>OY365811.1:39166632-39639381 GCA_959347315.1 Bimastos eiseni | reverse complement strand
TGTCTCTGTGAAACCATCAATCAATACAATCAATCAATCAATAAGTCAGTCAGTCTGTCAATCCGCCCGTCCGCCCGTCCGTCCATCCAACCATCCATCTAGACTATCTAGTACATCTATCTATCTACACCTGTCTGTGTATCTTGATATGCTTGTTTATCTTTGTGTCAGTCTTTCTGCCTGTCTGTATATCTATCATCTATCTGCCCTAATCTGTATATAATATGTCTAACTATATCAATGTACTATTGTGGTACTTAAAAGGAGACAGAGATAGAGAACTCATATAAAGGACAGACCAGACACTTTATTAACGCTCTGAGAACCCTTACCTAGATAAGCAGCGACCGATTGTAAAACAATTGAATCGAAGAAGCCGATAACCACGAGCATAGTGGGAAATATAATCTCCGCTGGACTGACAAAAAAGGCGCCATATAAATGTACATAATCTCTGTCTCTGAATACACATACCACACATCTGTATAACAACTGACTTACATACATACATACATACACAAAAAATATCCATATTTACACAAATTCACACACGTTGCATGACATATCTGCATGATGTATATAAATGCATAAATATATGACCAAGCACGCATACATACATACATACATACATACATACATACATACATACATACATACATAAATACATAAATACATAAATACATACATACATACATACATACATACATACATACATACATAATTATATACATGCATACATAAATACATAAATACATACATACATACATACATACATACATACATACATACATACATACATACATACATATATACATACATACATACATACATATATACATACATACATAAATACATACATACATACATACATACATACATACATACATACATACATACATATATACATACATACATACATATATACATACATACATAAATACATACATACATACATACATACATATATACTAACATGCATGCATGCACACCCAGCAACACACGTTTCTGCTCGCATAACAGACATGAACAACAGTGTGGCTTGCAGGACATCATCAACAATTGAACATTAAGTCAACTGCGTTGAACTCATCCGCTGACTTAAAGCGTAGACTCGTTGTTACAGCAAGGAGTAGTTCGTCGATATGCTTTAAATGCGCGTTCTCCTGGTGGCCACTCGATCCCGGACGAGCCTTCATCTGCCCAAAAGTAGTCCGGAAAGTAGTTCCGAATTTGACGCGCACGTAAATCATATCCGGGGCAAATCCCGCCGCCTACGGACGAACAATCCGCGCCCATAAATTCCGCCTACATTCGGACTGTAAATGAGACGGAAGCGGATCTTTAATTTATCGATACGCTTTTCCTAACACCCGTCAGGATTAGATCTGGCACGCAAAGGAAGTTGTCCGACCCCGGCTTATGGTTGTGGCAAGTTCGTTGCGGGAGAACAGCACGGGGTCGGGAACTCCATGCGAGGGAAGATGGAAATGGGAGTTTCACTAGAGGAAGTAGAGCGATTACTGAGAATGTCTGTCTATGTTTATAGGCCTATATCTATATGTAAGCGTGTCTGTCTGTCTATCTGTCTGTCTGTCTGTGTGCCCGTTTGTCTGTCTGTCTGACTGTCTGTGAAGAGAATTTGAAGCACACGGATTTATGATTGTGCGACTGAGTTTGCGCGTTATGGTAAAAACTCTACATTCTAAAATATTGCGTAAATGTAATGTACACAGGCAAAGCGTGGGTCAAATGGGAATGTGTGACCCCGGAGTGGTCAAAATTGGACCAAAATTATTCGGAACGCACTTTTCGTTCTCGAATTGACCACTGTAATTTCCTTCTCCGTGGTCTTCCTACGGCGTGTCTTTCACCTCTTCAGTCCGTGCCTAAGACAGCAGTAAAATTGATAGCCTGCTTTGCTCGGTACTCTCGCATCTCTAGACCTTTTGTTGGATGAATTTCATTGGGTTCCATCCCTACTCGCAAATAATTTAAAATCCTCATTCTAATTTTTAAGGCCAGACAGGATCTTGTCCAAAAATACCTGGTCGACCTAATAGTTTAGCCTCATTCAGTTTTTCCTCCCAGCGTCCACTTCGTTCATCCCATAGGCTTGGTCTTTTGGTGCCCCCTACGTACTAGATCTGCTACGACTCAGTCTCGGTCCTGTTGTTCAATATTAATTGGTCATAAATATTTCATAAAATAATATAAATTTCTATAGGGTTCTTTATTGTTCATCCTTTTTCTGCATCTAGGCCCATATGATTGGATTGAATTTTAAAAATTCTACCCGCCCGCCCCCAACCTAGGTCCAAGTATCTACCCCTATGCAAGCCTGGAACTAATTATTTCTCTACAACTCCGTGTAAAGCAATTTATGTTTGATGATTATTTTTTTATCCATACCCTGAAAAGACCGGCATTGACTCCTATACTCTGCGCTCCTCGGACAACCATAGATCTGTCTACGACCCAACCAAAGCTCGCAAATTCCCGGTTTAAAATATTTTCTTCTCTATTCTTCCCAATCCAACTAATTATAATTAGCAAGGACTCTGAGGAGCGCATTTAACTTATATCCTCGTCTGTTGAGATCAATAAAACATGTTGAATTGAATTGAATATGTATGTATGCGTATCAATATACGTTTTATATAGCGCCTTAACAAGAACCTCAGCATAAATAGAATGCACACATTTACCCATGTTCATACATATTATCGTAGGAAATTTGCTTTTGGAGTGATTTCCAGAGGTGCTAAATAAATTATTCAATCACTCATACATAATACATACATACATACATACATACATACATATATATATATATATATATATCTTGGCACACACGCACACAAACATATATGCACACAGAAACCTGTGCACACACTGACATACGCACACACGCATGCGTAATTGAATACAAACATTCACACATACTAAAGGTGACAAACACAAAAACACCTAAGCACATGCGCATACACACACGCATGCGCACATTGATGTTACTAGACTGCGTGAAATCGTCCTCGTTGCAGTCGGAGTGTCGCTCAATCGCACCTTGGATGGGGATAAAGCGCGCTCTGGCGGATGGAGAAAGAGATTTGGCGATCGTCCTACTTTGCCTACGAACCGTCATGGAACCATAGCGAATGCACCGCCCCTTGGGGTCCTTGGGGAGCCTTTGGGGGTGGTCAAATGGGCGTCGGAATGGATGGAGGGTAGCGGAAACCAAGAAACATCATTGTGAATGCGGTTGCGGATTTCGGGATAGAGCGTAAATTTGCGGCCGTTGGTTTTGGGGTGCGGGATTTGGGGTGAGGGATTTGGGGTGAGGAATTTGGGGTGAGGGTGGGGGAGAAGAAGGGGTCGCTGATGACCGAACGGAGATTGTGGACTGCATAGGAATACGACGATCATTCGGATTGAGAGACAGAGTCTAACGAAACAATCGTATTCAACGCCACAATACACACGCACACACACACACGCACACACACACACGCACACACGCACACACACACACACGCACACACACATAAACACACACCCACGCGCGCAAACACACAAAGATACCGAGAATTTGAAGCTGAGCTAAGGAGATGGATGAAAAAATGATTTATAACAATAGATTATTTAAATGAATGAGTATTGTATTGTATTTACGAATTTAAAAAAGCCTCTCACCTTGCAACCCAATCAGACGCTGTTCAGGTGTGAAAACCCTGCCGATAAAGAAAAAAACCTAAAAATAATGGGCAGAAACTGAAACGTCAGTACCACGTGTTGAACTCAGAGCGAATCTATAGACGAATCGTATGGTCTACTCATTTTTACCATGCCGCTAAATTCTTTTGGCGGATCTGCTGAGGCCCACCTCATGCGCTGCTCAAACTGAATCCATTCCATAACACCCCACCACCCAAAAAATGTGTTGTAACGAAAACGCACGATCCCAGGAAGCAACAACGTTATACCCTGTGCTGCTTAATGATGAAATTCCGTACAAACTGGCATTTAGAATCACTTAGGTCATCGCAGCCACAGTCTCTGAATAGTGGCGCTATATAATTACCTTTGCAATTACTCTTACTGCACAGCACTTAATTGAGTCGAAATTACAACTGTTTACTTACCTATCACTATCAGGTTTGTCACGTGACAATCGGGTTTGTCATGTGACACGAGTGACGTAGCCTAGATGCGAGGTGAGAGGATAAAAGAAGAAAGTGTTGGGCCACCGAATCACTATCAACATATCTCCATAGGTCGTAGAGCGCAACGATTAAGCTAAAATCGGTGATAACCTACAGCATCTACGTAGCCCACACTGGATATTACAAATATCACTAGCATTGTCCTCCTCCTTGATCCATGCTTTGAACTGGCACAGGGCAGAAATAAAGCGATTCGTCTCACTAAACAACTTACTTTAGATAAGGTATCAAACCAAAAACGGTGTCAGAGGTTTTCCGGTCCAATTGAACCCAGATTATTTCCAATCGGACTTATTGCATTAAGTCCAGGCAGAAGAACAAATCACCTCTGCCGCCAACGACCATAATATTATTTATACCATGCTGGATTACATAGATGCATTGGGACACATAAATAGACATTGGCATACATACATACATGTATATAATAATGTATACACAACCAAATATATATGCATATAATATTTATATAAGGTTTCACCCAGAGGCTATGAGTGCTGAAAAGGAGAGAGGAAGGGTTATTGGAGAGACTGGATATCAGAATGTGTTGAGCTGGATACTAGGAGTCTGACTATAAGGGAGGTCATCAGAAAGACCCCTTGAGCTGGGGCATGTGTGACGTGTCCGGAACAAAGTACGGTAGGCCAGAATGAGGCGGTAGTAGGTCACGTGGTGAGAAGAGAGGACGAAAGCTACATTTGAAAGGAATTATGAGAGCAGATATTATGGGATGACAGCAGAAGAGATGGACAAATAATATTATGACACAGCAGGACTTGAAGCTTATAAGATAAAAGAAAGATCAGTGGCTGGTCCGTCGCTCTGGAATAGGCTCCTTTTTATTGCGTTTATCCGACAGGGTAGTATAGTATTTTCAGTCTAAAGACACTGTTTGATAACATAGATCCTAATGATCTATGTTATCACACAGTGTCGTTACCCTCCTCCTTTATCTAGGCTTGGGATTGGCACTGTCGGAGAGCAAACAGTGACGGAGTTTATCCCAAGGGTCCATTCAGACTAGTTTTATACTCGCCTTAAAACTGTTCTCTTCATCCATGCTTAGCAGTAACCTCGAAGAAGCGCTGTATAAATCTTCGTAATGAATGAATGAATTAATGAATGAAGGAAGGAAGAAACTGGTTACATAATCAAGTGGAGCATAGGGATCCGTGAGGCTGACTTCTCCCATAGAGAGAGATTTATTCAGGCCTGAAGGATATATATATATATATATATATATATATATATAAAAGGTATGTGTAGCTGTATACTGATACATCACACATTTGCGTATATATATGTATATGTATATATGGATGACTATATGTATACATAAAAAAAGCCCATAATATAAATACATAATATAAATAAATGTCTGTCTGGGTGGAGAGATATACTGATCCAGGGAGTGGCACTGGTAACCTTTCGACCCTCAGGAGAGGTGGTAAAGAGGCGCTACTCAAATGTCCGTTGATAGCAATGACTTAGGAGAAAGGACAGTCCGCTATTAAGACCTATATACACGATCCCCGTTCTGGTCCTAAACCGTTCCATCCTCCTCTTTAACGTCATCCTGCTGCTGCTGCTGCTGATGCTGTCGTGTGTGCGTGTGTATGTGTGTGTATGTATGTATGTGTGTATGTATTAGGTTATAATGTGAGAGGCGCTTTATAAATCCGTAAATAGAATAAAATAGAATAGAATGTATGTATGTAGGTATGTATGTGTTGATGTGAATGTACAATGCATATGTATGTTTGCATGTGTTAAGTGACAGAGGCATGAAGAGAGAATTCGACAGACAGACAGACAGAGACTGTGAGTGAGACAGACAGACAGACAGACAGAGAGACAGTGAGAGATAGAGACAGAGACACAAACAGAGACGCAGACAGACAGAGACAGAGAGATAGCGAGAGGGACAGAGGCAGAGAGAGACAGACAAAGAGAGAGAGAGACAGACAGGAACAAAGCTCCTTTCCTTCTAAGCATTTTCTCCGTCTGTTTCTATGCAGTCGCAATTGCATGATTTATGCGACGCTGCCTTGGAACCGGTTTTGTGCACAGGCGCTCAGTCAAAACAGATCCCGATAGGCAGGAATAGGATCAGATCGCCTCGAGGTCAAATCCAAAGTGAGATGAGGCAAACAGTCGTGCAGAGATACATGCAGACGATCAAAGGAACACTCGCAAAAAACCCTCATAACTTGACCTTTGAAATGCGACCTTGATGTTGACCTATGATTATGGAGGTACCTCCTTTCATTTCCTCCTGCACACCTCATATCAATTGACGCAATACGTGGCATAAGTCACCATATTATATATTGGCCACAGACCAATGTAGTGATCACTTCCCTCTGCCATTTGATCACTGGAGAAATCATCTGCGGCGTTGACCCGACCCATATGCATGCGTGATGGTCACCGGTGACCTCTGATCCTGTCATCTTAGGGTCAATCCATCCTCAGAGGGCCAGAGCTACAGGGTAACGGAATACGAGAAGCCAAAAGCCCGCCATAGCTCAAGTCGCACGCGATGAACTCGATGGTAAATAGGTCGGTCAGTCGAGGTATATTGTGGCAAACGTGTCGGTTACTTGCCTGTCGACAGATGGCGGCGCAGTCCGCGATTCGACATTTGACCTCTGTCTCGTCTTTCCCGCGTTTTTATCCGCGCATGCGTCAAGTGAAGCTGACAGTTGATACTCTACCGTCCAAACGGGTAAACAAGTAGAATATCACTTCATTTAATGCCTATATAATATATACATACGCATATACACTGTTTATATAATATATATATATATATATGACAATATACATTTAAAAGTCTATATAACTATATATAACAACGCTAAACTATGTGTCATCGTCATCGTCGTCGCCGCCGCCCCCGCCGCCGCCGTCGTCGTCGTCATCATCATCATCATTTGGCGGCGATGGATGCAAGTAAATATTCTCGGTCTTTTGTTAAGTCCAATGCTCGCGTTAGTGCTATATATATATAAAGTTCAGATGATGTTTTGTCCTCACTATAATGATCAGTGACCGATCCCACATATATATTGTCAGTGGTTAAAGTGGTTTGGGTGAGCAGTGGGAACTCTAAAGTTTGAGTTGAGTCGATAGGAGACAGGACCATCTATGTCTACAGCCTACCCCAACCAGGCTTTATGCAAATTTTAGAATTGTAGTCTTCGATGAAACCGCATTCCACATTTTAAAAATGAAAGAGAGAATACATTAAATAATTTAAAAAAATAATTTACATTGATTATTTTAACTAGTATCATCTTTCTTTTCCTAAGAATAAATATGAACCCTGCAGATTGTTTAATAAATAGATACACATGTATACAGCCTAATGTCTATAATGTTTCGATTTCAAACTCAAAGAGCAAGGGTTCGGATCTCACATAAAATTAGGTTTATATTGAGCTCGTCAAATAGCCAACTGTAGCTACATGGGCCTAACAAAAGAGAAAATATTAAAGAAATTCTATTCAGTCTATAATGTTGTCTACACACGAAAAACTTAATAGACAGCTGTAACCTGAGTGATGTGCAGAATTAATATATTCATTTAAGTGAACCCCTTTCACACTCGCCGTGCTTAGCCTACTGGTTAAGGTGTTTATTCGAGTCAGAAACTATTGGAAATAATTAGAAACCCTGCCACCTCTGCTATCTTAATAATTCGATAATCTTGCTCCACAGCAGTATATTGACGTAGGAACTTGCCACATAAATGGACAAGTTATCTTTCACCCCCTCAGGGTCGAAATCATTTGGCCAAGCATTGGGATCAAGAGATCTGACACTAGAACTACACAGATCCTTCTCCGAATCTGCCAACAGTTTCCTTGTCATGACGTCTACCAATGCTTGGTAAAATTGGCCTCGATAAATTTCCATCTCTTTCCCACTGCAAGTAGCAAACGATACACCTTTGAAAGCTTTGACGATACAATGTGCTGTAAACTTTGGCTTTGCAAAATACGTAGATATGTCACACAGCATAACTTAAAAATAGAGATCCCTAATGTGTGAAATTACAGGATCATCTGCGTGACATAATTCTACAATTAAATAGGCAACAAACAATGAATCCAGGAAACTGCAGGGCAGGATCTATATAGACCCCATTGTTCTAGCTACACAATAATTGCAGGAAAAATACGCTGTGACTCATAATTATTTAATATTTAATTCTGTAATTCATTTACCATTTTTGAAGCTTCCCACGAGCTCATATATAATCGAAGAATCAAGTATTGAGATAAGCGACAGAGAATGCTGAAGTTCAAATATATTGGAAAGACGGGAACGCGCCTCTCAATCGGTAGATGGCGCAGTACGTGTTTGAAATTAAAATTAATAATTGGTACTATTATGGTGGCCTATTTTTGAAATTTTAACGTATTCATTTGTTGACTAAACGAAACTGCATCTCTTTCTGTGCGATGATTGATGTGAAATTAATCTTAATTAAATCTAAAATTGTACACTCCTTTGAAGGGTGCCGCTCATACGAATCGCTAGGTGGCATCGTACATGTGTTTATTGAACTTACAATAATAATTATGATTGCTTTTATTACTTTAGCTTATTTACCATTTGACACTGCTAGTTTGTGAGTAAATAAAACTACTTTCCTTTAGGTCCATTAATTGATTACCAAAAATAAGGCGCAGCAGACAGTTGATTAATGTAATTTTACTCTTTTAGACACCTTTTTTTAAAGAGTTATTGATAGGATATCATATAAGTAGTGCAACGCATGTATGATACAGTTGGGAGTGGACGGGTTGATAGTTACATATTCTGAAGATAGGATAATTCTGAGGATAATATGGAACAATAATCATTGACGGACAAAGATAGCGATTAATACTAGAAGAACTTTATTCTGTAGAGGTATTTAATGGGTTACAATATAGTGCCTGTTTACATCCCTTCTCAAGACGAAGTTCTTTTATCTGGAAGCGATTGGTGTGCGCTGAGAGAGGCGCTATATAAATAAAGAGATTTAAGTACAATACAATATGTGATGACCGCCGTACCTGACTACAGGGAGAGTAGGCCAACAGTTCTGCCAATGCCTCTCTACTTCCACTCCATTTCACCATCTATTATCCTCGTCCGCTCCTCTTTCTTTCTGTTCTCATGGATCCTCTCCCGTTGTCTATCACTATGCATTGTATTCTCATTCAATGCCAAGGCTAATTCCATCATCAGTTCCCCCTCCCCTTCACTATATACCCTCACAATTTATCACCTACCTACCTCTCATTCATTCCTCACCTGCCCACCCTCTCCGAAAGTCCCCGTGGATTATGCGAAAAAATTTCGTACATTATGCGAAAATATGCGAAGTCGCATAATCGCATAAACCACGGGGCCCTACCTCTCCGGTTTCAACACTATTTCCATGCTCCTCGCTTATTACTCCCATCCTCATTGGCCCATCTTCCGTTCTCCACCCCTCCTCATCATCCTCTGCCCTCCCCATTATTGTAGTGATCCGTTAACAAACCGGGTTTAAGGCCTTAAAGGCTTACATGTCGTTAGTGTAAAGCTGCTTACAAGCGGACAGCAAACACACTGTAAAAAGTAATTCTAAATAAGACTCATAAGAGTCATGGCTTAGTTGTAGTTACCGAAAGGACGTTCCGAAGAAGAGTTTTATTGGAACAAATGCTTTCCGAGGCTTCCATTGCATTGTGAGCAGTGGGAACGCTGACACTGGATTTCGATAGCAGTGGGAACACCGTTCCCGCGCGTTTCCACCCACTTTAAACCCTGTATATTGTTTTATTACTACGTATTCTTGTCCGCCATTTTCTATCGAATCGTGCGTAAAGTGCATTGTGGGGAATTTGGTCAACTCATGTCTTTTCAAAAGTATACATACATGTTGTTGTAGATACAAAATCAAGTCTTTAGATGCAGATGTAGAATTGTAGATATACTACATATACTCGATCAGATTATGTTTATAGATGCTGTTATTCGTACTTATTAATTTTTACATACATGTCATGTGTCTGCAAACGTCTGATTAAAGAATATACCTGACCTACTTACCTACTTACTTAATATGGAACAAATTGCTATTGATTTTCACTCAATCCCACTTATAAAATTAAATCTGGTGCATGGCGTTGCATATTCTCTGTTACAGAATTAATACTAATATAAAGATCATCGTAAGAACCTCTCTGAAGCGTCTTCAAGGACAGGTGAAGGTCAGATGGAAAAGGGTTTGTCTCTTATGTTCGAGAATATGCAACGCCATGCACCAGATTTAATTTTATAAGTGGGATTGAGTGAATATATATATGCTCACTCCTGATTATATATATATATATATATGCATATATATGTATATATATATGCATATGTATATGCATTACGATATACATATGCTGTGGGTAGACGAGCAAAAATATCAACAAGACAAAACATAGGACTGTATACAGGCATTTGTTACTCGAGCCCACTGGTGTGTGGATCTGAGTGTTGTTGCGTATACGGAAGGAGGACGAAAGAAGAATTCTAGTGGCGGAAGTGAGCTGGAAAGAAGAATAGCGGAGACGAGACAGGATTCGTGATAAGGTAATCCGGAATGCATTGGAACGGAGGGAAAAGCTGGTTGACAGGATCGGTAAAGGAAGACTGACATGGTTTGGTCATGTAGTCAGAATGGACAATATGAGATTACCAGCAACGGTAATATATTGTCACGTGGAGGAAACACGAGTCGAGGAAGACAAACAAAAACGTGGATGGAAAATATGGGACAAAAGGAAAAAGACGTAGACATGGACGAGAACTGTCTTGGATATACAACTGTCTTGGATATACAATCGGAGACAGAAAGAAATGGAGATAAATGCATCTTATGAAAAACTCATCGTTCACACACACCTGACGGAAGAGAAAAACTAGAGAGGATACTTAATTGCCTAATTATATAATTGCTCTAATTGTACATAGCTTATATATTAGCATGCATGTATAAATTTAAGTGCAATTGTGAAATGCATATATATATATATATATATATATATATATATATAGTGCAACTGGTGCGTGTGTGCAATGGATGAGTCTATTTTGAGAGGTGATGGTGCAGCGCAGGTCACGCATGGCTTGTGTTAGTTGTCTTGTGATTGGCGGGTAAAGAAATTTTGACAGGTGCCCGTAAGACGTCAGCGCTATATTGACAGGTCGTTTAACGCAACATTGGTTGTGGAGTGACAACAGCGGCAGGATATGCTGACGTCTTTTTGAACATCTTCTTCCTGTCTGTCTGTGTTCGCCTGTATGTGTCTGTCTGTCGTTCTGTATGTCTCTGTGTCTGCCTATCTCTATCTGTCTCTATCTGTGTGCCCCTGTCTGTCTGTCTGTTTTACTGTCTGGCTTTGTCTGCATTTTTGTTCATCGGCCTGCCCTTGTCTTATTGCCTGTTTGCCAGCCTCTGTTTGCTTGCCTATCTGTCTGCCAGCCTGCCTGCCCACATGCCTGTCTGTCTGTCTCCTACACGAATACAAAAGAGGGCCTGTATGTTTACGCTGTTGTTCATTCTCCTGAATTTATAACGAACACAACTGGATCAGTGATTCTGCCATGCAGGTGATCGATCGTTTCGCTCAATTAGGTTCTTACACGACAACCGTCTCTCCTGGTATTATACACTCGAACCCATAATCTCCGCCTTAAACGCCGAACGCTCTCACCAGTCGCCCAGTCTGCTCCTTTGACGACAAAACCTCTGACGATTGTAAACAAGACTTTGTTGATTCTATCGCCCGAAGCAATGGTAGATATCGCCGCATTGGAGGTGGGGGTAGTATATCGTGGAAATGGATTTCTGTCCCGGAACCACATGTGCCAGCTCAGTTTACCCCCACCTAACCCGTATTAGAACCACTCGAGACAAACTGACCCATAGCCATACAAAACTACGCCACTGAGAAGGGGAGAGGCGCTAATGATATGTGCCATAATAACACAGTGTCTTTAAACTGTAACTAATACTACACCGTGTCTCAAAATAAACTGTGCAAAATTGTTTCTGTCAGAACAATGATACCCATCGTTTATTCCAATTATTTTGGTCTAAGCTTGCTCTCTCCAAAAATATATACAAAAGAATTCCG
Source organism: Bimastos eiseni (assembly GCA_959347315.1). Classification (NCBI taxonomy): domain Eukaryota; kingdom Metazoa; phylum Annelida; class Clitellata; order Crassiclitellata; family Lumbricidae; genus Bimastos; species Bimastos eiseni. The sequence goes on along the minus strand of OY365811.1, from coordinate 39,626,990 downwards.
GATATTTTTGGGTACATAAGAGTCCGGTGCGCATATCTCAGCATTGTGTAGCACGGTGGCTGATCGGTTAGAGCGGTCGGCCCGTGTGCACTTAATGAGCGGGTTCGACCCTCGTCCGAGGTGTCAGTCACTGCGTAAGGACCTTGAACTAGTACTTCGCGCACAATTGCTCTGCAGTTGCGCCGTCGAGGCGCATGCACTTCTGAGCAAGAGATGTTGGAAGAAGGGTGATATCAAATTGAAAGAATTTCATTGCCTCCTCAGCCAACTCACACGTTTAATTGATGAGAAATTATTCCATACGACAACGTGAGCCGAGTTCTGTGTAAAAAAGAACAAATCCGGTGTTGCCCTACGCTTTTTCGCTAAATCCTTCACCATAAACAATTTATTTGATTGTAACTGATTAACATTATGAATAGCACAGACTTGAAAATCAAACTCTCCAAAAAATTGACGTGTCGAAATGGGTCCGGGTTTAGAACCCGACCAAATCCGACCCGCCAGGATCTTGACCCGATTCAACCCGACCCACCTAATCTACGGATTTTGGTAAACAGACCCGACTCAACGCGAATCGCTGGTCGACCCGACCCGTAGACAACTCTGATATGACTACATGCACGCTGTCGCATACATAGGAATCTTGACAATTGTATAATTGCATACGTAACTATATGTGTACACACATGAATGCATTTATTCATTCGTGTGTACACCTTACAAGCATACAAGTCATTTTGTACATACATTATACGAAGGCGTACGATCATCACGAGTCGATGGAGAAGATCTAACAGCCGCAAAAAGAGTATCAGATAATGTGGAGATAATCCTGTTTTCCAACCGTGCACAAAACGATATTATCCACTAATGGATGGATTTGGTAATGGAAACCTAACGCTCGCTTCCACTTCAATGTTATCAGAGACGAACACGTCGGTCATTGTATAGCATCAAGTATATTATGACGCTCATATTTTAAATTATTATTACCGTATATATGCATTATGCCTATAGTAGTGTGTGTTTGTGTTTGTGTTTGTGTATGTGTATGTGTTTGTGTTTGTGTTTGTGTATGTGTTTGTGTATGTGTTTGTGTATGTGTTTGTGTTTGTGTTTGTGTATGTGTTTGTGTTTGTGTATGTGTTTGTGTTTGTGTTTGTGTATGTGTTTGTGTATGTGTTTGTGTATGTGTTTGTGTTTGTGTTTGTGTTTGTGTTTGTGTATGTATTTGTGTATGTGTTTGTGTATGTATTTGTGTTTGTGTTTGTGTATGTGTTTGTGTTTGTGTATGTGTTTGTGTTTGTGTTTGTGTATGTGTTTGTGTTTGTGTGTGTGTGTGTTTGTGTTTGTGTATGTGTTTGTGTGTGTGTTTGTGTTTGTGTGTGTATGTGTTTGTGTTTGTGTATGTGTTTGTGTATGTGTTTGTGTATGTGTTTGTGTGTGTGTGTGTGTTTGTGTTTGTGTTTGTGTGTGTGTGTGTGTTTGTGTTTGTGTGTGTGTTTGTGTGTGTGTTTGTGTGTGTGTTTGTGTTTGTGTATGTGTTTGTGTATGTGTTTGTGTTTGTGTATGTGTTTGTGTATGTGTTTGTGTTTGTGTATGTGTTTGTGTGTGTGTGTGTTTGTGTTTGTGTGTGTTTGTGTTTGTGTGTGTGTGTGTTTGTGTTTGTGTGTGTGTGTGTTTGTTTATGGATGTCGGGTTTTAACTAACCAATCGCTCGTCATTTGGGCACCCAAACCTGGCGCTATACAAATTCTCTATTTATAATCTCAAACATTCACACTCCTCGCGCAGCTGCATCTGCACATATAAACACAATTAATGAAAATGCAAATACGTTGGAGGAGAGCTAGAAAAAACTATCAGCAGTCGGAACGTAATTGAAGCAAGACATTCGTTCTGCTTCAAGGAATCTATATTAGAGAAACGGTTAAACGTCAAATATCCGTTGACAACTGTAATAACAAATGTAACTATCTTCTGTAACAGCTCCTCTTATCTGTCCCCCTAACACTTATCTACTCATCACCTCACAGGCGTTTCACTCCAAATTGAAGCCTAGTGGCGCCACTTCATTGACTTCAGTCTGTTGTTACTACCCACATAGGCATACATCAGATCCCTGCCTCACGAGCACTTTCATTCCCATAGAAACCCGCCTTCGATCTGGTCTCTCTGGGACCTGTACTCAAATCTTCACTTGGCAACTCAGAAAACCTCTGTGTGGTCATTAGTAACCTGGTGCCCAGGGTATAGCCTCAAAGTAGCCCTGTAGACATGTGAAGTTAATAAATCATCATCGTCATCATCATGATCCATGGTCTGAAAGCCGGTAGGTATGCGCATTGGACCCTTGTTCTTCATGCTTCTGTGTCCCGGGTCAACTATAATAAGTTATAGCGGTCCCACAGACCCAAACCAGTCTACTATGTCACCAAGCCATTCTCTGCAAGGTCTCCTCCTTCTCCCTTCTTCCCGTTCCTTAAAAATTCATGCAAACAATTTTCGCTTCATTATGTTAATACGAAAACGATTAATCCGAAAGTTTTGGTCGGATGACAGCTTAAACCAGAACTAAACCGGAAGTTTTTATTGTGACAGGACTACAGCTGACGATGTTGTCACGTGGGCAGACGATACTGTTGAGCGTCGACGAGAAGGCGGTTCTAGACTGTAGCTTCCAGGCCCAGAATTTCAATCTCTTCGACAGCCCGGTTCTTTGGATGAAGACCCAGACGACGGAAATTGCAATGATTAACATCATGGGTAACATCAACGAACCATTCCACTCCACCAATAGATACGAGGTGACGTATTCAACAGAAGATGATACGTCACAGCACAGTCTTCAGCTGTCAATCATCGGTATGTCAGTCATTTTCAGTCCCCAGCTGTCAATCATCGGCATGTCAATCTTTTTAAACTTTGTCCGGAAAATAGTAATGCTGTTGATCGATATTGATGAATCGATGATTTTGCAACTTATTTTCAACTTACTCACAGTGGCGGATCCATAGGGGGGGGCGATGGGGGCGATCGCCCCCCCTTATATTATTTGGAAAGAAATTTCTTTAGCGATTTTTACTTGGCTTTTGCAGCCTTTTATAAAGAAAGTATGCAATGTCAACAAAAATGTTCAAAGTTTAATGTATTGGGATACCAATATATGACGTCATTTTATAGTTACATTACATCGATTAAGACAGTAGAAGAATGATACTCAAAGAAAAAAAAGTAAACAAGGTTTACGATTTGTGGGCTTGCCTGCGGTTGCCACTAAAACCTAAAAATCGCCCCCTTACTAGATCCGCCCCTGCTTACTCACCGCAAAATTATTGCTTCTATAAATCATCGGAAATTGGATCATTTTCAGTCTTCTTTTCAACTTGCTGAAAATTATAAATTCTGTCAATTATGATGATTTTCAAACATATTTTCAACTTACTGACCCGATAAATCTTAATTCTGTGGTGGAATTTCTATCGTTTGTCTGTATGACGATGGTTTTCAACTTATTTTCATTTCACTGTTTGTAAATTTCGATTTGTGTCAATCATCGAGATATCAAGGTCCTATGCTTATTTTACGTAACTTTGTGCTGCGGTCTTTGGTCGATTATTTTTAACCTCATTGTAGGCCTACGCTATAGTTAGTAAATAAGTCGATAATGTTGAACACTGTTATCAGAAATGGAAGTCTACGACTCGTTATATAATTCAGTAGGCGATATCTAATGAAACCATATTGATGTCGCTTTTGAGGAGTAACCACGATGCGTTTAAGAAAAGTCCAGATGAATAGACTCCCCTCCCCCACCTATAAATACAAAGAGCGGAAAGATTTCCTATTCCTATAACCAATAAAAGTCCAGACGAAAGCTTTCGCTTGTTCATGCTTCGTTGCGAACGTGAGAAAACTGCGACGCTTAATGTGCACATAGGGTATTATATATACATATATATATATATATATATATATATACGTTCATTGAGTGTATAGATAGGGCTGTCCACACGTTAGTCCACCATGTTACACGTGCATATATATATATAGTTATATAATATATATATACTATATATATAGTTATATATTACATATATAACGCTATTATATATATATATAACGGTGGTCATAGCTCTCAGGGTACACGTACATATAAAAAAATATATATATACATATACAAAAATTATATATATATAGATCATGGCTATCATGGGAAAGGCCATTGGATAAGTACACGAAGCGGAAGATGATGGGTCGTTGGTCAAACACGAGAAATGCATTTTCTGCTGATCAGGCGAAGAACAAATCGCACCACAAATCACACGAAAGGAACACAGACTTACACAGTTGTTTCCTATTCGATGTAAACGAATTCACTTGCACTCTGGGATTTGTGGGAGAGGCGAAGAGGAACAGTTTCCAGTCGCTGGGATTTTGGGCCATCCGCAAGATAATGGGACGCGTTTTCCACTCGTTTCGACTTCTGCGTAACAGCTCAAGAAGCAAACCCAAATCGCACTCGATACAATGCGAAATTGCATCTGACAGAATCAGAAACGCAGACATGGACACAGTGGAACTTATTGCAACCAAAACATAGGAACTTATTGCGACCCAAACATAGGGACTTATTCCAACCCAAACATAGGGACTTATTCCAACCCAAACATAGGGACTTATTCCAACCCAAGAGTAAGGACTCTGCATCACAATATTAGCCTGTTAATTTTTAGAATGTCTCTGCCGTGCTTCTACGAGCCAACTCAGGAAAAGTTTTTTCCCACCTTTATACTTCATGCAAGCACAATAGATAATAAATGATCATCATTATAAACCAATAACAGTGCCAAATGATAATGGCGAACCCATTCTCTTGTCCTGGCACCTTCCAAAGGACAGGGTCCAAAGTCCCCGTTGCCCCTGTGGAGTCGGCGCCCATATTGCCTCTGAGCAGCTACTGGTAATTTTCAAATATCATTCGCCCGATGTTCCAGGTACATAACAGTCAATTTATATCAAAGCAAACACACGATTGTTGTTAAAAATCGTCTCCTTTTCTAATTGCTTCTGTTCTGCTCTGGATTTCAGCTGTCAACCATGAGGATAGCGGAAACTACAGCTGCGAAGTTCGAGGTCCTCATTCCATCTTACGTGGAACGGTGACACACGCTCTTTATATCAGAGGTCAAACACAGTTATGAAGCTTGTACTAGGAATAATCTAAAACACGTGTAGCCTAGTCATAAGGATGATAGCATATGGTTATTAGCACTGGGAGGTTCCTGGAAACGCGACACATGAATAGAGAGATAGTTTTCACACGCCTTTCCAACAGTCATTTTGGCAAATGCAATGAACCTATAACATTAAAGGAATGGTTACTTGTCAAATATCTGTGTACACGCTTAACTCTTAAACATAGATGTCGCCTCAATTAAAGTTTTGCTTCTATTTGAAATATTATGATGTTTTAAACGAACAAAATCATTTTTTCTATTTTGTTGACAGTTATTCGTAGATGTTCATTCACAACTAAATGTTAACGAATCAGCTTGTAATGTCAAAATGATGTGAAATTCATGCTCCCAAATATCGCCCAATAACAAGTGACACGCCGCTACTTAGGGACTCTTTAGGCCTGTGTTGCTGCGCATATTAAGTCCTTGATGTAAATGTATTTTATTGAGGGAGGGAACCATATTAGTGGCTGGAAAGTAGCTTACGTTGTCCCTAGTACACATCTTGTCTTTGGCCGGCGGTCATTCACTATTGCCGGTCCCTCCATCTGGAACTCTCTATCCCCTCATGTTCGAAACTGTCTCAGTGAGTCTGTCTTTCGCTCAAACCTGAAAACCTACCTCTTCCAGTCTACCTATGGCTCTTAATGAAATCACGTGCACTTCTGGACTTTCTGTAAGGAGGGCATTTTTAAATTCCACCTGTATTGTATTGTATTGTATCGCTCTTCCATTCTAATGGCGCTCAGCCCATCGATCAATCGCAATTTATTTAGCGCCCTTTCAAAATCAGGCCTACCATAATAAGCTACTCAGAGCCGATTCCCACTGGGACTAGAGGACTCAATCTGGCATTTGGTTCAACGACTTTGTTTAGCGACAATGGATTGCCACTTTGAGCTGTAATACACTCATTGGTGCAACAGTCATTATTATAAACAGATGAGGATGAATTTATTTATTTTCAAAATGGCCTCGCCTCTGTTACGGGCTGTGTTATGCCAAGACTAGGTGACGTAAACGAATATACAATTATTAAGGACGTTTATACAACGCCAATCCACGAGACTGACAGAGGCGTTCTTTAAGTTTAACTAAATATTAAACAATGATCAAGGCGACTAAGTTAAGAACAGGTCAGTTATCTTTTGTTGGCTTTTGTAATTTCCTAATAATTTTGGACGGGACCTTATAATTTCTTAATAATTGTGGCTGTATTGATATAATGTCTTCGTAATAGTTGTGGTCAGATTGTAATAATGTCTTATTAACAACTATTGTGCTCTCCGTTGCCTGGCAACAGACAGCGTCAAAAGCGTCGTAATATCGGACGGTGACGTCACAAACGAGCACCGTGGCTTCGCGGGAGGGTCTGGTCACCATGTCAACAGCCTCTTACGCATGGTAGAGAACCGACCGAGTCGACTGCGATGCGTGGCCTTCGGGGGGTACCCGGCGCCCACTCTCCACCTCTACCTCGACAGGAGGGACGTGACGGACCGGTTCTCGGCCGTCGTTCAGTCGTCTCTGGCCGGGGAGAAAGGACTGCGCCAGATCCGACTGAGGACGGAGAGATGGACGGACAACTACACGCCGTCTAGCGAGGACGATGGGCATAAATTCAAGTGCATCGCCACAGTAGCTGAGATGAATTCCTACACGGAATTCGTTCATATCGCAGTCGAATGTACGTTGAGAGGAAAAGGTGGATGGATGAATGGATAGGTGGATGCTTGGATAGGTGAATGGATTGATGGATAAGTAAATGGATAGATGGATGCATATGTGGATGCGTAGGTGGATAGATGGATAAATGGATGGATAGGAGAATGGATAAGTGAATGGATGGAATGATGGATGGATGGATGAATCGGTGGATGGATAGATGTATGGATAAGTGGATGGTTAGGTGGATGAATGGATGTATAAGTGGATGGATAGATGGATGCATATTTGGATGCGTAGGTGGATAGATGGATAAATGGATGAATAGGAGAATGGATAGTCAGAGTCCGTGTCGCGATGTTTTCTGTAACACTGGACAACCCAACATAGTAGACACAGCGCTTGTGAATACACCGGTTTCACGAGCTGCACTAACCTTCAAGGCTTCACTTTGTAATCTTCCAGTTTACGACTGTGATTACATTCGAATGGCGCTATATAAGTACTCCATTACATTACATACTCATAGAAATTGAAATCGTTACAATAAATTGCACATGCCTACGTTGCTCGTAGATGGTCCAAAGATATCCTGCGTTGGAGCGGAGGCCTACGTGGGCGAGCGGAATGTACTTTTGAAGTGCGAGATCAAAGCGAAGCCGAAGCCAACTCGATTCTTCTGGGTGGTCGATATTAACGGAACAATCATCACAGATCAAACGATCGCCGACATAACCAGCGATTTTCACATCTTCACAGCCGTCAGTTTAATTCTTAATAAACTGTTTATTAATCAAACACAATCATCGATCAGTCAATTCATCAGTCAATCGGTCGGTCGGTGAGGCCAGCCAATGAAATGAACCAAACCAACGATCCATCCGTCCGTCCGTCCGTCCGTCCGTCCATCCATCCCTCAATCTATACATACATACATACATACATACATACATACATACATACATACATACATACATACATACATACATACATACATACATACATACATACATACATACATACATACATACATACATACATACATACATACATACATACATACATACATACATACATACATACATACATACATACATACATACATACATACATACATACATACATACATACATACATACATACATACATACATACATACATACATACATACATACATACATACATACATACATACATACATACATACATACATACATACATACATACATACATACATACATACATACATACATACATACATACATACACACATACATACATACATGCATCCAACATCCGTCAATTCATCTAACGACACATTCCTTGTATTCTGTTTCTCCAGATCAGATCGGATGACGTCATAGAGACGCAGCTCATTATACGTCATGTCCGTGTCGATCTCTTCCGTAACTACTCTCTGTACGCTGAGAACGTCCTCTCCAGTTCCTCCAAGGACGTCTTCCTCTCACAAAGTCAGCACCCTTCGCCATCCAACTCTTTAGCAATTTATATAACGCCTCCACATGACGATGACACCCAATCGTAATCGTACTCAATAAATTTCATTAGCGCTACTCTGAAGCTGCGTCATGTTAGAGAGGTTGTACAGAGGCGTCCAGAATCCGGCTTTGATTTGACACAGCGCTCATGAATAAGTTTGTACCCCGCGCTTGGCTTTCGAGTGCCGCTTTAAAAGTTTGTAGTTTAAGATTATGATTCCACTCAGACCATAGAGATTGTAGAAGAACTGCTAAATCGCATGCAGTCAAATTTTGGAGATCACTCCATTAATTTTTTAATCAGTATCGGCCCAATAATAACTATTTATACTATACCTTGCTTTAGCTTGATAAACTGAAAGCACCTTGCTCGATTACCTACTTTAGTCATTGCAATCGGATCACTGACCTCTGTAACCATGTGCACGCATTTCTTCAACCTAATTAGCTAATAGGCTAGCTAACCGCTAATAGCTCTTTGCTTGCGTGAACTTATCCCGACGTTGAAGCGTCTACATTTATGATTACATTACATCGTCGACAAAACCTTACACTATTATTTCATTCATTCACTCTGAAAACTTAATGGCGCCCCTTCAAGATGTCTATACGCATAGTCGATGCATTCAATCAGTCAAGCAATCAATCAAGCTATCTTGTTTGAGCATATCTAAGCCATAACAAACAGCTTAATCAAGGCAAAAGAATAATGATTAGGGCTATAATACTAGTCTACAAAAGGAGTCCACAAGGAATCGAAATTCCTCTAGAGTAGCAGAATTAACCAAATCTATAACCTTGAATCGGCTTATAACTTATAAGGCTGACTTGTCCTACCTGAAATTATCTAGCCTACTTTGATTGGCATTTCGTAATAAGCTTACCTTGACTTATCTGAAATAATCTAGCGTAACTTGATTGGCATTTCGTAATAGGCTTACCTTGATTTACCTGTGCAGAGTACAACACCTACAGGAGCAGGGATCCTTTGCCAGATATCAGCAATCGCAGAATCAGCAGCTTCGCTGACCTGCGACGAGGTGCCATCAGCAGCAGTAGCAGCAGCCAACACCTTCTCATCCTCCATCTCCCGCCAGAGCATCTTCTTCGGACACTTCGTCTTCCTCTTCAGCAACTCGCCATCGCCATCCTTGCTCTGACTCACATGCTTCCAAATACCTTTATCTTCAGCAGCTCATAGTGATGACGTCATTTAATAACAGAACTTATGTTGCTCCTCTATTTTACTAAGACTTCTTATCAGAAGCGGACCGTTTTAAAACTGTCACATTTTCGCGATTAGGTCATTATTTACTCAAAACTGTGTGATATTAATAGTAACTATCATTAACATTTAAAAATTGCTGTTTATAATCTATTTTTATACTATTATTATTTCAGTTACGAGTTTATTGTTATTCGATGTTTGTTGTGACTGTTATTGCTATTATTATTATTTTCATCGTCATCGTCATAATCATTATCATCATCACCACCATCTTATAGACGACTCACAAACTCTCTTGCATCCGAGTTTTGGCGATTTTTAGCAGAGGTAATCGTCATTTCCAAACTTCTAATTAAGGCGCTGCTCAAACGCCACGCGCAAGACATCTGTTGAAATGGGGGAAGAAAGATTAAATATTTCAGGACTTCGATTGGTGTCAATGTTAATAAAATACGTGATTTTTATATAGCGCTACTCGTTATCAGAGGCGCACACGACACATAGGCCTAGCATCTAGCTAAACGGAGAACAGGAAAGTCTTCAGGCGCCTCCAAAAGGCAGCATGCAGAGGGAGACAGCAGCTCCTTCCGAAGAGGAATGGGGAGGCTGTTCCACGTGGTGGGAGGAAGAAAGTTGAGTTGGGTCACAGTGAATAAGACAGGTTACGAGTACACATAAGGTGGCATCAATATATATAGATTATAGAATGTACCGATTGTCTTGAAATTAGAAAACTGCCTGTTATACCATGTGGTATATTGGCTAAATTGCGGATAGGCCTAGTAATAACATTCCTACTTACTTACAAATTTTAAACGATTTGCTTATACTAAAGTTACAGAACATACAAGAGTCATCATCATCATCATATAGGGCCAACTTGAGTCTGGACGTCATCACTCATTGCAGTGACTTAGGTGGCCAAATACAGGAAGAGCCTTGAAACTTCACGGCGGTACGTGGCGTTTGGTGCATGACGTTTTATCGCAGATTTCTGCTATAATATTATGGTTATCTACCACCTTAGTGTCGTAAATTACTCTCCATGACAAATCAGGTTAAGGCTCGCGAGCGTCCGAAAGAAATAATGTTTAACTAGTATCTGGATCAATGAAAAGAGTACTGCTGTACTGGGGGCCGGATTGATGAAAAAATCATGCTTAAATGGAAGCTGGATTATTGACGAAGAGCTATAATTTAAAAAGTGATGTAGATCTCTCCTTCTTGATGTTAAAAAAAACACAATTACAGACTCCAATCACTGTATTTCTCCAAATACAAAGACGTACAAGACAAAACTAATAGTTACCAACTAAAAATAATAACAAACTAAAAATAATAACAAACTAAAAATAATAAACTAAAAATAATAACAAACTAAAAATAATAACCGGCAATAAATGTACAAGTGTAATAATAACAATAATTTGCTTGTCGACACGAAAACAAACCAGATAAATGAATGATGACTTAAATAATAAACAAAGAGAATAAATACTGAAGTAAATAAACGATAAAGATTCACAGCATTAACAGAAAACTCAAAAGACGACAACCAAATCGGTCATTTAATGACTGGCGAAGAAGAGATAGTCCACCATTGAGATGACCATCAAGATTGAAGAAATGTTCAATCGCTGTCCATAACCGAAAAAACACACGATGTGTCCTATTATGACCAATTAAAACTGTCAATGTCAGTCAAGACTGGACATGACATTGATATATCAGTCATTTCACCAATGGCCATTTTATTCATTGGCAATGGACATGTGACCATCATATTTGCATATCTGATATCAACGAGGTGTCTGTCCCGAATTCGAAAAAGAAATTCTGGACAACCAAATGTCGAGAGCATTACTTTACAGTAAACACCCTGACCCCATTCAAGAGCATTAATTTACACCATGAACCATTCAACAGACTAGGGGTCACTGGAAAATTGGTCCAGTACCATTCTCGATCCAGCGATTATCCGATTATCTCGGTCACTTTTTTTCTCAGTCCACCGGTCGTAGCTCCCTTATCGAAGCAATCGCGGAACGAGAATGTTACCCGACGAGTCAATGAGGAGCGGCATACCCTGTGGTTGAGCGGCACCCGAAAGGACCTGGGGAGCGTGTCCGACCGAGGGCGACATCCCCACGCGCATCTGGAAACCGAATGGAAGAGACTGGACGAGGGTCGGCTGTTGATGATGATGGAGCGAAGCATGGTTGACAGCGTGGATGGGAATCATCCCGTGGTGATGAGGGTGCATTTGATGGAGTGCAGCAGTGGGTGTCGAACGCAGCCCCGAAACGGCAAACGCGTGCTGCATCGACCCGCCGGCAGGAATGGCATAGGCCCGACCGGACCCGGGCATCTGGACGATCTGAACCCACTCGTGGTGTGGCTGGGCCTGAGCCTGGAGGATGCTGGCCTGTGCCTTGGCCTGCGCCTCGGCCTCTTCCGCCGCCTCTGCCTGGGCTTGCGCCTGTGCCTGTGCTTCGTGCGCGCGGATCAGGGCCGACATGGCCCCGGGCTGCTGGGCAGCGATGACCATCGGGGCCCCGGTCTGCGGATGGACGATGGTCCCCATGGTCCCCATCGACGGCGCGAGGGTGACGAGACCGTGAGGGTGCCCGGTCGACACCATCTGCATGGTCATCGGCATCTGGAAGAACCCTGACCCACCGACGACCACCTGGTGGCCCTGGGCCGACCCGAGTCCGGGCGCGAGCAGCTGCTGCTGCGGGATGTGGATCATCGGTTGTGCAGAGGCGGCAGCCAGGAAGGTCGCGTTCTGCTGAGCCTGCTCAAGCATCATCTCGTCTATGAGCTGCTGCTGAAGCTGTGTTTCATCCAATGGCGGCTCCTCCTCCTCCTCTTCGTCGATGCCCGCCTCCTGGCGCATCCTCTGCCTTGCGTGCTGCTGAGCCTGCTGCTGGAGGGCGCGATACTGGTCGGCCTGCTCCGGTGGAATGATCATCGCCGGTTTGATGGCGCCCATGTCGAGCATGTGTGGAATGGGCTCCTCGTCCCCGTAGATGTCCTCCATGGTTGACCAGTCGTTGGGGAGCGGCGGAGGGGAACGGGGCTTCGGAGGAAGTGGCGGCTCGTTTCCGACGACCTTCGAACCGGGCTCCGTGAGGAAGGACGGAGGCGGCGGAGGAGGAAGCAGAGGCTTCTTGAAGACGAGAGGATCGTTGGGACCGATCGGCTGGAACTGTTCATTCTTTGGAACTGGAATGTCCTGTACGTGGACCAGCGGATGGTTAACGGGAAGCGTAGGACCGATGAATGAGAATGCCAATTCGTTTGGCACAGAACGTGAGTCGACCGATTGGTCTCCATTCTCCTCCTGGGTTTTGTTGGACGATGGTAAAGGTATGCTAAGCGCATCTTTTCCATTAGACTCCGGCTTGCTGCTGTCGACTTCCGACTGCGGAGTCTCGCCGACTTTACCATTCTTGTCATCACTTGCCGCATTTTCACTCTTCTCGTTAGTTTTCGAAGCGGTTGTTTCGCCAATGGCCGCTTTCCCCGAAACGCTCGCGTCTGAAATTTCCTTAGTTTGACCAGGTTTTGAGAGGGATGATAATTTTGTACTTGAAGACAGAGTTTCATCACTTTTCCTATTCTTCGCATTGTGAACATCACCCTTCGACCTAGTCTCTTGCCTCTGCTCCTGTCTATCAGGCCTCGCACGCACCTCGGCCCTCCCTAACCTCCGATCGTAAGACCTCTTGTCGAACGATCGGCTATATCGTCGGTACGAACGGCTCTTCGATCTAGATCTCGAACGGCTGTAACTTCTCGAGCTACGGCTGTAAGTCGAGTACGATCGGAAACGATCACGACTGCCAGAACGCGACCGGCTGCGTCGACTTCGCACATACGACCGCGACTTGCTGCGGTAACTTCGATCGCTGTACGACGAACTTCTCCGACGGGATCTGGATCGCGTCAAGCTTCGTGAGCGCCTCCTGTGATAATCAGATTCCGATGAATACGAGCACGATCTGTCACTGCTATAGTAACTGCGTGAGGAGTAAGATCGACTGTGAGATCGTGACCTCTGGCTGTCGTCGTCAGAGTCACCGCTGTGACGTTCTCGACTAGAGCTGGTGTCTCTTTCGGACAAAGTGCGACTGCGTCTTTGCCTCCTGTCGTTCATTCTGTTCAGCTCGACTTTTGCAGATGCTCGGCCCGATGGAGGCTTGCTCGGCCCGGGCAGGTCGCGCTCGCTGTCGCTGCTGGTGTCCCACTTGCCCACACTGGTTCCAAGATCGACGTCCTCAAAGTCGCTCACCCTTCCCGACCCGATCTGAGCGACCTCGACTGACTTGTTCACCACCTTCATCTTCTTTCTCGTCGGCTGTTTTGAGTCACAGGTCGAAGGCTTACGCTTCCGTCCACCATCTTTCGTGGAATCTGTTTCTCTCATCTTTAGGATGTTGGCCTCAATTTTCGACTCCTTTCTATTCGCCTCCTCTGAAGCCCTGCTCCCTTTGGCGCTCTCTTTACTCGAAGGGGTTTTCTTGGCATCCCTGGAATCGGAACCCTTACCCTTCTGTGCCAACATGTCGTGTCCTTTTGACGTAGACTCCTCCTTGGACTTAGTCTTCGAATCGCTGCCCTCCCCGGACTTCCTCTTCTGGCCGTTCTTGGACTCGTCTCGTCCTTTCGGTTTTGTCAAAGGACCGATCTCGACTGCTGCTTTCTTGGCAGCATCGCGTGTGCTGCCTCCACCACTGCCAGTCTTCTGACCATCCTCCTTCTTCTGAGCCTCTGTGGATTGTCCGTCGTGCGAGTTTCGTTTGTGGGAAGAGGAGTCGGCGCGGCCTTTCTTCTTCTTCCTGTCTTTGTTCTTGGTTTCCTCTTCCACCAGTTTCCCCGAGTTTTTCTGTTCGTTCGACAGGTTAAAGTCGAATTCGAGTGGATTGCAGCTGTAGCAGATCTTTGGTGATAGTTTTGTAGAGAGGATCATTTCAACCGGCCAATCGAATTCCTTCTTCTCGTCTTTACTCTGGACCTTGACAAATGTCAGTGGTTTCTGATTTGGTTTTTTGGGAGTCTTAATCAGACTTTTGTTCACGCCACCCTTCTGGATCACATCATCAAAAGGGGTTTCCACCTTTGCGGCCAGCACCGGACCGGCCACAGTCGCAGCGACAGCATCCACCCTTTCGGAGCAAGGCTCGTCGGCTTTCTTTTCCAGCTGCGGTAGGCTCCCGGCCGAAGGCGACGGAATGACACTCGACTGGATACTCAATCCTCCATTGCCCAAAAGCTCCTCTTTCCACATGGAAATCCTTTCCTTGGCCTCTATCTTGTGCTCGGCGACCTCCTCCATCTTCCTCAGTTTCTTGAGCTTCTTCAGCCGCAGCAGCTTCCGACCGATCTCCTTCGCGTTCTCATCGTTTAAATCAAAGACGGACGCTCTGCTCAGGCGCGGCACCAGCTTCTTGTTCACATGCAGTGTTATGAGACCCAGGCTCGTGTTCGTCTGAAGCGCTCCATCCTCCATATCTTCTCTCAGGTCCTCCAGGCATCTCTCGGCACCGTCCGTCTTGGACGATCGTCTGCCTTCTCTACCGCCGCTTCCGTCCCTCTGCTTTCCCTTTCCGGCTTCCTTTTTTCCGGAAGATTCCGGCGGTAAGGGAGGAAGCGGTGGAACTTCGGAGGAATCCTCATCGAAGAACCTCGTGCTCGGGATTCGCTTGACCGGAGAGGAGCCAGGCAGTGGAATGCCAGTGAGATCAGCATCGGAGGATGTCTTGAACCGGGAGAATGGTTGATTGGGTAGAGGTATGTCGAGCAGTGGTTCGGAGGATGACGCGGTCGAGTGAGAGTCAGACGAATCTCCATCATCCTCCTCCAACTCGATCCTGAAATACAAAAAAATCAATCTTATAAGTGATACGCTTATATGATATGAAAACTTGCTACAGTGCCTCTTCAAGAAATCTAGTCAGAGGTGCTTATCAGTAAACATGGTGTATAATACATTTGTAAATCTGTATGTCATATGTTATTGCCTTATTATCATCATTGTTATTACTGCATTATTAGTTGTGTTATAATAATTATTACTATAATTGTTTACCTGGTAAATGAATTTATTCCACTACTATTCAGCATCGTTGTCACAATAACAAATCGTTTTTACAACGATTTGTTAAATTGTCTTAACTTTTAAATTGTCCATTTAAATTTTCTTATTATTTAGTATAATACTTAAATAAGATGTCATTCTTATAACCGTCTAATTATAATTATTATAATAATAATCGTCATCATTATTATTATCATCATCCTTAGCAAAAGGTCTAAGTACTGCACTGGCAAAATGTCACTTCTGGGCAACGTTTCTTTAAAAATGCACCACTGTCTCCCTCTTGTTATTTATTGTTTTTATTATTGTTACCTGATGATGTCCTTCATTGCCTCTGCCAAACAAGAGATCTGATGCAGCGTTGCTTTCTTCTCCTCCGCATCCTGACTTGTCTCAAGGATGTGCAGCAGAATCTGCAGCCGAACCTTCTGAAATTTTACCCATAGGTCTTACAATCTCCGAAAAATACCGAAATATTGGTATAATGGTAAGGGTCAAAGAACCACCATCCCATCCTAATTAACTGATCTCATAGCTCCATAACTCACAAGAAATTTTCTTCTAGTTGATTGGGTATGTATAGTGCTTAACAAAACTTCGTTTGCAATTAATACACAGAAGATACCCAGATTAGCTCAACAATTGGAACACCTTTGAATCTACCGGTATGTAGTTCTTTACATTTTTTAAAAATTAGTTTAAATTTAGAAACACTGTAACTCCTTCAAATTTTTGTTCAAACCGACAACAAGTTGGAACTCCAACGAACTTATTTCACTTCGATTGAATTAATCTTTTATCAACTTAGCATTAAATTCGGCTGGATTAAAATTTCTTACCATGTCCTCTGGGTCCGAAGCATTTCCAGGTTTAGGTTCTTCTGTTTTCCGATCCTCCATCTTCTCCTCACCTTTACCAATCTCCTTCAATTTCAATTTACAAGCATTCTCTATGATGTCCTACTGTTTAGACTAGATGAAACAGACAAACACTGACTCATCTAATCTCCTTCCCCAAATCACTTGAAACTGCTCAGTGTTATTTGTAATTTGGTAACAACTACTCCATCTCCCTTAGTTTGGCAACAACTAACTCCCTCTCTGTACTTCTCTGATCTCAGTACTATTTTTCTAGTTGTTCTCTCTCTTGACAGCACTCAAGACTTGAAACATATCTTATGAATAGGTGGCATCTTTACACTGAATTTCGAAGTAAGAGTTTTATGAACTGGCCTTACAGTTACAACAACATTTAGTTGAAACGCTCAATTTACTTCAGAAGAGGATTAATTTTCTTTTAGGCACATTACTACAAAAGTGCTGCAAAAGTGTATACATGACACTAGACATACATGACACTAGACATACATGACACTAGGGATACATGATACTAGACATGCATGACACTAGACATACATGACACTAGACATCTACTGTATATATTAAGAAGTTATATAATTAATTGCAGCTCCACTATCCACCATAATAAACTGCTCCTTGACCAAAGTATAATCCATGCAGCCCTCAAAACTGCAAAAGTCATACCCATCCATAAACAGGGTAACAGAGATGATATAAAAATCCATTTTGCCTTTAGTCTCAAAGTTACTTGAGAAGATCAGGTAAGCACGCTTACACAATTCTGTTCATAAGCAAAATATCTTATGCCCTTGCCATCATGGTTTCCCGCCAGGCCACTCTACAATTATGACTGTACTAAACCTCCAAGATAAAACTATTATTATAACTGCACTGAGGTAGTTTTGAGATGAATAACGAGCAACCTAGATGTGCTCAGATACCTTGTGAGCAGGCACGCTCCCTGCAACTTCAAGCGTTGAATGCGCACAGTCATTGTTTGTCCCATCCGTTTTCACGCAACCTACAAGATAAATTCTCCCCATTAAAGCCTGAACAGCACCTTTAAATATTGCTTCACCATCAGCTACACATAAAAATTTATCACAAAGGATTTACATACCACAGCTCCTCTAATACTATCTGGCAATATCCCAAATACCAACCATCACATCTTCGTTTCAATAGCAATGCACACAATTAAAATGACTTTTAAAATCTAACCTGTATGCAGTCATAATTGTAAGTGCTAAATAGCATTATCTAGCACCCTATAGAAGCTCTCCGATAGGCACCCTTGGGGTCTGTTGCCATTCCCGCATCTACAAATTCCATCTCACCTGTTGGTTCTCATCCCATTCATAATGCCTCAAATGAAGAATTAAAGAACCAGTTCTCAGCATTTCAGGTGTAAAGCAACGTACTGTACTGTAATTTACAGAAATGCTGGCAAGTTCTAATAAATGGCACATCACTGCATTAACAAGATTGCAGACCTCTCAAATAGGCCAGAAGAACCACTCTGTGGCCAAACATACAGTGCCTTAAATTCGACCATTTAATAGGCTCACGATACAATTAATCCGAATCTACATAAGGATGTTGCACATTTCTTTGGACAATTGACAGGATCAGCATAAGGGTTCTACTTTGACTGAAAATTCAATATGATGAATACTGAATTGGTGCGCTTATAAACCCGACAGTTCTGAACGTTAGCTAACAAAACAGAATTCAGAATCAATTGCAAAATATTGCCTCCACAGAAGAGACTGCAAAAATTCTCCACAGCACCAGGACAAATTATTTTCATATGTACCGGCAATGCCATGACATCCTTAAAGCTGCTTAATGCTGCTGTTGAGTAACTTATGAACCTACAGCCGTATATGTATTACAACTGAGCATATGAAGATCTCCTATACAGATATATTTAAGCTAGTCGAGACAGTAGCAGAATTCCTGAGGCTGTGCTTAAGATCTTCCTGATTTAAGTGAACAGTTTGCTTAAGCAATTCACCTGCAAAGGTGTTTGAGTCGTGGAATTTGCTGAGGGTGCATGAATAAACCCAGACCAAGAAGTTGCACTGCGCTCTGGTGGCTTTTCACAAAACGAAACTTACAAGTTGTGGCCAACTTCTGCTTTTAGACACTCTTTTATCTATGGTGCGCTCATTCTAACTGTTAAAAAAACCATCACCCATATAACGCTTCTTTCTTCTCTTCCCAAGTTCCAACACAACGTCGTTCATTTTGCACCAACCGTTAGCTTTGGGCACTTCCTCTGTTTCCACTGACTTCCAGGCATAAGGCAACATTATAACATAACAAAAGTTGAATTGCTGGGAATGTGTCTCACATGTCTTATCAACAGTCTGGAATTACTGCACGGCAGTAATCTTACACAAGCCACAAATCTTTAATCATTCGAGATAAGCCAAGCCAAAACAAAACTAGCGTACAATGAGAAAACATAAGAGGTAGAGGGTGACATAATTGTAGCAGAGCTCAGGAGGCCATCAAGAAACTAAAACAGCAACGGCAGCGCAGCAGCAATAGTACCGGTATCTACAAAAGTGCTCCTCCGTCCAAGCCCCAACGATACCAAAAGTGCATTTTGCGATACCGAAATTCACATCAACCCGAGCAAACAGTAGCGCAAAGCAGTACAATGTATACCAAGCACTAAAAACAGTCACGTTTCATACAACCGACGCGACCAAAGCGATATGGCTTTAAAATGATAGACTTTGGAAGCCGGGTCGGCAGGCATGCAGATCACTGAAAATGCAATGAAACAGATTGCACACACCGTTGGTTAGCAGAGACCCAAAGATCAATGAGAAAATTAATGGCTCGTCTGTTAAGAGCTACAACGAAAAAGCCAAAAGAAAAAAGCAGGCTTCAAATCATGCCTTTCAACTGTGATTAATATCCAAGCTGCGATAATTTCCTTATGCAACGAATAACAGAAACAATAACTGAATAATACTACCATTTTTGTTTCTAGTTAAAGCAAATCTAGCTTGTACTTAAGTCAAAACTACTCCAGAACCCTCTCATGATGCCACCAATGGGAGACATACAATTAACGAGACTGCACCTCAAAGCTGAATTAAATTCTGGATCCATTTTTTGCAATATCCGTTAATAGGAATTTGCATTAGAGTGAGCTTCCTGGTTACGACAGCATCTGATTAATTTTATTTCGTTCTGAAATAGAATTAATCAGATGCTAGTAGCATCTAACAGCCATGCAACTACTCATAACAGGGCATAAAATGAGATGACAATTCCTAAAGTAGAACTTGTGCAAGCACAATTTCAGATTTTTCAACAGTGGTAGTGCAGCAGCAACCAAAGCTTCTTTCAACCTAGCAATTCTTTTAACAAGTGGAATAACCAATGTAGGACAATAGAGCAGAGCAGTACCGATATCATTCATTGCCGATATCATTCATTGCCGATATCACTCATTGCCGATCCCGTCTTACGGCAGATTATTAAAATAGCCGATACTGATAATTTCACTATATGATTAGTCAAATGTTTGGCTCTGAAACATAAAGCTACTAAATTGCAATTCCTGTGCTCCCCGTGATAAAAATCGTAAGTGGGTTCACTGGGAGGTCACTGTGGAAGGTCAGTAGGTGGACGACGGGTCTCCAATCCATGATATTGTTAAATGCTACAATCCAAGACTCATTTTTACATCTGCATTCTGCAATGCTCATTTTTGCCGATACCGATTATACCCATTGTTCAAATAGTTGGTCTGATTTAATATGAGTCTGGCTGATTAATGGTACAGCTATATTGCTATAAAATCGAGTACTTCAATGAATTCAATCAATCTGCGCTGATTATTTTTGACGATACCGAGTGTACTGATAATCTGTCCGATTATATTATGAGTATTGTCAATTAATAGGTAATTTTAGGTTCATCTTTAACATTGTGTAAGTAATCCTCAATGAAATCAATCAATCACCGACTACATGCTTACTTTTCAATCCTCCACAGAATTAAATCAGCACTATACATTGCACTTTTTATTCAAGACTGACTTCTCTAAGATTAGAACTGATCTGAGATTCGACAGAGGCATGACTTGAAGCCAAATGATTTCATGCAAGCGATCACTGATTTAGGTCTTCAAATGCAACCACCAGAGGCATGCAACTAGGAATTAAAATTAAAACAGAACAAGAACATCAAAACAAGTTAAATAACTCTCATCAGAAATGCGTCCCACAAAACCTGACCCAGTCAGCCAAGTTCATATGGAATGGCAAACATTTTCAGTGTTGGATTTAGCAGAAATTGACCAAGCCCAGAACAGCACAAAAATACAATAAAATTCAATATTACTTTAGTGCCATATTGAAGGAAACTAAGTTCACTGTAAGATCAGTGACTACTGCTACACCATTCCTTTACGAGAAGAATAAACTTTTCAACAGATTGCTGATCTGCTTCAAAAACTATTTTAACGCTTCAGTCTGGATTCGTGAACCTCTATTGACATAGGATTTGTACAGAATCCCCATGGACTATGTACCTACTTCTATTGGGGAAAAACTATCTACATTGCATTGTCTCTTGATCTATACACACAAGTGTGGCCTCTGTTGTCTGATATCATAGAACACTTGCTGTTGCCTGATACCAAAAGGTTTTCCTGTAATAACTTGCAAGGGCTCCAAATAAATGTTTGGGCACATAGGTCGCAATGGTTGTGATTACCGCTATAGACATTTGATGCCGATAAGGGCTCTGGGTTTCTGGCAACATGAGTGGCCTTCCAATACTAGACAACCACTATTAAAACGTGGGGTGTACCTGGAAAATATTTATCTGCTTTTGAAGGCAAACACTTCACTTTGATAAGCTGAAGATAGGAACATGCCCAAAGGTCTCTTTTCCCCCCTAGTAGCTGAACTTTGAATAACAAAATCTGTCCTTGAGATGGAAAAAACATTACTCCAAAGGCTTGCTCTTAATGTGGCACGTCAGCATTGAAGGGAGAGAGGAAGGGAGGGAGGAGGACTCAGGCAGGGAAATGGTAAACAAACTTGGTAGACAGATGGTAGAAAGCGAGATGTTGAAACGGAGAGCTATTTGGTTGAATGTTGCTGAATAATCGGTAGCATACAACGGGAAAGAGAAGTCTGGGAAGAAAGCCGATGCTTAGAAGTGTGATCGACAGATGGCTGGAGCTCTCAACATGCTCAGTAATACCCCGCATGCCTCATAACACATTCATAAATACAATTATTTCCGCACCAACCGCGAGGAACAAAAGAAAAGGAACAAAACAAGGACAATGAAACAAGCACCACTGCTCTCTAGTTCATTGAAATTTAGGTTGCTGTATAACAAAAACTTCTATACAGACACGACCCTCTCAGCTCACTAGTGGCTCCAAGTTTTCATACCAATACAGTTCATCAAAATTTTATATTTAATTTTACATTTCCCAACCTCAAAAACCTAATCAAAGTGAGGAAGATGTTGCTTTGTCGATGAAATACTTTATGAAATAAACCAACGCAACACAAGTTCATATGCAATTCATAAAATTTCAATTTTAAATAGTTATAAGGCCCCAAAGTACTGACCTCGAAATTGCCATGCTCTTTAAAAGACACATGGTTTTCAAACAGCAGTAAATTGCAAATTGCACATGGGAACTATAGCTGCTTCAAAAAAGCTGACGAACGTGACCCAAAGAATCAAAATTAGTCAGAAGTTGGCTCATAACACTAGTAGGAAACAGCAAAATATGATCAGAATTTAATTAAATGGGCAACTTTTCGAACCTTTTTATAATTCTTAAAAACTTTGTTATCCAATCTTTTAAAAAAGCAACTTAACTGGATTCAGCAACAGGAAAATCGTTAATAATACCTCTGGGCATTTAACCCTACCTGATAACAATGAATCTAAATCCAACACCGAAAGAGATGCAGTCACGGATATCACGGAGCATTCAACCAGGATGTCTCAGAGCACAACAGAAGCATGCACACAAAACCGCAATAAACCGACCACATCACCAACGAAAGAGCAAGCCGATAACGAACCAAAATAAATCAAACACTAACTGGAATACAACGATGACACAGATATCACAGCCAAGCATATGAACAAGCGTAGGTAACTAACTACGTCGAAAAGAAGGATAACACGAAGAATAGTATTATACAGCTAGCCAGAAAAGAGGAAAAACTCTGATAATTACACATTGCAAATTAAATATAGACCATGTATGTCTCACTGTGGTTGAAACCTAGAAAATACAGCAAACCGGTTTAATCAGACTTTATTCAGCAGATTCCTTCAGCAGAACGTGATGATAATTATGCACATTTGAAAATTCCTAACAGCTCTAGAGGATATTCTATGTGCACATCTCTAATCATTGTACAGCACCATCACTTGTAAATAGTTAAGAATATATTAGCTTATTTCTGGTTGGAAAATAGTAATTGATGATATCACGTCTACCGCTACGAATGCCGACGTGACTGGCATCTGCGAAGTAATAACAAGAGCATATCTAAGGATAGTAATAGTCACACTGATGATAATTTCCATGTAAATGATAATGCTTATTTAGAAACTAAACTTGAACGAAAGCAACACCAGGGATGTTTAACAGCATTTACACAGTGAAAAGCAAGTAACTAATAACATAGTTGCATGCCAGAAAAGTTTACATGATCTCAGTGCATTCATACATACATACATACATACATACATACATACACATACATACATATATATACAAACAACCAAATCTCCATGACAACGCTGACCAGATGCATGTGGACATCATCCATCATATCTTGGGTTCGAGTGCCTCTTACTATGCTCTCCAGCTGTCCCACCACTACCACCACATTGGCCTAGGGTTAACAGGTACCAGAACTGATTTCCCTCCTACTCCTACCTTTGATAATCCTGCTTGCTATTCCTCCTTCTCCTTCCTCTTGCGTCAGCTGTTCCTCTTCCTACTCCTCTTCCCATACCTCTTCCTCCTCAGGACTCTTATCATTCCTTTCCCTTATCTTCCTCTTAGTTCTTTTACTCCTCAATTTCTTCCTCTTCCTCCTCTTCTAATCCCTCTTCCTCCTCTCTAGTATTTTAACTCATCCTCATCTCCTATCCTTACAGTCCTTTTAATCCATAAACTTCTACTCTGCCTCCGACCTCTCCTACTCCTCCAATCTTCCTTCCGTCCTTCCCTCCTACCCCTCTTGTCATCTCCGACATCCAGCCGTGACACCAGCGTGTACGGATCCTTTTCCTGAAGGTCAGGCAGCGCTCAGCTAATTTGGGAGCTATCAACACCAACAATCAGGCATTTAGCAAATCTGTGGGAACATCGATGGGCCCAGTGGAACATCCTTGGCCATGTCTATTTACACAAAGAGAGATTTACATGCAGCCCAATTTAAATTTCAATCTCCATGGCTTAATGGCTGCTGAACGACAGGCAATGCCGTGATACTGCACCCAATGGCAAGCTTAACAACACTAGGCATGACTAGCTTCCTGTTTATTTATAGAATTATGTTTATATATCACTTGTGTCCAGTTATAAAGAGTGGTCCATACTGCCCAGCAATTGCAAGTAAAAGCCTTTCTCACAAGGTCCAAACGCTATATATGTATGCATTGTATGATGCATTGTAGGTATGTATGTATGTATGAATGTATGGCATGTATGAATATATGTATTTGCATAAGCATGTACCTAAAAATATACATGCATATAAAAGTATTCGAAAAGAAAGACTTTTGAAAAGCAGTAGATGCTCGACTGTCTAAATGCTTGAAAAATATCACCTCTAAGAGTAGGAAAAATGCAACAGTTCATAAACATATTCAACACGTTAATTGGTCAAATTAATTTAATACACAAGTCTCTTTGATTGTAATTTGAGCTTTGGATAAGAGGATAGCTAAGACATATGATAATCAGTTGGTGTATGCTACGATTAAATACTTGAAGACAAAAAGCACAAAGCCATGGCAGAAGAAATTGTCAACTATACTGCTATCACTAACGTTAGGTTTAGTAAAATAAAATCAACAATGTGACTAACTACACGAAGCGCAGCAAGTTAAGCCAAAAGAGTTATAATGCTCGATAGACCACGAGAATAAATCATATTACAAATGGAAGTTGTTCATCGTCTTCATCATCATCACCATCAGTCACTGACATCGCTTATTTGGCGGCGATGCGTGTGAATAAATGATCTCCACTGTCCGCGGTCATTTATCTATTCCATTGTTCGTTCAAGTGATGTTTGGTGTTCGTTCAAGTGATGTCATCATGTACATGTGTTCTATACAACTCTTCACAGGGCTTCAAATATGCTACAGTCTGTAATCAAACCTAAAGTTTCTTTAACCTGAACAATGTAGAACATTGTCTATGAAAATGTTTTGTTTTTGGAAAGATCCTGACTGTTGTAATGATAACCCTTGAAACGATAATCGACCGATCTCGTGTGCATTCTGATAGTGGTGCTACATAAGTCGTTGGATTATAACAAGAAGATGATATGTACTTGGAAGAAAGGAAACTATTCTTACAATACCTATTAACTCTCACAGAATTGATCTAATCTTTAGTATTTAAATCATTTATTTAAGCATTATAATTATTTAAGTATGATAAGTATTTTAAAAGTTAGACAATATAGAATGTAATCATAAACTCTAATCCTGATTTATGAGTAGCACACTGCAATCAGCATGGCACATGGAATCAATAGATGTTTGCTCCTTGTAAGATTGAATGCGCCAAAGGTCAAGATGTCAATTTGCATTCTGGAATTCTGGATCAGAATAATATGTCAACTCCAGCAACAATTGATGCTGGTAACATTCCAGACCAATTGGATGTTGTGATAGTAACATTCCAGACCAATTGGATGTTGTGATGGTAACATTCAAGACCAATTGGATGCTGTGGTGGTAACATTCCAGACCAATTGGATGATGTGCTGGTAACATTCCAGACCAATTGGATGTTGTGATGGTAACATTCCAGACCAATTGGATGTTGTGTTGGTAACATTCCAGACCAATTGGATGTTGTGATGGTAACAATCCAAACCAATTGGATGCTGTGATAGTAATTCGATGTGACAAATGGCCAGGCCAACTGGAAGTGAGTTATGGTAAACTTCCTGACCAATTGGACGTGAGTGTTGGAAGCCGACACAACCTACTGGATTCTTTCAAGCGAACATCTCCAAAGGCTTACTTTGAAGTACTCATAGACTTATGTCTTGTGCTTATGCTAACAGTGCTAAAGAATTGCATGAATTTGATTCAATAGCACCCACAAGTGATGGTAGCAATAGTGCCGGATAACATTCTTAACGAGTACATACACCAAACTTGCTTACATCACTGACTATCGCTAGTGCGTTTGAAAGTTCTTAAATCTAGAGGTACATCACTAGCGGACTCAACCATACACACACATAGATATACACATACATACACACACACATACAAACGAAAAGCTGTCGAACTCTGACTTCAGTTCTATCCTTTTCTACAGTATCATGAAATTGACACAAAAAGGAATGTGTGAACAGACCACAAGAAAGCGCCTGTCATATATTCCTGGTTTAAGTATCAGAGTTCTTAAAATACCAGAACAGTTCAACAGTCTAGTTCTCCAAGGGTCTGTGAAATCATCCCTCACAACGGCAGTGCAAACGATGGATGTAAGCACGGTGCATCAATCCATGGGGAACACCCATCACTGGTCCAAACATTCCCAACATGGGGTGCAAAGGGTGAATTGCTTAGTAACTATACAGTCCCCATATGTATGCCCACATAGTTTCCTTTCAGAGTCACAAATCACACCACGGAAGTGCAACATACTAAAGGAAAAAGTCAAGAACAATTTTCAATTCAGAGTAACAACTATGTAGTCTGAGTGACTATAAGTTTATTGTAGCACCCTAAGAAGCAAGTAAGCAAGCAGACACTTCAGATTGGTCTATAGAAAACCCAAATGAAAAATACCTCAGAATTGGCATAATGGCAAGGGTCAAAGTACAACCATCCCATCCCAAGTAACTCATCTCATAGCTCCATCTACTGGTAACAAATGAACAGCTAAGAAAAAGGATTACCAGAACATGGAAAAGAGCAGAAGAAGAGAAAAGAGAAATCCTGAAGACAGTCAAGACAATATTTAAATCATTATATATAAGTCATGATGAAACTTTGAACTTGTAACTAGCAAGTCTTGCTTATTTGTTGCAACCTCTAAATATGAACAGTACTTCTTTAACAATGACTTTCCAGCCAAGTGTTACCTTTATGTTCAAACTCTTACCATGACAACCTAATAGTTATTTGGACATCTCAAATGTTACCTTGATATATAGTTACACTGCAAAAGGTATTTGTCATTAGAATACAAGAAGCTGGGCTCAAAAGTAAAGCTGACAAGTAAATACTCTTAACAGGTTAACACTGGCAACAGTGTGCCATGCAAGTAGTTCACTACCCGGTTGTTACAAGCGTAAACATAGGAAGGGCTTAAACAAACACCCCTCACTGGATACCAGCATTTAGGGCAGTGAAGGGGGCTGGAGACCAGCTGCACTATTTGGTTATTAAGCTCCCACCCTGTTCTCAGGCTCACTAATGCCAATAAGTATACCCAAAATAATTAAATACAATAAAAAAATAATTAAATATCAAAAATAATTAAATAGACTTAAAAATAATTAAATACCCAAAACAGAATAATTAAACAAAATAATTAAAACCCCAAAATCTTGCCAAGATGCAAACCTATTTAAGTGGAATACTTAATCTCAACTTAACAATGGTCAGTTGTACTTTGCCTACGAAGCCGGGCAAATTGGGTGGCAGATGTTTCGTAGGTGATGATACCAATTAGTAATGCATGCACAGTCATTAGCCATCCATTTAGTATGTATGCATTGAGCAGGGGAGAAGTTAACCCAAATGCAAGTGCCATCACGTGGAGTCTACAGATAATGCACTTCTCGGTCGTAATTTTGTGTTCCGCGTGCCGCAGCGCACACGTTAAAAAATTTTTTTCTGGTAAGACCTAAGTTGATTCGAGCCTTGTGTCGTATGAGTTGGACTCAAAAACAACGTGGCATACCCCTTGGGTGACTAACTTATCTTAGGCAGACCATTACTAACAAGACCGAATGACCATCAAGCCTACTTTGAATTAGGATAAATTGTGCATAAACTTGTCTGCGACCCTTTGGACGACATTTTCTTCACACCCTTAAATAAGCACTTACTTACTGACTTCTTGCAAGAGTTCGAACGAAATCTCATTAGCCGCCATAGATTTTGTTTCAATTGAATAAAATAATAAGTGTTGATATTCTTATGTATTTTATCGTACATGATAAGGCAACCATCCAATTGTTGAAACAAATTATTAACCATTGACCGCTTCCATTTGATCTAGTTAATCGTTGTGCTCAACAACCAGACAACTTTAGGTCATGCAGTGCATAAGAGCATGCAAATATTTGTGGTTATCATTAGACAATTACAATCAAGTGACGGACTAACGGCCCATTGGGTATCTGCTCAGAATGGACTGGGATATCCGTGCCCAATCACAGAGAATATTGACACCTCTGCCAATATTATTGCAATTTGAACAGAAAACTTTGCACAAAATGCTGACACAACAACATCAAATTCGGACTTCTTACTGACGTTGATATTAATTGCGATTAGCTGCAGAAATGATGAAAAATATAATGATCACATGCAATGATTATGCACGTGGTTATGAAACGAAACTCACAAACCATATGTACATATGCTAGCAAGTATTGTGACCGTCAAGTACTTGCACTTAAAAGTATTGGCAACCTTAACTACCTGTATTAACAAATACGGCAATCCTTAAATACTTGTGACTACATGCACCAACCAACTGGCAAATTCTTAAAGCAGACTTAAACTTTTTATGAGATACTCACATAGACTTGACTGACTATGTACATAAACAACATGGCCTCTCCAAACTTTGCTTGATTAGAGCCTACCTACGAGCCTATGCCTCATAATGAAGCTCAATAAAAAAGCAATCAACACGAATTTTAAATAAATAAATAAGTTAGAAACAGAATTGAAAGTCAGCCAAATGCATATTGCAAACTCACACATATCTCAAAATCACACATGTCTCATGCCCCGTAACCACAGCAAGTGCCAAAATACACTTCCTATAACTCCAACACTCAACATTTTCAAAGGCATATCAGACGTTTGCAAAGGGTTTAATGGGTGTTAAGCTGCAGAGTAATTTACTTAGTTATATTTATAGTTTGTATTTTGCCTTTATGCAATAAATTGCATTGATAACTTATTTATTTATTGACTCCATTATGGGATGTGGCTGGTAGGTATCAGTGCTCTATTTGAGCAAAGTCTGGGGTAGCCATATTGTTTGGGGGCAATTGTGAAGACCTATTGCCTACAAACAATAGGTCTTCGTAATTGCCTTTATGAGCATGATATTTGTGTAAGCAGTACAGTTTGCTACAAGGGATCAGGCTCCACAGATAAAGTCATACCGTATAAAGACAGGTATCGAAATGGATGAAAACAGACTGGTATCTAGTGGGTTAAAGACTTAACAAGAGCTGAAATGTTGAATTGCAATGTCTTACTATTACACAGCGCAGAGGTTCAACGTCGTAACATTATACGATACGTAATGATACCTTAGTACAACAAAAATAAACATATATGCATTAAGTATCATGGAATAATCAACAAAATTACACATACATGCATATGTATGTATATATATATACATATATATACATACATATATATATACACATGATGTTAGTACCAATATATATATATATATATATATATATTTGTGTATAATGATTCAACACGTGTGCTTGAGTTGGCTTGTTATTTGGCAAAAGCATCTGAAAATATGTAACGTGTTGTAAGCCGACAATTCAAACAAACTAGAAACAATTTCGAACACATTGTTTCTAAAGAAAATCGCTTGTAGCCTCGAAATAAATATTCCACACTAACATAATTATTAATATCAAATTGCATATCCACAATAGTCACTGTCGAAATAAGGTCAGGTCAGTAAATTAAAGGTCACATGACTTTTGAGCCACGGTGCTAACTAACTCAGCTAACTCAGTCATACACATATATATAAGACTTTGACTCAACCATTCAGCCAGAATGTCAAACAAGAGAACATTTTTGCTGATATCATTATATACATCTGTTTGTGTTTACTTTAAAAATTATTACTTTCATTAACTATTTTTGTATTTATTACAAAAATAACTAGGGCAGGATTAATTTAAAGATTAATTTAATTCTAATAGTTAACTCTTGAAAAATTAACGATTAATTAATAGTTAATTTTAAAATGAACTTAATAGTTAATTTCGATTAAATCAAAAAAACTTTTATAGTTAAATTTGTCAGATAAATTAATGACACTTCAATTAAAATTCTCAGTTTCTGAATTCAGTCACAAACAGGAAATAACAGTCAGTTTTCTTGCTCATATTGAAGTGTTACATCCATGGTATGCAAAAGATTTGTCGCAATGAATGCAATAAATGTTATGAGCATTTTCGATATTTCTGTTAGCCAATAATTTAACTCCAAATTGTTCATTGAATCGACCTGGTATATGTTTATATTTAATTGCTCAATTACTATCCGCCGCCATATTGCAATGTTTACATGTTTTTGTTGGCACTTCCAGACTTCCAATACATGTTTATGATGTGTAGAAAAATCAAAATGATTAATCGTTAATCAAAAATTTAATCATCAAAATAAATTAATGATTAATCAATTAATTAATCATTAATTTCTGCAGCTCTAAAAATAACTAACTACAACAGTTAACGATGTAATTACTCCACATATGAAATCCGCTACAACTCCCTCCTTACAACACACTAATTACATTAATATAATAGACAATTGATAGACTGTTATCAGCTAAAAGCTTAAAGATGACTCGTAGAGAAAATAAATTACAGGCAAACTGGAACATAAGATTTTGGTAGGGATTAACCAGGCACCAAAACAGAAATCAGTAAAAAGGAAGCAAAGTATTCAAGGTGTCTGCAGAAAGCCCACAAATGAAGCAATACTTCAATAGTCAAAATCATACAAAGTAACCCTAAGTCTGAACTTAAAATACTTAAGTCTGAACTTAAATACTTAAGGCAAGTTTAATCTTCAAAGTAACGCTACGGAATATCGTCAACTAGATACATTTATTTATTATTACAAAAGCCTGTAATATACAAGTCATACAGATATGTTAAGTCTCTGGCAATGATTACTGACCAATAAGAAAATAAATACATATCATACCAAAAACAACAAATACTGCAGTTACTTATAAAGTACAATATAATACCAATAGTAATACTACTTAGGTATTACTACTTGCATAGCACTTAATCAAAATAACGTCACAGACCAATAAAAAATTCTGGAGCAATACCTTTCAATGATTTCCTGAGAACAGTAATGTACAAGCGATTTCCTTAGAAACTCACAACCGAAGAGACTACACAAACCATTCCACACAACACGAAAGCCACACACCAAGCTCAAGGCGAGAAGTGGTGCATTAATAAGCGAGAAGTCGAGTCTGCAGGCGAGTGGGACTGCATGCAAGAGCTACTAACTACGAACGTAACGAGTTAGTATTGTGTTAGAAGCGAAAACTGAGAATGAATCACTACCATTAATAATTATGGAAAAAAGGTTAAACTCCGATTGCCTCATAACATAGATATACTGGCAAAATGACAAAGACAACATCCGTAAAACCTGATAGTTAGTGAATCTCGGCAGGGCCCTGCAGAGAACCTGGTCTGGGACGCAAAATAACAAGTATATTGCTGAGGCCATGCGACGACGGCCAACATCCCTTACTAGTGTAATTGTAACTGTAACTGGAAACTTTTATAGCACCACTATAACAGAAACTGATCAGCGGCACTTGGTGCGCCTGCCTAAACAATGTTAAGCAAGGTTAAGAAATATGTATTATCACAACCTAATATGAAGTTTTGGACGCCTGTACAATGTACATACGACTCCAAGGAAACTGCTCGGTATGCGAGGCAGCAGTTTTCGGTATGTGCTGTTCACAGCACTTATTTTCTGAATGCTGTAAACAATTTCAGAGCCCATTACAGTGTTCTGTAACCTTTTACAGCTTTCTGTAATTTCATTTAAATAGCAACAACATAGTGGAACACTTGCATTGCAAATGCTACTATTGCAATTGCAACAGAGTCCAAGCTGTTTTCACGGTATCAACTGCCAAGCTGTGATGGGCCAAAACTTAAAAAAATGTCTTCAATTAATAACTATTTGCAGGAGCCATCCTCTCTTGAATATCTGTAATTATTCATTTAAACTCTTAAGAGGTTTTGCAATGTGACCAATGTTTTGGCCAGTTAATTGGAAGGGACAATTAACAATTGGTGTTTGAAAGCAGTTTTCTGCTAAATTATTCTAAACTTTCGAGAGACTTTACGCAAATAGCAGGCAAAAGTTAGGAAAACCTCCCACAAGAAAACTACAATTTGTGACATTTTAATCATAGAAATCACATGCAATTCTTAAAATAAAAATTCAAAATGCAATAACAAACTTTTAGAATGTATATATGGTTTCGTGTCACTTGTACAAAAATGATGCGACTTTTTCTAAGCAAAGAGCACATTTCTTAGGAAAAAAATTAGAAACTTGACATAATTATTACAAGATTTTCTGTTGCTCCGTAAAAGTATAAACAAAAAAATATAAACAAAATTATAAGTAGACAAACAATGACATAATAGGCTATTAATACTAGCAACTTTATGAATAATTCATCAATTAATTTGTTATATGCTATCATGGAAGCCAGTTCAGATGCAAGAGTATTCTTATTGGCTATTTCTCTTTAAAAATTATTTTATAACCACAGCTAATTCTGTTTATCATACTATACTTAACTCCAGCTAATAAATATACAAATATCCATAAAAATCTAAAATTTAATCTGGGATAGCACTTGAAAAGTCTCTGAATAATATATAAAACGTGTTTATTCTGAGAAAAGAGTTTCTTGGATATTATTATTACTGGTTTAGCTGATCTGTAACTTACCGCTATGTTGGAGGTCGTGTATTCCATCATGATGAACACCAACTGCGCTGCAGGACTTTGTATCCTGGCCCGTCTGTTTCAGCCCTTTCTGGGTATAAGCATCACCGTCACAGGACTACAAACAGGTAGTGCCAATGATCAATCATTATACACACACAACACAAAGTATGGTATCCAATGTTCCATTATCACTTAACAGAATATAGGTGTGATGCTCTTTCCAAAGTCACATAAGCTGACACGGTACGTTCGAGTAAAATAAAATATGGTAGAGCTAATGTTACAGTATGGTAATAACACAGCAATATAAAACCAAATTAAAAATAGGGCAGAGCTAACCAAGGTAAAATATGGTGAGTTTCACTTTGGGCAGAGTAAAATAACCCAAACGCCGAGTATAGTAACCAAAGGAGCACATGTATAGGCAAATCTTAAACATGGTAAGGAAGGGCACAGTTCAACCACTAACAATGGACGACTGTTAGCGAAAGTGTGTCAGTCCCCTTAGAAGTTTTTCTATGATGCCCACATTGTGTACTGTTTGCAATGTACAAACACTGACATTCGAGTAAACCGCTTCAGCGGGTTTGTGACATTTACCTTGGATTCGACAGTCTGCAAAGCATGCATTGCTGTGCGATCAGAGTCCGAAATAACTCTCCTCAGTTCTTTTGGTGATTCTTGTGCCTAACAAATAACCAACAAATTTATAGCAATTCATCAATACTTGATTAAAAAAGGTTGAATTAAGTCTATGCCTGCATGTACCGTACTGATCACGAACATTTGCACAACACTTAGTTTCAGAACCTAACCTAAGCATTTGGTCTCCATGTCCTACACCTCCATACATAGGCCCCTGTATGGCATGCTTTTGTGCTCATTGGTCCATCTTTATGGAGCAATTTTTCACCAAAAGTCAAACTATTCTCATAGACAGCTCAGGAAACAAGTCCAGCTAACCACAAGACTCACCCAGTCCCTTGTGAGACTCCAAAAGGTACTATATAATAAGTACACATTGATGCATAAGATGAACAGTTAAGTTCTAATACACAGCCAACCTTTGTTCCATGTCTTATGATGCTCACAAAATGCGCCACACAAATATCCAGATTCAATCCATACATACTCGTCAAGTAGACAAATAATTTAACAAAAGAAGCAAATTTAGCATCCATCT
Organism: Bimastos eiseni; assembly: GCA_959347315.1. NCBI lineage: Eukaryota > Metazoa > Annelida > Clitellata > Crassiclitellata > Lumbricidae > Bimastos > Bimastos eiseni. Next base: position 39,592,979 of record OY365811.1, on the reverse strand, counting down.
GAGTAAGCCCTGCCAATCAATTTTGTTTTGACTATTCCTGGCGTATTTTTGGGCGTTCTAGAAATTTCCAAATTACGACGACACTCTTTAGCACGTCATTCGGTAAAAGCTGCATGTTCCAGTCCACTCAAGCTCAGCGGTTGGTATAAAGCGCACATATAATTTGTAAAACCGTTGAACGGTTGCTGTAGAATTATTATTGGATAATTTTTATGAGACCTTCGCCTCTCCGAAAGAGACGCTTTCCAAATTCGATCGGTTGCTGCGATCGAAAGACTGGGCGGCCATCTTGATGAAATGTTGTCAGGACCACTGTCTCCAGAGGCAGTGTTTAATCACCACGGCTACGTTGCAGAAGTTATAGTCACTGAAGAAATTACAAGTCTATCCAACCGCGAACGTCATGTCGATCGCTTTCAACGCAAGTGTTTATTATTTACACTTATCTCGTGTAAGCAGTGTAAGCACCGATGGGAACGACAACTACTACCATATACCACGCATCCAAAACAAGAACTGAATAAATGAATATAGAAGTACCGGAAGACATCAATATCATGAATATATCACTTTATTAGCATATTGATAAGGACGCACATTGCTTCCGCTCTCTATTTTAATATCTCAACTAGATTCCTTACTTGATGACGTAACAAGCGAGATAGAGCTCTAATCATAGACTAAATATTATTTATGACCGTATTCGTAATGTAGCCTATGTAGAACCTAATTGTAGACCGAAGCTCCTAACTTCTACAGCGCTATTAGTAAGTCAAGCGCGGGGCATCAGTTCATTCACAAGCGCTCGATGCCTTGATTTATTTCAGGCTAGAAAAGTTTAACAGTGAGAACGAAAATGTAGCCTACGTCGTATGACTCGTTGATAAAGAAGTCTAAATTGTGTTGCAGTCAGTCAGATACTCAGGTAAATAGAGGACATCGACACTCGTTGAACTAATTTATTATGACCACAAATTACTACAATGAGAGCCCATTATAAGATCCCATTGAACGTGTATGTCTGAGAATTGTATCACGTAAGTCGATCGTAATGGCTCTATATGTATGGGGTAGGCCTATTTATATCGGTAGCACATCGACTATGTTTATAGAAGCCAATCAGGATCATTTTGCTAATTAATTTACCATAAATGGCCAATTATTAAATTAAATTCCATTTTCTATAGATAATATGTAGCTTTAAATAAAATAAACACTGCGAACGGCCCCCATTGGTGTCAGCCACACTGCATCTAAGCTTAGCCTACAGCCTACTCGTAATGAGTAGCATTGTAGAACCGTTCTAGGCCCATAAAGGCCTGTCATAGGTTTATTAAAGTTATAGCCACAGACTAGCTCAATGATTCTTAATTTGCGTAAAGTAGTTTTAAATAGAAATGTATTAGACCTCATGCATAGACCTGCTTGACCTCGAAACCCATTTGACCCTCTCCTATTGTCCTGTTTTGAAGGAGCGCCTGTGAATAGGCCTAAGCTGCATCATTCCCTAAATGCAGGATCCTGCATGCATTATGATCACGAGGAGATCGATGTCTGTAGTAAACGGAGACCAAGGAAAAATTCTGAGGTCGTATAAATCATAAATGAGACCACAGTTGGGCTTCCATGTAAGGAGTAGGCTTACACATCTAAAATTGACAACACGACAAAGCTGGTGAAAGAACAAAGAACTGGGTTACAAACGACTCGTCAGCTATTGAGAAAGTTAAAAAGATGTGGTCTGAGTAGAATGGAGAGACAAATGGAACCTCATTGAAGGTAATCGCTGGAAAGAACAATGCAGTGAGGGACATTTATTTCTTTGAATTAGTTCCACTACCAACAAACTCGGGCGACTGGAGCCCAAGGACAGAGATTTAAAATAAGCAAAAAGGAACAGCAGGACAGAAGTCGTTCGATGACAAATTTAAAGTAGGCTTATAACAGACTTCTGGGTTGGTTCGGGTTATTAATCAACATTTTTATTGCGCCCGTGTCTAATGCTGATTGCATCAGTCTATGACGCATCAATTGAAATGATGATGGTCATTGTAATTGTCATCAGTAACTTCCATAGCGCCGGTGCGTAACGCACAAGGAATGCATAAACCGATGGCTCACTAAAACCCAGCTGTAAACAGATCATCATTATAATCCCAAATCTATGCAGGGGAGGAGCAGCCTGTACTAATTATGTCAAGACTGCAGCGTTCAGCTATTGCTCGACCATGATCAAACACAGAAGGCATAATTACCAGAGGTTTAACAAGGTTTCGAAAAGTGGGGTTGGGGCATAATTTATAAAATATTACGCGAAGGGAATTTTTTTTTGCCCCCCACTTTTTGAATTTTGCCCCCCCCAAATTTTAAAAATGGGAGGGGGTGGCACAAATTATTTTAACAAAGGTAATCTTAAAACGCCATTGGATAAACATAAAAGAGAACCGATTTGGGGGCACATGGGGGCACTGAGCACTAAAACTGGGAGGTTTTGCCCCCCCCCCCGTTTTGAAACGGGGGGGGGGGGCGGGTGCCCCCCGCTTGTTACACCCCTGATATATATATATATATATATATAAATATATATATATAAATATATATATATAAATATATATATATAAATATATATATAAATATATATATATAAATATATATATAAATATATATATAAATATATATATAAATATATATATATATATACCCATCTGTAGGCCTACAAAAGCTATAAGCTTGACCCACTGTAGCTCTGTGCTTAAATGTAAATTTATGGCTGTATTTTGTGTAGTTAACGTGGCATTCCGTTACCAACGCTGTTGGATCACTGCAGGCCTCCTATGATATTATAAGATCATCATAGGCCTACACGCCTAAGGCAGTACACGTTTTATCACAATGTTATTAATCCCTCCCTTCGTCACACATCGTCACAAATGTGTGACCTCCTCCCCTGGACGGCTCCTATGTTTCCGTTGACCTACAGAGCTTAAATTTTGCAAAGATTTCAGACCTACACGACAATGCAACGTATCAAACTTTGACAGACATCAGAGTAAAAAAAAGAGGGTCCCGAAAAACCATGTTTTTTTACTTTAACTTTAACTTGTTTATTGGTTTGGAAGTATCTGTACATATTTAAATACCTGCTTACGCTAGTAACCAAAAGGAAAGGTTTTAAAATCAGCGAGAAATAACATTAGGCCCGATACCAGTAAAAATAGCTAAAGTGCACGCAATTGCAATTCGTAAAGTCTAGCGTAGCAGAGATAACGTGAAGAAAATTATCCGCTCGAGTGGCATCGCATATAATACAGAGATTATTGTCATGTGTAAGCGCGTGATTTTGCACAGTTTTTAGTTGGCTCCGGGCGTTGTTCCTCTACAGAGTTCTTGGCCATTCGAGGACTGACCGGGCCATCTTTTCGCAGGACTAACTGGGTCTGTTTGGCGTGGCTTTCGTTCGTGCTTGACTGGAAGAGTACCCGCTTGGATCGTGGTGACAACAAGACCGGTTCCGGCGTGTTGACTTCACTGGGCTGCTTTCCGCTGCCCAGACAAAGAACCTCGGTAAAAGAGTTGGGATCAGCAATGGACGCGGGTACGTCTAGATCCTCGCTTGCGTCGTCATATTCACTGGGACGCGGTGGAATTGTGTCGTCGGAACGGTTGGATGCGTCTGCCGCAGGGAAACCTTCTGCATTTTTCTTGAGCGGCGAAGTGCCGTCTTTAGGCTTTTGTTTTGTGTACGAGCGGCTCGGTGACGCCGAAACCTTCCTAAAGGGTTTTGCAGGAGACTTTGGGCGCTTCGGGGTTCGTTGAACTGGATCGGTTCCGCCTGAGCGATCCGTCCATCGTATGTCTGATTTCGGAAGACGGGCGTACAGATGAGGAGTGCCTTTCTTCGGACTTCGAACAGACTTTGGCGTACCCAAAGTGGTGGTCGTTAGCGATCTGGTGTTTCCAGGTCTCGGCGCTTTCCTTGGATTGGATGCCAACGTTTTGTCGATGACTTCGGCTTTCTTAGAAATCTGCACGCATTTTCCGGCTCCTCCAGGCGCCACTCCTCCTTGGCAACCTAATGCTTGACCTGCTGGACTGTTTCCTTCTGTCAACGATGTGTCCGAGATGTCAGAACTATTAACGTTTCCTCTGCTAGGTGTGGTCTCGCAGGAAGGTTGGTAATCGGAGGAAGGCGTACTGATACAAAGCGTGTCCGTAGAAGGCATGGTCTCAGATGTGTACGGGGTCACAGCGAGAGACCTGACCTCCCCGAGATATGTGATCTTAGATATGGGTGTGATTCTAAAGGAAGGTGTGGCCTGTGAGGAAGGTGTTGCTCTTGAGTTATCCGTGGCTTGTGCAGAAGGCGTAGTCTGCGAGGAAGGCGTTTCCTCAAAGACACACGTGACCATAGAAGGCGTGGCATCGCAGTGAGGCTTTTTCTTAGGCAAGTGCGTGGTCTTAAAAGAATTGCCTACCATTGGACTTAACGAACATGACGTTATTTGGCGATTGGCGACGACCGATCTGACGTCATCGAGTTTCTCTTTTCTGGTTCTAGTGCTCTGTTCTTGGGTGATATCCGGTATTCCCACCCTCTGGGTTTCCTCTTTGCGAACATCCGATTTACGCAGTGAAGGCTTGTCAAGAAGCCGAACTCCAGTCGAGGAGCTTGCTACGTAAGATTCGAATCTCGGCTTTACCTTCATCTTGCTTGTATTCTTTTCGATAATGATAGAACTGTATTTCACCTTGGTCCGGCAGTAAGTGACCTTGCGAGGGCTATAAGTGACCTTGGTTGGTTTGCAAGTGCCCTTACTACTTCTTTTGCGTTGTTCGTCAGCCGTTACCTTATTAGATAAGTTGTTTACCTTGTCCGGACAGTCCCTGACCTTGGCAGGATATTTCCTGACCCTGGCGGGGCAGTTCTTGGCCATGGTCGAGCAGTCCTTGACTTTGGCATGCACAGTTCGAGTGAGTTCCTCCTCGAGGTTGAATTCAGACGAACACTCGTTCAGTGGAAGAAGCTGGAGACTGCTGTGTGCTTCGGCAAGTTCCACTTCGGTTCCACTGAGAAGGACATCGTTCTTCAATACACATCGCGATCCCTTCTCATCTCCATCATCCCTCAATTGATTCTGAAATCCATTATCGACCGTCTCAGAAAAATTCCTCTGAGACAGACTTTCCGTGTTTTTTGAACTACTCCGGGATCCAATATCGGCAAGATGAAAACCATCCCGAGACAGACTTCTGGCATCCTCAGAATCATTCGGGGCCAGATGGTCGGGGTTGCAAAACACAGCATGGATCATCTCTTCGGCATTCTCAGATCCATACAGAATCGCATTTTCGGCATTACAAGAACCATTTCGAGACAGATTTTCTGTGTCCTCAGAACCTCTCCGAAGCGCATTTTCGGCATTGCAGTAACCCTTGCGAGACAGATTTTCGATGTTCGCAGAACTCTTCTGGAATCCAGTAACGGCATTACGAGCACCATTCCGACACAGATTCCTTGCTTTCTCAGAACTGTTCCGAAATCCGTCACGAGATCTATTCTCAACGTCCTCCCTGCTTGAACCACTCCGAAATTCTCTCTCAACATTCTCACAACTGATCCGAGCTGCTGTCTTCGGTGCCCGATCTTTATTCGTCTTCCGGGTCTGTACCGTACCTGACCTCCTGTCGTTCAGATCTGTTCTCCCCTTCATCCTGTCAGCCACCAAGGAAGATGGACCAAGGACAGGAGTGACGTTTTCAGGAGCAGGTCCACGCGGTGATAGACTGTGCCTGGACGACGTCAAACTCTCCAGACTTCCATCCGAGGGAGAATGATTCCTGTAACCCCGCGGCATCAGGTCAACCTATAGTGTAACATAGCACATAGTAACCTCATTCAAATAGAATTGCGTGATGCTGCGTACATGCGCGTATATGTGAAAGCGTATATGTGAAATCGTATATGTGAAAGCGTATATGTGAAAGCGTATATGTGAAATCGTATATGTGAAAGCGTATATGTGAAAGCGTATATGTGAAAGCGTATATGTGAAAGCGTATATGTGAAAGCGTATTATGTGAAAGCGTATATGTGAAAGCGTATATGTGAAATCGTATATGTGAAAGCGTATATGTGAAATCGTATATGTGAAAGCGTATATGTGAAAGCGTATATGTGAAATCGTATATGTGAAAGCGTATATGTGAAAGCGTATATGTGAAAGCGTATATGTGAAAGCGTATATGTGAAAGCATATATCTGAAAGCGTATATGTGAAAGCGTATATGTGAAAGCGTATATGTGAAAGCGTATATGTGAACCTGAATAAAATTGTGTACTGTAGCGCAATACTACGTAGTGATGTTTATGTAGTTTTGAGTGCAATGTGATGTTTATGTAGCGAGTGTGGTGTTACTATTGCTATGGATGAAGAGGGACAAAGAATAGAAATTGATCGTGGTATAGAAGACTTGCTATACAGATGACAGATGCAGACAGATGCAGACAGATGCAGACAGATGCAGACAGATGCAGACAGATGCAGACAGATGCAGACAGATGCAGACAGATGCAGACAGACCGACGGCCAGACAGGCAGACAGACAGTCTGAGACAGACAGAGGAAGACCTTTGATACGGATTAAAAGAGAGAGAGAGAGAGATAGAGAGAGACAGAAAAACAGACAGCAGACACAGACAGACATACATACAGACAGACAGAGAAAGAGAGAAAGAGAGGAAGAAAGAGAGAGAATAAACCTCGAGTGATGTGTTGAATCTTTTGATCTTCCTCAACAGTTCGAGATCCTTGACCTGATGCATCGCTCTTAGCTCCTCCTTCGCCTTCCTTTCGATCGCCATTTGGTCGGAAGCGGCAGATTCCCGTCTCATAGCATCCTTCACGGCTGCTTCCAGACTCCCGACCCTCAGACCCAGCACTCGATTCTCCTCCTGCAGCCCGAATAATCCAGAATCAAACATCAGTTCCACACGACAAAATGCCTCCGAATTATCGAAAGGTGCTTCATAAATCTTCGATTACAACTGAAGCAACAATTGCGATGTAGCGGTGTGGAACCTTCTAACGCCTCTTGTGCTCAACGCAATTCGTTCAATAGGCTATACTGCAAGGCGGAACATTATTATTTTTCTTTTAACACGAAAAAAGCCCACGAACAGAACGCATTGGGGATAAGAATAAAATATTAAACATTCCTATGCTAATTTCTAAACCAACGAGACAATTATCAGCAGACAATTTACTTTAAAATTTCGTTGTTTGCACATTTCCACTTTTGAACTGCACAAATCGCCGAAGTTAATGTTAATTCGCTGGTATGTAATTCAATGAAGTATGGTGTTTAGACCTATATATATATATATATATATATATATATATATGTCAGTCGGTCGGTTGGTCGATCAGTCGGTCGGTTGGTCAGCCAGTCAGTCCGGCAACCACCCACCCATCCATTCAACCAATCAATCAGAAAGCATATAACCAGCGCTTCTTCAGGATTTCAACCCAGGCCAGACGTAAGAGAACAGTCTTGTAATGATTACAATTCGCATTATTACATCGCATTAACTCCCTGTGCTATTGCTGGCATACTGTATACATCGCTCAGCAACGTCGCTTCAGATTGCATATATATATATACATACATATGCATACATACATATCCATCAGTGGCCAGATCATGTACCTGAATTCTGATCCGAAAACGAATTGGGTTTGATGCGCCACCAATTCGCGTCTCGTCCATCAAACACAGGCGCTATAGAAACAATTTATTGATGCATAACTGTATAATATATCAGAAGGAAGGACGCTCACCTTGAGCGCTTCGATGATGGAATTCTGTTCCACTAATTTCCGTTTCATCTGAGCGTAGTTGGATTCAACGTCCAAATCTTGAATGACAACAACCACAACTTCTTCAAATGGCTTCAGAAATGCGAATCAAATTTAAGTACTTGAGAACACATTTCTTCATAGTTCGAAGAAATCATATTAAATTATATATATATATATATATATATATATATACATGCGTACATGTGTATGCTCCACTATACTTCAGGGTCCACTACTTTAAACCAGTATCCTCCCTGGCGTTCCTCCCTCCAGCTGGAATTGTCCACCTCAAACTTTATGCCCAACTATTCGTTCTCAACTTCTGATCAGTTAAGTAAGCATACGACACTGACTAAAAGTGGCGCTATATGAACATTTGATTACGATCACTATCGAGTACAAAAAATACAAGGCACCAGATACTATGATTTTATTTAACTCAATGGCTTAAGAACTTACAGGAGTGACAACTGGGTGCTGAGAACTAACCACGAAGGCTAACGAAGGTACAGCTTAAATACAGGAATGGTTGAGCCACTCCTTCTTTCATATCTACGTTTAGAATAGGGTTATTGCACCCTGTGCCCTCGGATCTGCTTGTAAGGTACACTATGTACAAAATGCACCAAGTACCATAGCATGTCCAGAGAGTCAGAGGTTGTTAAATGTGCAGAATGGTCTGTGAAGTTTATATGTCAATTTGAATTGTACAACAGACCTAATTCTCTCGTTTCTTCTTCTCCGGATTCTGAAGATTTTTTGGCTGCCTGAAGAATCGGAAGAACCATGTCGCACGCCTCCTCCAGTTCCATGGACACGCCTGGATGAGAAAGCACGGAACCGTAAAGTATGCATTATCATTAATCACCCAGGCAGAGATATATATGCAACGGGGAAGATTATGGGGTCCATTCCACATTCCATAATTATGTATCTTCGTTTATTGAACACGCCAGGCTGGCAAACCGCAGCATTCATCAAAACACAAATTCGGCAACAGTGCACCATTCCTTAAAGTCGGCTCTTATTTACACTCATTTTTTATCATTCAGCAAGAAAGTGACTAATTAGCATGTGTGTATCTTCGTTTATTGAGAAAAAGAAAATGTCGCTGTCAAAAACGCAGCGACTTACAAGTTCATGACAATTATTAAAGAGGTGTCAAACAGTCTCTCATTGAGTGAGTTCAGCCTTGACCTCTGGGAAGTGGTACTCATTGGTCAACATACAAACAATTGTGGTTAAGTCATGGGTTCACAGAATGCAGGAGGGCGACGCGGCGTCATTAAACAATAGCAAACTATTGCATAACACGGCTGTGACTAGTGTCATAATATAATCCTCTAGTATGCCAGCGTCCAGCCCATAATAGGCCGTATTCATGGTACCCGTAGAAATGCATGCATCCTATGGATGTCAACCAACCGAATCGATTCGTCAGTCTGGTGAATCCTTTCCGCCTCAGGGCGTTCACCACTTCCCAGAGGTCAAGGTTGAAGTCATTCAGTTCAGGGTCTTTAGGATCGGGTTCAGATCCGACAGCACCAACCGCAGATGAAATTTCCATCGATGTCTACAGGAGAAACAAAGCCAACCCCCTTTTTAAGTCTGCAGGAGAAACAAAATAGGTCTATATACACTATATATATATATATATATATATATACCTCTTAAATCAACCTAACACAAACGTAGGAAACAGATAAAGTATGGAATTCAGGAGACAGATCGTTCCAGAGACGCGGTGCAGCGTTGGGTATGTAATCGCCAAGTAGTATACCTGTAACCGCCACTTCTATAGCTCCATTAGTTTCACACTGAAAGTCTTTATTCTTCAGTGTTCAAGCATCAACTGAACTGTATAAATTCGGTATAGACTGGTATATACATCATCGACGAAGCAGAACAGAAAGTGTATGATTAAGTTCCCGGATGTCGCCTTGCTCGTCGTTTAGGCCTCTCGTGTGTGCATATATAGCTAAAGGCCATCACTAGGCCTACAGAGGGACAGGCTCAACGCTCCATAGTCGGCTGTGATTAGACCCACAACGAAGATGCGCAGAGAACAAGCCTGTTCAAACTACATTACATAGTAATAAACTATAGCACAATTTATCTTTACCCACATAAAGCCACGTCCCACACACACATATGCACACACGCACAGATATATATATATATACATATGTATAAAATTAAAAATATGCTTATATATATATTTAAATGTACGCTGTTATATATATATATATTTAAGTACATGCTTTTATTTATATATTTAAATATATTCTGGCGTGTATAGGTGAGTCTATGGACCCTGAGGAGGCGTGTGATATGGTTCTTCCTCACTATACAATTATAGATCATTAGTGGCTTTTCATACATTTCAAAGAAAAGGCAGTACAAGCATTATTCAGCAGTGGCATACCACCCTATAAAGCAGCTTCCCGGCACCGCCCAGCTTGGGAAACACTGGCGCTTATGTTATGCGTAGAGTTACGGACTCGCCAATATAGAAGCCAACGTCGTTTGATCGTTACCGATGTATAGGAACCCATTGGCTGCAGTCTAGTAGACGACTCCACCTTGGAATGACCTCCGGGCTGAAAGGTCACCCACGCGATGAACTACGAAGATGACCACTGCTGTAGACTCGACTCCAACTCTGCAACTCGCGGTCGAACAATTTCGGGGAAAATCCCACCAAATTCCTCCGCGCACTAGAATCGACCAACCGGGTAATTCAGCATCATCCGTGAGTGGCGCTATAATAATTAATCACTGTTCAGATGCAGACGTATATACAGAGGTCGTTAGGAAAGAAATTGTCTCAATTGATGGCGACCTAATTAGTATCTTCATCATGTGCGACCTAATTAGTATCATCATCATGTGCGACCTAATTAGTATCTTCATCATGTGCGACCTAATTAGTATCATCATCATTATCGTCATTGTTAGTCATTATTAGCGTGATCATTATCGTCATCATTACAGTTATCAGTATAACCATAGCCATGTGTTTCTGTTAAATTCAAAAGCATAACAGTTAATTACAGATACGCATAGAGTCTACTATACGATTTGTATGAGTCGGGAACACTGGGGACAAGACTTATAGGAATATAATAATCATGATCGTCATCGTTATCCTCATCGCTATTATAATCGTTATCGTAATCTTCAGAATTATCTTTATCATCTTTACGAAACTACTAAACACCACTATTAAATGGCCTAGCACTGGCGCTGAGCAATTGTGAGCAATAACTTGCTCATTGTCCTTATTACAGAGTAGGCCTAACCGTCGCATAGAACGATCGAATCCGTACCCTCCCCATGCACCACAACCTTATCGAATTCATCACTTAGATTTATATAGCTCCCTTAAAGGTTACCTCCCGGAAGCGCTTCAACAATATCATAATCAATATCGCTCGTGAAAAGGCTGGCTACCTCCGCTTAGAATTTTTGAGCGATTAATCCAAATATTTCTTTAGCGACTTTATAGTAATAGATAAGGCAAACAATCGATGCCGCTTCTTTAGTCAAATCGTCGTCAAGAAACCCGATGGACCAGTCACAGAGGGCACGTGACAGTCAAATACGTTCCTGCTGGCAGGATCAACAATGTTAGAATTATTACCAACATTTATTAGGCGCCCGTCTATGGCTCCGAGCAGTTGTGGTTGAAGCCTTGAGTACTACCTCAAGGCTCTTACACAGTACCTGTCTTGGGAAAGGAGGTTCCAGGCTTCCAGCGCTTACACTTCGTGTTAAATGTCGAACGCTGTGTATTTAAACTATTAATGATTTCGGTTAAGAGTGATTTTCAAACCTTCATCTTTGTTGATGTTGAAATCGGCCAATTTAGGAGGAATGGCAATCGCTTTAATCTCTGTAAACCAAGCGTCACACGGAAAATTGACAACAAATGTTCGTGCCCACAGTGGATTGCATACCCTTAGTTCAGACACAGGCATTTACACGGTGTACCTCGCTGTATACATGGCATCTCGGCGTATATTACGGCTGTGCACAATGACAGTATACTTGTGCATAATTGTTCACTTGGCCTATCCTTACGATTCCACGTTTGGGCAAGAAATCGCACTGCAAAGAGGCAGCGGCACTGACAGACAGACAGACAGACAGACAGACAGACCTCCACGAAAATGGACATACAGACAAACAGAGATCTGATAAGTGTTGTTTTCAAAAACAGACAGACATACAGACGACAGACTTACTTTAACGGGTAAACGGCTGCTATTCGACTGCTATTTAATGTTGAATAGCACTTGGATAGTAATTCCACTGGTGTAAAACAGCTCCACGGTGTATTCAATTCCTAATTACTCTACGGATACTGTTGGACTGCGCCGAGCATAGATGTATGTATTCATTGTATGTTAACGTTAGCAGTGATGACGTCATCAGTTTATCTACGCTCGATGCGTTTGATTTCGATATACGTTGGAACCATTGAGATCAATTATTATATGTATGTATTTGATAGGGATCAACTACCATATATATATATATATATATGAGGTAGTTGATCCCTACCAGTATACTTCAATAGGGTTTGGTCATAAGAGATGATTGTGAAAGTCTATAGTAGCTATATATAAAAAATGTCACGAATAACGAAGCTCAACGTCCTCCTCCTCCTTTATATAGCCTTGTGACTGACACTACCAGGTACTTGTCTGTCTGTTATACGATCCCCAATTTCTTTTTTTCTAAATTCAAATAGGTAAAGCAATTTCAAATAAATTTTAAGCATTATTGATTTAACCAAATCCAGCTTCGACTTAAGCAGGATTCTTTTCTTCAATCTAGCTTCCATATAAGCGTAATCGGGGTCTTGTAACAGACAAGTACCCACTACCGCAGTGACGGAGTTGGCGATTGTCATATTTATCGTCCGGTCTGTTATCGAGTGCAGTTTGAAGACCGTATCAAATGCAAAACCTCGACTTTTCATCACTATTCGCCTCTTCAACTTACGCACATCCGTACACATATTATATATTAGAAAATATTATATTTAATTACATAATACATTCACATTGCATATTATAATTACATAAATGTATTTATATATGTCTAAAAGACGAATATCGCACCTACGCATATATCTGCATATAATATACGTATTTACTGTAACAGGTCGTCTTGAAAGGAGTGGCATGCGAAGTTCAGAGAGTGCGACTGGAGACAACATGCCACCAATAATCAACATTGATTCTACATTGATTCTACATTGATTCTATATATATATATCATATATATATATATATATCAGGTCTCTTTCCATCTCTTTCTCTTTCCTCTCATCGCCTACATGTAACCATCCATCCTTCTTTCTCACTCCCTCCTTTTGTCTTTGTCTCTGTATCTATGGCTCTGTCTCTGTCCTTCTTTTTCTATCTGTCTGTATGTGTCCGTACCACTCTGGTCTTTTTCTGGGTGGAATTTGTGTCATTTTCAATTCCTTATTCGTATTTTAAATTCCCCAATACCCGTTAAGTCATTCCCTAACTAAGAAGCCATGTTAATCCGAAGTAGCCATGGACTCGGTTACTGTCACAACGGAAACGTGTGCTCGATTCACAGTCAAAACTGTTCCCACCAAAAAATCCTTGTACTAAGCCTGCAACCGAAACCGATTTCTGAGCGACGATCGAAACCGGTTCTAAGCTAAGACACGTACAGTCAAGACAAAAGTCACTTGGAGATCTTTGTGGCCGACACGGCGTCCTGGTTCGTGCTGTTGGTGGTGTTAGCGGTGGTGGTGTTGGTGGCCGAGGTGGTAGAAGTGGTGTTACTGTTCTTCTCCTTCTTCCACTTCATCCTCCTATTCTGAAACCAGATCTTAATCTGTCGTTCGGATAGGTTCAGATAGTGTGCGATCTCTATTCTTCTCCGTCGAACCAGGTAGCGGTTGAAGTGGAACTCCTTCTCCAACTCCAGCGTCTGGTGTCGGGTGTACAGGGTCCGCTTCCGCTTCCGGTCCTTCACGGATGACGAGCCTTTCAGGTGGACAAAAAAGACAACTAATTACGATTAGTCAATTTATTAGAGCTGATTGGTGATGCGTAGACTATATAAAATTTTCAGAGAAGTTTACAAAATGCGCTCTATAAAAGTCCAGATGCATATATATCTACACACATACATACTTACATCCACATACATGTATATATATACTACATGAGTACATTGCTACATACTCCATGTGCGCATGTGTGCATACACACATACACGCATGCATGCATAGTATGTGTGCATGTGTGTATACATGTATATATATATATGTATGTATGTATGTATGTATGTATTACATACATACATATCAGACAAACAGATATGTAAATTTTACATGTACAAAAATATACATAAATCTCTCTATTTAAATATGAACCAAGGACCCAAATCAGCTGAAAAGGTGCTATACAAATTCCCAGATACACACATGCACACACATAGCAATGCAGTACACACCCATGTTCGCATGGGTCAGTGTAAAGGGACGTAGACGTACGAGGCAAACATGAGACCTGAAACTGCAAATGATGCTTAGACGCGTGTACTTTATTTTCAACTGCATAGGACCGACAAACCATAGGTAATTAATTATCCATATATATATATATATATATACAATACGTATAACTTATATTACGTCTGCTTTACATAACTGCATAGACAGACAAACGGACGGATAGATGGACAGACACATACAGACAGACAGCCAGACAGAAAGAGAGAGAGAGAGACGCCAAAGTGTTTGCATGTCATAGTGCTATCGTACTTCTACACGCAACATCGGCGCTTTCATCAAAAGAACTTATATTTCTTTGAATATATATTTATATATATATATGGAAATTCATATATATGTATATGCAAATGTATGGGTGTATAATTATATTAATATATATGTCAATATTTATATATGCAGTGAAATTTGCAATATATATATATATATTTTAGGCGACAGAAAACTGATCAAAAGTTTGAAAACGGTTCTGAACAGTCGTCGTAATTTGGTTTATGCATGCGATAGAGTATGAAGTATCTCCATGGCAACATTTTTAACATATATATCCATTTATATATTATGCTTGCCTACATAATAATAATATATGGTTTCGATTATTGCGCAAAATAAATGCGTTTATAAATATAATATGTTCTGGTTCATTTCTCACTCTCTCTCTCTTTCTCCGGCCCCTCACTGTCTGTCTCTGTCTGTCTGTCTCTGTCTGTCTGTCTCTGTCTGTCTGTCTCTGTCTGTCTGCGTGTGTCTGTGTCTATGTCTCTTTTTCTGTCTCTATTTCAGTTAATGTCTACTCAGTTAATGTCTCAGTTAATGTCACCGTCTCTGGCTCTGACTCTGACGCTGTAACTCTGTCTTTCTCTGTCCTTATGTCTGTCTGTCTGTCTCTCTCTAGTTATATATACATAATAATAATAATAATGTAATAATAATAAAAATGATAGTAAAAATAATAATAATTACACTAATAATAATAATAATAATAATAATAATAATAATAATAATAATAATAATAATAATAATAATGATAATAATAGCAATAATAATAATAATAATAATAATAAAAATAAAAATAATAATAATAATAATACAGCTATTATTTGATAATTCCCTCTTTGCAATAAATTGACAAGTTGCCATTGAAGCCGAGCAACCATTAAAATCCAGTCAAACTGAAAGTAGGTTTTCAACTTAAAGTAAACCTAATGAGATAGAGAGTTCCAGATGGAGGGACCGACAACTGGGAACGAATACCGGCCAAGACAAAACTTGCTCCAGGCATAATGTAGGCTACTTTCCAGCGGATGTTGGTCGAAAGTGAAGAATTGCCTTTTGTAGAGCTGCTGATTATTACCATGGAAGACATGTAGGAGGCAGATGATCTGTGCGTGCTCTGTGCATGATGAGTGCGCGCTTGTGGCAGAGACGCACACAAACAAAACCAGGTGTGATATGGTTTCGGTAGGAGAGTCCAAGGAACAGTCTTGCAGCCTGATGCAGTGTGCTAGTCTGAAGTAGCGAGTTGCAGTGGTCAAGTCGTGTCAGTATAAGGCATTGCATCAGCGTCTTATAAGTGATGCAGTGCGGAGAATATAATATTCTATAATGTAATATAACGTAATGATACGCAATACAATACAATACAATACTAAGCAATACATAATATGATAAATTATATCGTTTTACTTTTTCACTATATCTGTCTCGTCTCTGTCTCAGAGTTTCAGCATCTGCGACATTAGTCTAGTCCTCTATAGTGAAGCCTAGGTTTGGACGAGTGTAGCTGTGACGTCTGGAGCGAGCGAGAGAGCAACGGTGCGATGCTGGCTCAGCTGGTATAGCCTACGTAGAGCCTATACTGTGAATCACGGCAGAGGCGGTGAATACGAGAAGCTATGATTGTGTAAAGCTCTTGGTTCAGCGTAAATCAAAATCCCGGACAACGGAGAAAAAGAAAGAAAATGTGGGCAGCAGGCAGCAATAGCAGCAGCTGGGTCCAGCTTCACAGACTGCTGCGTGTCGATTGACTTGCGAGATAAATAGTGTTTTTAACGGGTTGAGCCGCAGGCTGTTTGTCGACATCCAGGCCCACTCCAGGTCACCCAAAGCCTGACTCATTGCCCGAACTGCTGCGGTTGCGTAAGAAGCAACAGCGTAGGTAGGCCTGAACGTAACAACCGCACAGGTGACCAATCATCAGTTTTAAAAACGTAGAAATTTTCAAGAAAGTTTTTTGCTTTGGTTTTGTTTAAGATTTTTAAGGTTTTTAGGTGACGGCATCCAAACTTAGCCTGAATCCCTCAAAGACTCCACTGATTTGGTCTGGAAACAAACAGCAGCCGATTAAGCTTAAACATCACTTGATGACGTCGTTATTCCCAGACTTTACCTTGTTCTCCAGTGTCAGTGTCCTGGGGGTTACGCTTCACAATGCCTTGACGTTTACTGAACACCTATTCTTACTGACCCGTTGCTTTTAGGCCAAGTATACCAACTTGGCCTAAAGTCTTAGAGTCATTCGAAGATTGCTGTCTTCAAGTGTTTACGACCATGGTACATGCTTTTGCCTATACTAATTGGGCTCTCTAAGACGCAACCCTTTTCTTGTGCAATCCGTCTTATTACTGTTATATGCTGCAAAAGCTAGTTTTACCTGATACTCCTATTTCTCCACTTACATGATCAATTACCTACTCTAACTCCCGGTAGTGTCTCGAATAAAATATAAGGTCTTACTTGTGGTTGCTACGTCTAAACAGGGTTTAACGTCTAAATATCTCTGTGACTTTATGTGTAAGTCACTCTCTGTTCGTTGTTTTCGCCGTCTTCGCTCTATTGGCCAACTTGGGGAACGAAGGGTGACACAGGTGTGAGTAAAATCCCATCATCCATGTCATTAGTAAAAAGTACGAAAAGTAATGGCCCAAGCACTGATCTTTGTGGCACTCCACTTAACAGACGTTGAGCGAAGTGTAATTCTAACTGACCGAATGTAGTAGTAATCGTAATTTAATTGACTGATGTAGATCATGTAATTGACCCGGATTCAACTTCTTATTCAGTAGCTATGGTGGAAATAGCTACTTTTAGCGACATTTCACGGCTGTCGGTGCCACTGATGTAAGACTGAAGTGAAGACGAAAATGTTTGCCAAGATTGGTCAGTAGTTTCAGTTTTAAAGACGCCGTTATTGTTATAAATTACATTTCAAGTGAAACCTTGTAAGTCAGGAATTGAATTTGAGCAGTCAATTCCATTAATTTCTTACACGTGGGAGCAGAGGGTATTGAACTGCATGTTCTGCATCGTGGCTTAGCTAAAATACATATACGAGACAACGGGGAGTAATGTAAGGAGACAGTAGAGCATGAATATGAGTAGATGTGCGGGTGTAGTTGGATTTGAAGGCCAAAGAGCTCAAATAAAATTTCATTCTGAATTGAACAGAAGGCCAATGCAGCTGATGGAGTAGGACTGAAGATCATGTTCTTAGTGGGATACTCAGCACTACCGGTGAGCTAAAGTGTGGTTATGGAATTTTTTATGGAAATTATTAGCTCCGCTCTCCTCTCTTTTCCAGACTTGGAACTGCCCTACCCAGACAGCTGCATGGTCGTAGCCTGTATATTGTTTATCCTATGGTTTCGTTGTAATCGAAATCGGAAACTCGAAATTTCTAAAGCTAATCGCATTGAACCATCGATTGATATTATTTATTAGGCGCTATAAAAACAATCCTATAGAAGACATCTGATTAGATTTGATTAACCTAGATTAGGAGATTGCCCAGTTAGCCCATAATTGCTTTTCTGTCGACCTTTGGTGGATACACTTGGCAGTATAGATCTTGTATTTACCATGAATGGGCAATACGCTAACAGACTGTAGGTCTACCCTTCAGAGTTTAGAGTTTACCCCGATAGACTGTGGTGGTGATTCTTACCATCTGGTGGTGACCCGGTGAGGTTCATCCACGGCAGACCTTGCGTCCCTGGACCGTGTACCGTTGAGTTCCACCCAGCGGCGGATGTCTTGTGTCCGATGACGTCTGTGGAGTAACCCTTGACTCTCGCCACTCCTGGCAGCGTCGTCCAACCGTGAAGTAGGGACGCCGTGGCGAAGGCCGCCCTTGGGGCGTAGTCCAGGTGCTTGGCAGACCTCCCTCCGACCGCAGCCAGGGCGTCCTGGCCGTCCGTCAGGAACTGCGTGCCTGGGTAGGAATACGCCCCAGGGTACTTTGTCGCGTATCGGTAGTCCTTGATGACATCATCGTAGTCGTAATAGGTGGTCTTGGAAGAAGAGGATGATGGAGGGATGCCTCCGTGGAATGGATTGACACCGACGAGGCTGCTGCTGGTGTTGCCGGTGCTGTTGCTGCAACCGTAGGTGTCGTATTTGTTGAAGTCCTGTGCACCGGTGCCCTGCTGGGAGTGGTGGTGGTGATGGTGGTGGTGTCCAGTGACCACTGACTGACCAATGGTCACTCCGCCGTCCGAGCCAATGACGTCAGCGGGGCTGAACGGTGTTGCAGGGACGCGGCTAATGAAGTCGTGGCCCCGGGGATTGGCCCCTGAAGAAACTGACCCAGTGGTGGACAGGAAGTCCTCCGGGTCCATCCTAGTTGCTTGGTAGAACTGGTTGGCAGCCAGAGTGTTAATGAAGTAGGAGCTCATTTCTGCTGTTCTTATTGGCAAGGACTGGATGCAGTTAACCAGGATGTTATTCTAATTGGAATCAAAGTCTGTAATAATTGAAAGATCGTTTCAAGAATTATGTAGCCTACCACAGCTAATTTTGTTGGGCAACCGGTGCATGCATACAAGCTTACCTAAGTCATCATCAGTGTCATCATTATTGTCATCATCATCATTATTGTCATCATCATCATCATCATCATCATCATCATCATCATCATCATCATCATCATCATCACCATCATCATTATCATCATCATCATCATCATCATCATCATCATCATCATCATCATCATCATCATCATCATCATCATCATCATCATCATCACATCATCATCATCATCATCATCATCATCACATCGTCATCATCATCATCATCATCATCATCATCGTCATCGTCATCATCACATCATAATCATCATCAACTTCTTCATCATCATCATCATCATCATCACATCATCATCATCATCATCATCATCCTCATCCTCATCCTCATCCTCATCCTCATCATCATCATCATCATCATCATCATCATCATCATCATCACATCATCATCATCATCAACTTCTTCTTCATCATTATCATCATCATCATCATCATCACATCATCATCATCATCGTCATCGTCATCGTCATCGTCGTCGTCGTCATAATCATCGTCATCGAGACCCATTGAACGCAGTCTGACCAATGTGGCTCACGAGGATGCCGGTGATGACGATACTTATGGTTGAAATTACAATTACTGTGTTAAAATTATATTTACATTTACCCGGTTGAAATTGCAATTTCAATTGCTATCACAGGATTACAATGAAGACTTTAGTGGCATCAGCTATTAGGCCTACAATAGCGCAACAGTACTTTAAATCAATCCTCGTGATCCCCAGACTGACACGTGACCTCTGCCTCTTCTACGCAAAACGTCCAATTCATTTAGCTCCAGTAGCTTGACTCTAAGTTAGTATATGCGCTCGATAAAGTGGATGAAATAGAAGAACATGTTATATCTGTTGCTCCAATTACAAAAGCTCATTTCACATAGCGCAACTATATCAGTAAGTATGCAGGCGCTAATATACGTAACAGAGATATCAATATCTTTTGATCCTGTTACAAGTTACGCTCTAGAAAACGACATTCATTTAGCTCCGGTATTTAAGTGAGTATGCATGCGCGAACGTTGTTAACTACCTTTCTGCTTCTGGTACAATTCACACTCTCGAGACAGCCACTTCATCTAGCGCAATAAAGTGTGAAATTAAGTAGAGAAAGTATTCGCAAACACAGCGCCTATATCCGATATAAAATCCGTGTCGTCGGAGTTAACCTTATATAGGTCGAGCGCGGAACAAAGATTAAGACTGTCGAGGCGTGTCTGTCCGTCCGTCCGATTGTCTTTAATCATATGCCGTGTCTGGACCATATCCATATTCGCTGATATCTGTCTTTATTAGCGTACTATGATTTCCCGCGAGATTAACAAAACCGATGGGCCAAGCACGACACCGGTACCGCGCACCTGGGTGCCAATGGGACGATGAGGCGATGGTGGCGGCTTCAGAGGCTGCGGTGACACTCCTCTCCTCAGCAGCCCTGGCCTCCCTCCTCCTCTCCTCGTCATCCTCACCTGTGATTAAATTAGTCGGTCGGCAGGGCAGGTAGACCGAGGCGCGCAAAGATCACACAGCTGAACCACAGAGTCCAATTAATACTTATACATATATATATATATACATACATACAAATGTATGTATATACATATGTACACTTCTATAGCGATTCATGCACACATACATGGAAATATATATATTTATATATGAGTCCAATAATCATGCACCACATAGTTTTTATATACCGTATATTTTGATACGATATATATCAATATTTTTTATAAATTTTCACGTTTACGTATATACCTGAAAAGTTCAAAATATAATTGTATACAAATTGAAATATATATATATATATACATACATAACCTATATTCAGATACATATAACCAAAATATATTGTGAACATATATGTATATATATATATGAACATATATATATATATGTAAGTACGTAAGTGTGTATGGGACGTTCATGTATGAATATATTTAAAATGTGTGCATGAAGAGGTTTGATGTTTATATCCGTGTCATTATGATTAGTCGGTGACAATGTCTTTAATCACAGTTCTTCCTCTCCTCAGTCGCTAACAGCGCCATTCATCACCCGTCGGGCATCTCCGGCTCTTTCCGGAAACGATCCCGTGGCACGGATCGCGCAGTTATACCTGCTCAGGTAACTCGCAAACCACTTCTGCCGTCTCATCTTCATAAACTGCAGGTTATGGCGCCCACCGCGCCAACTTTAAACCTCGTCAGTTACGACTTGAAGTAGTTCAACGGACTCATCTTCGATACGAAGATGAGACCGAGACATGTGAGCACTGCTTAGTTGCTTCTGCTAATGTGTCCGCTACATGCTCTATATAATCGTCGCTTCTTCAGATCTCAAGTCTTAAAACCAAACGAACTCTTCGAATACGCACGTCTATACACGCATGCGCAGTTCAAACTGTCAGACAACCAATCGTGTCGTCAGGGAGGCCGTTAGTCCTTTTGTCCATCCGTCCGTCCTTGTAGTAGTCCGTTTGGTCTTCCTTCAATCCTGTTGCGTACACCCGTCCTACCGTCAGTGCTATTGTCCGTTCGTCCTTCTGCTAGTGCCATTGTGCGTTCGTCCTTCTGCCAGTGCTATTGTCCGTTCGTCCTTCTGCCAGTGCTATTGTCCGTTCGTCCTTCTGCCAGTGCCATTGTCCGTTCGTCCTTCTGCCAGTGCCATTGTGCGTTCGTCCTTCTGCCAGTGCTATTGTCCGTTCGTCCTTCTGCCAGTGCCATTGTCCGTTCGTCCTTCTGCCAGTGCCATTGTGCGTTCGTCCTTCTGCCAGTGCCATTGTGCGTTCGTCCTTCTGTCAGTGCCATTGTCCGTTCGTCCTTCTGCCAGTGCCATTGTGCGTTCGAAATTTCGTTCGTCCTTTCTGAGTCCGATCGTATGCTAGTATGTATGTATGTTCGTGTATGTATGTATTTATGTATGCATGTATGTCTGTATGTATGTATGTATGTATGTATGTATGTATGTATGTATGTATGTCTGTATGTCTGTCTGTATGTATGTATGTATGTATGTATGTATGTATGTTCGTGTATGTATGTATGTATTTATGTATGTATGTATGTCTGTATGTATGCATGTATGTCTGTATGTATGTATGTCTGTATGTGTGTATGTGTGTATGTGTGTATGTATGTATATATGTATGTATGTATGTATGTATGTATGTATGTATGTATGTATGTATGTATGTATGTATGTATGTATGTATGTATGTATGTATGTATGTATGTATGTATGTATGTATGTATGTATGTATGTATGTATGTATGTATGTATGTATGTATGTATGTATGTATGTATGTATGTATGTATACATGTATGCATGTATGTATGTATGTATGTATGTATGTATGTATGTATACATGTATGCATGTATGCATATATGTATGAAAATATATTTTGTGTGGGTGTGTATCTGCTAATTGCATGTTCGGCCTTTCATTTTTCGTAGCGCCATTTCGACAAGCGCAAGTGACTAAAATGACGTTCTGAGTTTATACGTGTCTCGCAATGTTCACAGGAGAATTCAAAGGCGTTGCTTGTCTTACTTTGGCCTGTTATTACCTCTACAGACACGCCCACGAGGACACATCATATCGTTTATATGACCAGCGTCCCCTTATAAATGGGACCATTGCAGAGACCGCGGAATTGTTTACGAGGACGGAATAATAATTAAAAGTTTTTTTTATATATTTCACGAAATGGAGAGAAAAATAAAGGTTAGAAATGGGCGACGAGTGAATGGGATTCAGGGACGAGAGGCGGCGATCTCGCTTGACAGGTGGGGGAACACCCGATGAGAGGAGTAGAAAATGTGGGGGGACACACGCATAAAGTGTGCCCTCTCTGTAGAAGGTCAGGGGACTTGTCCCTCTCGATCCCCTCGGGATCGCCGCCTCTGGTTTGGACGAACGGATGCCATCAAGGATTGACGCAGGGGATATCTGGAAGGTTGAGAATAGCAGCGTATGATTGGGGACTGTGGGAGTTAGCGTAGGAGGAGGCTTAGTCCGAGGTTTGGGAATAGGTCGATAAAATTGAGGTTTACGTGGACAGTTAGGAAAAGATTTTCAATTCCCGAACATGGATGCAGCAAAAAAGGATGAGCAGTGGAGAGCACTGTAGACATTTATAATGTCTTAAAATGTCTATGAAATACTGGTTGATATAAACAGCTCCATCCCCTCCACCTGAACTTTCGGAGGGACTGTGTCTTTCTGTTCACCCTAAGTTTCCGCCCCTGGAAATAAGCGACGATGCGCTGGACACCTGCGTGCGAGTTTATACATCACGCAGACGATTTCACGAAGAAATGAACGACGACGACGACGATGATAAAGAAATGATGATGACAACGACGATGCTGCTGATGATGACGACGAGGTGATGATGATGATAATGGCAGAACCTGATGAATACGAATTGGCATATTTTGAAAGTGGTCAGGTACACGATAGCAGCGTAAGATCTCACTGACTCGAGAGTCGTTGAAGCAGACTGTGGCTTAACTGATTACGATGATAATAATATGTATTAACCCCCTTACTCCTCCAATGATTACATCAAACGCATTAAATTTGGCCGCTCACAGAGGCCGCAGGAGTGGTAAGGGTTAATACGTATCATTGACTTATTATATGAAACTTCGTAGGCCTAATTGATATTTCGCATGGTTTCTATTTCCGGTAGATTTAAGGTAATTTCGGATAATGCTAACACACGCTATTTTAGCCAAAACAAATCACGCCTCTTAAAACGCCACCAATCACAGGAGAGAAATGTATGTAGGCCTAAAGGGCCTACATTTCATACTGAGGGTTGTCTTTACCTTATTATAGAGTTGCGCAACGCCTGCGAAAGGCTTTAATGAGTGTGAATTGCTGACTATATATAAATTATTTACGACTTATTCATAACTGTCTGTCCCCTCTGTCTGTCTGTCTGTCTGTCTGTCTGTCTGTCTGCCACGGCGGTAAACGCCATAGCAGGAAGCATATCCTAGGTCTCTGCCTGTCTGTTTGCAGGATACCTTGTAATTCTCGTCTCATTTTGTTTAAAGCGTAGGTCTAACTGCGACCGAGAGCAGCTCTAGCCTATCATCGTCTGCAGCGCCATAGCGCGTACGTTCATCTTTCAAGTTTCAAGAAGCGTGGTTATTGCCCTAAACACTGCGTCTTTTGGCATTTTACGGCAAGTGATTTCCGGTAGAAATGCCAAGAATACGAAATGTAACCGTGCCCTTCCAGATTTCCATGGGCATTAGATGGGACCAGTATTGCGTCTTGATGGTACGTACCCGTATGGAAATCTTGGTAGGCTATTATATAATAAGCTCCATATGGACTTGCTGAAAGAGTACACGGTCTGATATAAAATTATAGTGAACTATTCTATTCTATTCTATTTACGGATTCATAAAGCGCCTCTCACAGTACAACCTAATCAGAGGCGCTCCCAGTGCGAAAAACCTCTAGAGAAAAGAAAAGTCTGAAGAGAACGAGCAGAAACACTTGCGCTACTAGATAAGATTGCAGCACGAGTCACATCAGGAAGGCTGTGCCATAGCAAAGGGCCAACAGAGGCATAGGCACGATGCTGAGCTTCAGTAGTTCTATACCAAGGTACTGTTTAGGCTATAGAAGGTCATGACGGTCTATTAAGAACGGAGAGGACGTCCAGTGGTAGCTGAGATAGGTTGCCTGATAAGACCACAAAGGTATCATGGAGCTTGACCCAACAACGTTTTGCACTAATAGGATTATATATCTAATAACAGCTTTTTTCCATCTAATTTTCTGATCTGCTGTAGGCTTAAATTGTCACTAAGACTTATTTTCACTTGCACAATGGAGAAATTGTGCTATTTTATTATTGGAAGCAATAAAATCGAATTGAATATGACATTGAATTAATCGTGTAAGATCCGTCATCGATCACCATTGCTGTTAGAAAAAATAGTTACGTTGTACTTGGCAAATGGATAGGGTAGCAGCGTCGTCATTGACTTCTGAGGCGTTGAAGCAGACTAAGCCAATTAGGCTTAAATAGAGAATTTCGTGGCTGAGATCCTCACTGTTTCTGGTTCCGGTAAAATTCCGTTAGAATGCGGAAGATGTTAAATGAAAAAAGGAGTGACTAATGCGTAAGATATATGCGCCACACGTCAACACTTAAATTAGAGGTTCATGAAATGACAGTACTTGACAACAGTACTGAATAAGATAATTTAATGTCTATGTCAAATAAGTAGGCTTAGGCCTACAGTACCCGAAATCTCAGTGCCACACGACAGAAAGATCAGCTCATTAACCGGCATTACTGATGACGATGATGATAATGATGATGATGGTAGGGGTGGTGGTGGTGGTGATGATAAGCTGATGATGTGGTGATGAACTGATAATGATGATGATAATGATGGTGATGATGATGAACTGATGCTGATGCTGCTGATGATGATGACGATGAAGACAACAATGATAATCTTCGTCTTATTTCAAATAGACAGACCGCATTATGATTGTAACAAAGATAGTATGAACGAATGACTCGTTATTATATAAGTCTAGCTTAACTCAGCAGCCATGATTGTTTACCAAATGCCGCCTAGCGAAAGAAGGACTAAGTAATCGATCTTACGCTACATGTATACGGGATTCGAACTCGGTTTCTCAGCTCTGCGCTCCATTGCGTTATCCATCACCCTTCACCCTCACCTACGGTGACCTACCCAAGATGGCCTTGTCTCACTCACTCACACTCACTCACTCAATCAATCCATCAATCACTCAATTAATCAATCAATCAATGTTTATTTGGCAATTCAATAAGCATAACAGAACAAAAAACAACTATTACACGTTTTAAAATTGCTATCGGATGACTCAGGAGACCCAATTAGGGATCGTAAGATCCCGCTGGTTGGAGCCACCTGGGGATTTTCGAGGTAAAAAATAAACAATAGCACTAATTATAGTTTTAGAACTAGGCCCTATTACAAGTTTGCACAAAAAAGGCAATTCTTTAGATAATATTAATTAAAATCTTAACTAAACTTAATTAATAACATAGCTATACCAGTCACAGTTTTTGATTTCTAGCGTGATAGTTATCTCAGTGCAGCAACTCGGGAGATATTGAAGCGCACTATCACTTAGCTTAAAGGCCTAATTAGATTAAATTACTCGAAACTTTGTGAATCATGCTTCCAGTAGGCTTACATTTCGAAAGAATGGGGAAAACACGAAGTGGTATATTCTTGGCATATGGAACGGTTAGCAGCGTCGTCAGTGACCACTAGTGACACGAGAGGCGTTGAAGCAGACTAGAGCTCAACCTTATATAGAGAACTTCGTTGATGACGTTTCTTATGGCATATTTCCGGTATATTTCGGTCGGTTGACAAGCATCAATATGCTAGATTTATTCACGATTTTTAGTAAGGGTGGGATCGTTTTGTGGTGTTTTCAGGGAACTAGTCAGTCGCTAACATCGTCCGTTAATGCACTCATCAAGAGTGTTATTCTTCAGGTATGTCTCCTACTGAATTCGCCAGTTACAATTGATTCTGCGTATGATCGAAATTTGCCCGTTATTCATCAACGTTCAGTTATAGACCAATATTCACGAAATTTATATCTTTTTTATTTACGGAGCTGAGTCGGATTTATACCTAATTAATGTCACTAAGAAATACAATCGGCGATGGGACTGAAATTGCCAAGTTTTGTGATTAATGATTGCGTAATAATGGGCAGTTTGATACCACATGGGTTAATCTCTGCCTTGAGATGATGCGTGTGACATATTGGCGAGAATTATTTTGCTATCCTTTAAGTGTTGTTTTGCCTTCAAACACATAGTCGCAAACATACAGACGGTCTAAGTCGTTTTGAGATTCCAACTTATATGTGACCTTATTTGATTATTTGCGTTGAAGGAGAGAGGGGGCCTTGATTCGTTCACACACGAGTCACTGACACTGAAGTATCGACTGGACAATGAGTTTGAACTCGTTTTTGTGGTAGGATATTCAAAGGTTTCATCATAACTTTAAAATTTATGCTTTATTCCAATCTTTATTCAATTTATTCATGGGAGCATTTTTACCACTTAATGTATTTGGAATTGATTGTGTATGTGTGTGGGGGAGGGGCACAGTAGTTGATGCTGAGTAGTTGTATGTAAAAGATCAAAATATTATGCGAAATTATAAGTAACCTGTATTTGTTACAACTAAGCATTTATAACGCGCTTTAACAAAACAAGTCTTACGCGAAAGCGTGTTAAAGTTTCATATACTTGAATGGATACTCTGCACACTTGAATCAAATCCAAACTGCAGGATTGAAACTTAATCCACACGATTTTGTATTCATTCATTCATTTCAACATTTATATAGTGCCCCTCAGGAACTCTACTCAGAGTCCAACCACGGCAATATAAATGAGTCTTCAGCAACTTGTAAGACAAAGGCGCATCACTCCTTGGCAGCAGTCACATGTCTAAGGGTCCGAGTGTGTTCCAGGTGGAAGGGCCAACATCTGAGAAGGCATTGCTTGGTAGAGGTACTTGCATGGGGCACCAGAAACACCCCACCAGAGGAAGAATGATGAGCTCGACGGGCATCCAAAACTGAAACAGGGCAGCAGATGTAGTATTTGGATTTTTGCTTGTATACATGAATCAGCAATTGATGTTTTTGATTGTTTTAGGTTGCTTATCAAAAGTTTCTGCAGTTGTCCTATGTCGACAAGTTCCTTAACGACATACAACTGGAGTTTCGTGACAAGTATAAAGACGACCTTCAGAACGGAAAACTATGTCGCAATTTCAGCGACTTCACCTTGGTTTATGAACGGATGCTCAAGGAAGCCGAGGAATCTTCCAAGATCGAGTCAAAGGCGGAAAAGTGAGCAAGGAATTCGGGATTTTTGTATTGTCTCACAATAATTACAGTTTTAGAAAAATATGTTTTGCTGTTATAGTTTGTGTTGCACATGTTTTTATGATCTGAAGTAAGAGAAGTGAGAACAGAGGCAGTGCCCTTTTAGGGGCGCTATATAAATTTTGATTGATGATGGCAATTTTCAAGGCACTTCTGCTGTATGTACTATGTTGTGTGGGCAATATGCGTTGACAAGTGTTGATCTTCGTTTTGTTATTATTTCCAGACGGATGCGGACATTTGGAGAGTCAGATAAATCCAGGAAGACTGTGGCGTCCATGATCGAAAAGAAGAAGGGAGATGATGGGAAGAAGCATGTAAAGGGAAAACAGAAGCAAGGTGTGCAGAGAAGGCCTTTATAGAATGGGGATTGGCTGCTGAGATTGGCACATCATTCAGCAGTTATTTCTTCATAAGAGATTTCCATAGCCTTACTATACTTCCTTAGTCTCACTCTTTCAGTAAATGATAACCATTCTGTTTTGGCTAGAATGAAATGTTGCTGTTGGGTTTTCTTAATCTGGGGATATATAAATATAAAGCCATGTAAAGAGTGAATACATTGTGGTACTGTGCGTTGTTGTTGGTTGGGCCAACTATGGTACATCGATTGGCCTACTTCATGTTCTGTTCATGATGAATGGAGGATCCCAGCATGTGGCTCTTCTGAGTTGTTCTCTTTCACCAGGGCTGTATTAGGGTCAGCTATGGGTCAACTTCTTTAACATGTTGACCACTGAACTTTGTATCTAAATACATCCGATAAGGGACATGTTAACCCTCTAACGACCAATGTATACTAAAAAAAAGTGTGGGAAAACATATGCAACTGATCGTTAAAAGGTTAAAGAACACTCTAGAAATTCTCTGTATCAATAATTATATTTTTAATAATATTATAAAAAAATATGTTAATGCTGATTATTATAATTAAAAAAAGTAATAATAACAACCGTAATGATAAGAAAATAATGTGCCCATATTATCGAATTTGAAGCCAGCAGTTAAATGGTTTTCACAATGATTGCATGAATTAGGGTTAAAACAATTTTTATTTGTATCTCCTGTTCGAGTATTTTATGTGTTTAAAATGTAGAGACGGAATTTAATTGGCAAGATTTTTAACAATACTCCTACCACTGAACAACAATTATTACCTAACGTGTTATGTGTTAACATTCCATTGTCAATTTGACGGGAGATTGTCTATATCTAGATTCAAGTTGCAGACTTAGCAATGAATGGTAAAGGGCTCAGTAGTTTGTCAGTGTCTGTTAGAGTTGTTTTGTAGCGTAACCATAGGTTCACAAAAGGCCAGGAATAAATATCAGATATTGCATTTTACCTAAACAATGCAATATGTTACCAGATTCAATTAATAATTCACTGTCTGTTTGGAATTCAGAGAAGACTGACAAAGCTTCCATTCCACTCAAGGACCCTCCAGTTACTCCTAAGGACCCATCACCAAGGGCCCAGTCATCGAATGTAGTCACTAATGGCAATGGAGAAGGCTTGGACGAGGAGACCATTCGCAAGAACCGCGAGAATTTGTTGTATGGCAAGGCCAAGAAGACACCAAAACCGGAAGTGGTGTAAGCAGATTATTTGCATTCTTTTAGATTTTGATATGGATGTTGGTGCTAAATAAATAATCAATAGATGTTTAATTAATGAATATTCATAATTAAATTGATTTTGAATCAATGAGTTGTGCATTAGTTGTTTTGCAGATTGAATGCTTTTAGGAATTTCCTCTGTCTTGGGAAGATTGAGTATCTTATCAAATGTGTGTATTGTTGTTCTTTTAGCCATCAGGGCGTCATTGTTGACCAAAACCACATGCCTAAGTCAATCGTCTCCATGTTCAAAACAGAGGGTGGGATGTTGTTGTTGGGTTTTTGAGATTAGACAAGAAAATTATTAGTCATAAAAAGATAAGACTTTTTCTGGTTGCTAGTATAAATATGTCTGCTTTTTAAGCCAGTTCACAGCTGCAGTGGCCACTGATCTGCTTTCACTTATTAAAAGATACCTTTATTTTTATGAAGCATGTGATTTTACAGGAAAACACCGGAGGCTGACAAGAAGAAAGGAAAGGAGAGGCGCCAGTGGGACTTGAACGGATCAAACAAAGACCTACCAGAGCTTGATCATAGCAAGGATAAACACGACTCGTCACATATCAACAATGCACCGGCACTGGACCCAGAAGAGGTTACTGCTGACCTATTGTCTCAGAACTGCTCAGACTCTTACCTCTGCCGCTTAAACGTTTGATAAGGGAAAGGGCATTACACCCCTTGATTTTTGATAAAATCTTCAACAGCTCCTTCAATCTCTTCACTCTTCCTGTTCTTATGGTGCAGTAAGTTGTCTTGAGTTGGATGCAGTTTTTCAAATTATTCTCCATGTTCTTCATGTTGACATGTTCATGTTTTGTAATTTGTTTTAAATTGTACTGTAACATTTAACCTGTTCAATAGGTGAAAAATAATTTTCATCCGCCATTGTGGCCTATGATGACGATACTGAATAAGTTATTACTTTAGACTGGATTTTTTGTCAGAATTGTATGAGCCGTTTCCTGGTTTCCCCCTCGCCCTGACGTCTACATGGCATGGAATGAACCCTTATTGGTGCTCTACTGCTCCCAGGGTTCATTCTGATGCCTTGTAACCTAGCCTTAAAACTGTTCTCTATTGACATGCAGGGGCTGGAAGCTCATCTGAGTGGTAAGCTTTAAGTGGTGCTATATAAATGTTTGTAAGGAACGAATGATTGAATGTGTGACTGTGGTTTTAGCTGGAGCAGATTGGCCGTGGAAGAGGAGCTCTTCGTGACTTGGACTCAGAGAGCAGCGAAAGTGATGACGAGATCTCTGTTGCTGCTCCGCCAAGCAGAGAAGGAAAGAAGGAAAGGTGGGGCATCAGCGCTATTTTATGTTGCAACTTTACAATTACCAGTGATAGGATTTCGTTCTATGATTACAAGTACCAGTTCTAGGTCATTGTACTAATATAGGTAGTTGGTTATTTACAATTATAATTGCGAATAATGAATAATCTCACTGTTTTAAGTTATGGGTCGTCATGCAGTTTAATGTAAGCCGTCACTGCTTTTTGATGATCAGTGAGGATCATTTGCAATTTTGATTACCGGTATCGGGTCATTTTCGTTGCTGATGGTCAGTATGAGGTAATAATTTACAATTTTTATTAGTAGTGTTGGGTCATTTGCAATACTAATTTGCAGTATGAGGTCTTTACATTCTGTACATTCCTATTTATTGTAATGTATTGTATTGACTAAGTTCATAGCAGTGTCCATTCGGTAGTGCTCTCATTTCGAGAGCCCTGAGAGTAGAAAAAGGTTTTGAGGAGGGAGAGAATGATGTTGGAATAGACCGAGAAGGAATGGTCGTACGTGAGATAAGGGAGTGGCATTTCACAAGGAACGCCGTATGGTGGCGGAAGCATTCTTGGCTGAAGCATTGTCTCAATTGTCATCATGAATTGAAAACTTACAGTCAGATGGTTTATCCGGTGAGAACAAAATGAATTTTCTTCAGTTTTTATATTGATGCTGTTTGAAATAAAAGTAGGACCTGAGCGGGGTGGATTTGTTTTAGTGGTGGTGGCACCTTCGGATTCTTCAACGGCCTTCGGAATCTGGTTGGATCAAAGACATTGAGTCGCGAAGACATTCAACCTGTCCTTGATAAGATGAGAGACCATCTGATCGGTAGTTAGCTCTGATTCTCGTGCATGGCATTTTTTGCTCTTCTTAGATTATTGGTTTCTGTTGATGTGGTCTGGTCCATTTAGGATATGAAAGCCTTATGTACTTTCTAAGGCGGTAAATGAAGTTTGCTTTATTGTTACATTACAAGTATGCTTGCCAAATTCATTTGCTGTAACTGTCTTTTTTGCATTCCAATATATCTCTGTGTAAGTAAGTAAGTATTTTCTTTAAATGAATGCCTGCAATTGCACGGCATATACGACCGAACATTTAGCACACACTGTACGCGTAACATTGCTTAGTAGTAGAATAGTTGAGTTAATGACAAGAGATGAATGTCATAAGTGGGTATGCTTTTCTGGTTATTTTTTAATGACTTTAGTAACGAGATAAAATACAGCTATCTGCAATTCTGAGAAAATCTGTGGTTTAGCATGGGTGGAAAATCTGTTTTTGCATCTTAATCTGCTCTGATTGATTCTGTTTTGATGATTTCTGTCAGCCAAGAATGTTGCCAGCGAGATTGCAGAAAAGCTTTGCGAATCTGTTGCAACGAAACTGGAAGGAAAAGTGCTTGGAACTTTCAAGAGTCAGTTCATTGAAGTTTAATTTCATTTTGTCATTCTGTATATGATCTGTTTTGAGGGTGGTCTTTTGGGGCCATACTTAAAATGTTATACTTATTTGTGTAGATTAAAGGTGTTCTTTAACATCCAGTTGTAGCATACAGCAGCATTTCCCAAACTGTGTTCCGCAGAACCCTGGGGTTCCATAGGTGGAGACAAGGGTTCCGTGGAAAACCTTCAGTATGAGCAATAAACTTCAAAATAATTTAAAATAAATCATAAAAAATTTCCATAGGAGGCTTTTTGCTTGACATATGTGTATAGCTTCGTATGCAAATGAATTTATATGTCATTGTCTTCAATATTTGCGATATTATTAATCTAATCTTGGCCTAAACCTATAATTGTCTGCATGCTCAAGCATTTGTACCTACAACAGAATATGTTTGCTTTTGGATGTGTTTCCCTTTTTAAAAATTGTGAAATCAAAAGGGTTTCACGGCCAGAAAAAATTGAATTGCTGGCATGCAGTATTTGTTGAGCTCAGTCACTTGTGTCATATCGTTCTCAACTGAATACTTTACCTGTTTCAAATTGCTTATCGACCAATGGCTGCCTCTCTTTGTCCAAGTTTACTGTTATGCTGAATGTTGATCTGGGCTTTGAAGTCGATGCTTTGTGCATTAGAAACTGGTTCAATAGAAGTTTTAGTTACAATTAATTACAACTGTTGACCAATTTGCTGTAGCTATTGCATCAACTGTGAAGAAGACATTGGAGGAAGCTTGTGTCCAGATCTTGACTCCCCATCGCCGTGTCGACATCCTACGTGACGCTCTGGAAGCCAAGCAAAAGAAGACACCCTATGTTATAACGTTCTGTGGAGTCAATGGAGTTGGGAAATCAACCAACCTGGCAAAGGTAGCGCTTGTTTCTGCCTAATCCTATGATCTAATCGGATCTGATCTGATCATTCTTTTATCTAATCATTCTTATATCTAATCATTCTTGTATCCAATCATTCTTATATCTAATCATTCTTCTATCTAATCATTCTTCTATCTAATCATTCTTCTATCTAATCATTCTTATATCTAATCATTCTTATATCTAATCATTCTTGTATCTACTCTAATCTAGCAAATGATACTGGAACAGAACTTTAGGTGAATGCCAAGACTTCGTCGTTTGTGTGTCGTAATTAGGGCATAACCGAGAAGACAATTTCCACCGAGTACCGAATCCGAGTATTTGGATGCATTATTTGCCGGATCCGAGTATGAACCGAATAGTAGCAGCAAATCTAGCTAGCAACTCGAGAAGCGAGTACAATCCGTACTCCGTAGGCAAAACGTAGTTAACCTGTCACGTGCACAACTACAAAGAACTATCTATAGTCAATGAAGAGTCTATGGCAATCTCTTTCATATAGCGTATCATCACACTCTAGGCTATAACAATATATTTATTATTAAATAACTTTTTGTGAAAAAATGTAAAACCTTGTTATGAAATTTGAAATATGAAGTTATCAACAACATCTTTACTCTCTAATGCTTACCGGAAAGTGGATGGAGCCAATTCAAGCAGGAAAATTACTGATTTGGTGGCCTCCTGGGAATGCAACCAAAAGAAATTAGAACATATATTAATTAACATCATTATTTTACAGAAAATTCAATGGAATGTTAAGTTCTTGTTTAATTAATCACTAACTTACAAGTAAGTCCGTTAGTCCTAATTTATTTGATGAAACAATATTATTTTACGAAAAAAATTATTTGATCAAATAAAGTTATTTTTAGCTATTTGCGGGTGTAAAATTTGCCGAGGTGAATATTTCCGAATTGTCCAATATTCGTCCGAGGCGATTTCCGGTTATGCCGTAGTCGTAATTGAAATGCATCTGTATCTGTGGTTCAGTTAAGGAGTTCTTAATACCTCTTAAACATCTGTAACCATTTCCTGGCGGTTGATTGAGCTAGGATCGGAATTGGAACAACATTGTTGTTTTAGTGTGTTTATGCGATGAATCAAGTCTGTGATAGATTAGGCTTAACTAAAGACATCTATCGATTTGTTCTTCTAATGGAAAGGGCATCCACATCAGCGACATCGTTTCTAGTGAAGTTGCTGTTAAAGCATCATCTGTTGAGGAGGTACCAAGCAATACTGCCTTTTCAGTTGTTGGCCCTTCCACCTGGAACACACTCCCATTAGAGATGCGACTGTTGCCAAAGACTGTTTGCAAGGAGTAATGCGAATCTGTTTTACAAATTGCTTAGGACTGATTTGTATGACTGTGGTTGGTTTGAGAGTGCCTCTGAATAGACTTCTTGAGGGGGTGCTATTTAAAAGTTAAAATGAATGAATGAATATAACTCCAGGGAAACAAGAAGTCATCAACTGTGGGTAAATTGATTGGAAATAGGTTAGTAATAGGAAATTAGCAATGGGTCAGAAATGGCAGAAATGGATTACATTTCATTTTAATGTTTCCATTTCGTTGTAGATATGTTTCTGGTTGATTGAAAACGATCTGCGTGTCCTTGTGGCTGCCTGCGACACGTTCCGTGCTGGAGCCGTGGAACAACTGAGGACGCACTGTAAGAAGCTGAATGCCCTGCACCCTCCGGAATCTCACAATGGACAACAGATGGTCTGTCTGTACGAGAAGGGATATGGAAAAGATGCGGCGTTCATCGCCATGGAGGCTATCAACCATGGTGGGTTCTAGAACGACTCGTAGCACGGTGCAGTAGTCGAATGGAAAGAATGCGAAGAATATGAGCCTGTTGTTTGAGGGATCGATTCATCAAAGGGTTCTGTGCTTTTATTTTTGTCTCAGCTTCACTTCCCTGAGAGACACTGACTCTACCACTGCTAGCACTCAGGCAGTGCCAGTCCCAAGTCTGGATAATGGAGGAGGTCGATGCTAATAATCTTTGTTATCACAGTCTTGTTGAGCTGCAGCTACCACGAGAGATTGAAGAGAGTTGTTGGTTGACCAAAGTCTACTTGAAGAGGAATTGATGAATCTTGTCTCTGACTACTGAATGTTGGAGTACCTGGCATACACAGCCTGAATATGAACTCTAGATTAGGACGATTGGGGTAGGGTCATGAGAGCAATGCTTTGTAGGGGGCATGCCCTTGTCTTGGACAGTGGCCAATTGGTTAGAGCGCTCGCCTTGTGACATGAAGAGCACGTGTTCGAACCTTTCCTTAGACGGTTACTGTGTAAAAACCTTGGTCCACTCTCCTCCATTCAGTTATGCTCAGTACCATCCATTTAGGCTTGGTCATTTGATAGTGGAGCTTAATAAATGGTAGAAATGATGATGATCACAAGCAGAACTTGTGACAAACTAAGATTCTTTTATCGAACCCATTCGATTTGGTTTTACTGCACAGTAGGCGCTATGATTTGGAAAAACTTGTGACACATTTCAGGAGAAATGTGTTAATATGGACAGATCAGCTGGGCTTTTGTCTATGGCTGCTTTACTTTTGTATATATTTATGATTTGGATGTTTTGCGTTCTGTAGCGCGTGACCAGCACATGGATGTTGTCCTCATCGACACAGCTGGAAGAATGCAGGACAACGAACCACTGATGAGGTCTCTCACTAAGGTATGGCAGATGTATGGTACGCACGTCTACACCTTATCGTAATCAAACGCTGGGGAGCCTTAAAATAGGTGTTGCAGTGGCAGCCGGAGGCAGGTTTGTAAAAGGTCTCAGTCTTCCATTCCCTAGAGGGCAGCAGTATGAATGAGTGACAGTTTCACTGCACGGGTGACCTTGAGTTCGGTGGAGAGACTGGGCCGCCTACTAGGGACTGATGGCCTGACTGGCATCGTAGGACCCAACTATCGAAATGCGAGCATGGGCAAAGCCTAAGCCTTTAATGTTGAATTGTCTTGGTTGGGTTTGTGCCTCAACCAAACGATTCTTGGACTTCAATTGTTAGGAGTTCTTAATGAGAAATAGACACTTATGCATATTCATATTTATTACTTATGTATATTAATGAGTAAATTATAAATATATAATATATATATATGTGCATGCATGCATAGCGTATTTGTATATGTATGCATATATGCACTGATACATGCATACATAAATATTCCTACTCATATTCAAACATGCATGCACATACATTCATAAGCACATACGTGTATGCATACATATTACGACATACTGTTTTGATAGCAGCCATTGTTTTGATAGTGTAGCCGGGTTTTGTTTGACAGCTGATAAAGGTGAATCAACCAAATCTGGTTCTGTTCGTGGGAGAGGCGCTTGTTGGAAATGAAGCGGTTGACCAGCTGGTGAAGTTCAACCAGGCGCTGGCAGACTACTCAAGCATGGAAAACCCCCATCTGATTGACGGAATTGTCCTCACCAAATATGACACCATTGATGACAAGGTCGGTGCTCACATTTGCTTCTCTGCTGCCTGGACTATTGTGAAATCCTGAGAGAAAAACTGTGGACAATTATTAGAAGAAAAGCAGTCTATATAAGCTGGACTAAGAGTATTAACTGCTGACAACTTCATTTTCTTAGCCTCTGCATATGAGGACCGGTGGCCAGTCCTCTGCCATGCAGTTTCATTTTCCCACAGACAGTGTAGAGCTGTGTGGTAATTGTAGGTTAGTTGGCATGGGGTGGGTGCAGGGTGAAGAAACTGTAAACAACTTTCTACGCGGCAGGGATGTGAACTCCCAATCTGTCGATTGACAGTCCAACACGCTAACCACGAGACAACTAGGCAAAGAGAATGCTGCCGTGCTTGTTTGGTCGCTGTGATCGTTTGTGTATGTCTGCTAAAACTGTTCTTCAACCGATGGCACTGCCGGTCTGCAGACATTTTCTGTCGATCCACGAGAAATATCTAGAAGGAGCGCAATTTCAGGATAATTATTCCATGAATTGATTTCTCTTGCAATGTCATTTTACTTTTATTCACAATTTAAAATTGAAATTATAATTATACAGTGCAATAAGAACGTCTTTTGGTGACTAATGCATCCTGTTTATTTGTGTATGAAACTTTTACCTTGCAATGCATCATCTTTCTATGCTTTTGTCGTTTGCTTTACGATAACTGTTTTTTAGATTTACGTCGTTGCGTGTTGACCGGTGTTTTTTGTAGTATAGTGTTGTCGTGTGGTATTTAAGAAATCAAGTTATTTCTTTCATAAAATTTGAAACCATGCAGAATGGAGAAAAAACAGACAAACAGCAGAACCGTCTCTGAGTTATAAAGCTATCAAATTGTTGGTTGCATTTTCGACTTCCTAATTGTGTGAAAAGACTTTTTCAACCATATCAGTAATAAAAACCTAACAGAAAAACCGAATGGATGCTAATGCAGCGCTTTGTCTTTCAGAAACAATGCTGCATGTAAATAATGACATCTTCTAACAAATAGGTGGCAGCTGATATTGCACTAACTAAAAGTTTATAGCATTACATTAAATAAAATACTATCTTTATTCTATCTTTATAATACTATCTTTATTCTATCTTTATAATACTATCTTTATTCTATCTTTATAATACTATCTTTATTCTATCTTTATAATACTATCTTTATTCTATCTTTATAATACTATCTTTATTCTATCTTTATAATACTATCTTTATTCTAAATTGGTATTTATTTCTGTCTTAGTTGTCAAATGGTCCGTGAAATATTTCTCATATTTTCGCCGGTCTGCAGGTTGAAGAATGCTGGACTAAAATATACATGCCTTTGACCTGACCCCATTGTGCCAAACTGAACAACCATCCAGCTGAGCAGCTTCCATATAGCATGTGTGTGTGATGAGGTTCCTTTCGCTATATGTATTCTTTTAACCCTTAAGCGACGAGCGTGTACTAAAATGTATGTGTTCTTGTTCCAGGTTGGCGCTTCGATCTCAATGACATACATAACTGGTCAGCCAATTGTCTTCGTTGGAACTGGACAGACATACACTGACCTGAAGAACTTGAATGCTCGTTCGGTGGTCAACGCCCTCTTGAAGGCTTGATTCGACGAGTCGAGCCCGTTGTTGAGGGTTTATTATCATTTCTTGGACTTGAAATCAGACATTGTTTCTCCTGAATTAGTATTCTTGTTAAAGCTGTTGCGGCCATAACTTGTTCTAACGAGCTACAGAAATTTCCCCACGAAGTATATTCGGCTTACATTCGGTGGCGTTTAAGAAGTTTTGAGTGGTTTTTGCATTTGTTGACCTCATCGATTTTCCGGATTACTTGAGTTTCATACTAGAGGATGTGTAATTTTGAAGACTAGGTGTTTTAGTTCATCATTTCAGTGGCAATTTCGATTGGGTTATTCTTTCTCTTGAAAAGGTAAAAATAATATTAGTGACAGTAAGAAAGCAAATTAGGGTAAATGCACTGAAGTTTTGTATGCCATCTTTTGTTCATCGACACACTAGTAATCATGTCTCTGTTGTTGTTTTCTGTCGAAGCCATTTCTGAGAGATAAGCACACTCGAACTCTCGGTGGCTTAGTGTTTCCTGTGTGGTTTCCGGTTATTGGGTGAATAATTTACTCCACAGCTTTTGAGAGTTTGAGTGTTAGTGTTTCAGTTGCAAAGTTCATGGTGCAAACAGGAATGTAATTTTAATTATAATGGGAATTATAATGTGTGAACTGTTATTTCTCATCAATCCAGTGCAAGTGTGTTTGTGAATATAACATTTTGTGGCATCTTGTGAGAATCTTTCAACGGGGCTCCAGCTGTAAGATATGAGGCATAATGTTTTGCACAATTTCTGTAAAAAAAATGTTCTGTCAAAACATATCAAGAGAGATTTTGGTTTTGGGCTTGCAACACTCTGTGCGCCGTTACCGGGCACTTACGGAACTTATTATTTGGCGGTGGTTAAGTTTTGCTTTTTGTTGACGAGGTGAATTTATCAGATTTTAGTTTCATCCGTTGAGCTACACCGATAATTGTAAACTTCATATAGAGCCAAAACTATTTTTTTTCTGTGTTCTGACTGTTGTTATTTTTATTGTCACCTTTATCGTGGATTTTACTGGTGATGTATGTTTAACAGGAGTTATATGTTAATGTGAAGAAAAGTCTTGTGAAAAAGCCTGGGGATGACTTATTAAGTTATGTTATGTTACAATAATTGTGGTTTTCATTTTTAAGGAAGGGCTTGCTGTTGCTGAGTGTATGTTCCAGGCTGTACAATTGGAAATATTGGAGTTGAGTTGAAATGTTAAAATTACAACTTATCAAAAGGTTGAGATTGTGTTTGCCAACTGGAGTGCATATTGTATCTGAGAATTTACAAGGCGTTTCTTAATGTGCTAGCTATTGCGAGGTGCTCCTATGCGGCATGACAGCCCTGAGGAAATACGACAGTCTTCAGGCAACAAAAGGATGAGGATGGGACCCAACTAAAATCTTTCTATGGATTGTGTGCGGAGTATGTCGAGCCACATAGAAGGTCCCTCGATGACAAAGGCGGGGCCGAACCGAGTTATAATTGCGCCCTGTGCCTAGCTAATTGCGCCCTCTGCATGGCATCAATTTGGCACCTCCATATTTGGAAAATAGTGCATGTTATGGAATAATAAGTTATTTCAACCTGAAATTTGCACCCTTTCCACATTCGTGCCCAGGGCCTAGGCCCCGCTGGCCCTTCTCGGTATGGCCCTGGACAAAGGCATGGTTTTGGGTCAAAGAAATTCTTCTCCAGAGAGATCAAGATCAAGTCTATCTGCAAGCCAGAGAGGTTAGGGTACTGTTTACTGACATGGTCTTTTTTCTTTTTTTTGGAGTAAACCAGTTGTCTCACATCGTGATTTCATGATTGAATAATGTAGACTTGGTCAAATGGTTGTTTTTTGTTTTTCAATTGCGTTAGATAAATGGAAAAGCTGTGCCAATTTTTTCGTTAAGGCCTTGACTATTTTCAACAGATTTGAGTATTTTCTTCATGCAAAAGCCCTTGCATATACTTTTACAAATTCTGTGTTATTAATATTAACCTAAGAATTTTAATTAAGATATTTAATTAAGGTCTTCCGTCTAGGCCATTTAGGCGGGCTGTAATTAATGCCCAGGTCTTTTGTGGATGTTAGTACAGATCCCTTGTAAAGGATGAGCATCATCACTACTTATGTTGTTATTATTACAACTTTATTAATATTGTAATTATCATTACTGCCAATGTTATTACAACTTATGTGGTAAGAACCCATGGATGAGGTAAATGCTGTTATTATTATTATTGTTATTATTATTATTATTATTTTTATTATTATTATCAACAACGGTATTTTGGTATTATTCATCATTGGCATTGCCAAAGGATCTGTCCTGAGGCCATCGAGTTCGATTATTATTGTTGTTATTATTATTATTATTTTTACTGACATTCATTCCAGTCTTGTCTTAAAACCTGTAAACATCAAAAAGAATGCATGACAATATAAAAGTTGTGTACTTGTTGGTTTATTTTAGTGAACTAAAATTGATTGATTGTGTGAATGATGGTGTTCCTGCCTGCATTGTCACGTCTTCTGTCGGTTGGTTATATGTAGTCAATTTTTGTCTTGTTTTCACGCATTTCTCTTTCGATTCTCGTAAAAAAATGGAGCAAACCAGTGAACATTTCAGTTAACAGAGCCTTTATTTTGCCACTTTGTTCATCTACTGCAAATGTGACAGATTTCGTTTGTACATACAGTTGGAAGTTGCCGACGTTTGCTGTAAACTTTTGTATATATAACTGCATATGTGTAAACACGGATTGTCAGTGTTATGTCTAATACATATTAAAACTGCATTTACTTGTTTGTCTGAAGATTGAGTTAAAGTTCCCGGTGGTAACGCCTGCTGTGGGCCCAATGGCGAGGTCGGGTGCCAAGCGAGTTGGCGATATAGAGCTGACATGTTTTAGACATTTTCTCATTTTCAAAGGGGTGCCTCTGACAGAGGGTGCCAAGTAGAGTATGGAGACCTCCACCCTGAGGTCACTGTGAGGGCCTCTGTTTAGAGTTTAAGGTAGGCATGTCCAGAATGGCCTGCTGGAACTGCAATTGATTCATTTTGAGTGATGTTGTACTGAGGTAGCTCTCAGTTGAGTTGTG
The DNA here is from genome assembly GCA_959347315.1 of Bimastos eiseni. Lineage (NCBI taxonomy): Eukaryota > Metazoa > Annelida > Clitellata > Crassiclitellata > Lumbricidae > Bimastos > Bimastos eiseni. The sequence continues at coordinate 39,551,296 of OY365811.1, read as the reverse complement.
ATTTACCCAGTGCTTCAGCCAAAGTATGTAGGAGGCCAGATGTGCTTTGAAAGAATATCTTAAATGGATTCTTTGTACTTTTAGGTTTAACATTACGTTGAACTGTGACCCGATACATAGCTTTTGTTCTGCATTTTAAATGGATTTTAATTTCATAAGTGAGACTTTAATTCTAACCATAAGTTTAAAAACGTTGACTTATTCCATACAGTATTTACTACCAAAGACGAAAGCCCTTGGAACCTAAATGACAAATCCGTTCTCTAAATCATGATGTCAGTCTCGAATCCCTACTTTAACTTTGCCTATTTTCGTCTAATGCCCTTGGGTTAGTGTGACTAGATTGAGAATTAATAGATTTGCTTGCTGAACAAGGTAGACCGTCCAAAGGTTTCCACTACAGTCATGTTATCAGCTGCATATATATATATATATATATATATATATATATAAAATATATAATATATATATATATATATATATATATAAAATATATAATATATATATATATATATATATGTTACACACACATGTATATTTACCTATTACATATGGATATATTTATATGCATATATATATATATTGTATATACATATTTATACACAATAGCTAGCTCTTGAATGTTTGAACATAATACTCTGGTATAAGGGGCTATAGTTCAAAGCATTGCATTGATGGTCACGTCATTAAGCGACCATTTAGCAGATAATGGGTTGATTTCCATATTGACCCTGATGGCTTTACGTTCCGAGAAAATGTAGACATTACATGTAGACATAGGTTATAGCTTGTAGTAGGCCTACACGGTACATGCATTTCAGCAGCGGGTGACGTGCGTTGAACAAGTGATTGACGCTGGTATCTTTGTATTGATAAATTGGAGCCTTTACGGAACAGGGTTTGCCTGGCGAGTTAAGAACTGTCTCAAAATGCAACGAGTTGCTTTCATTGCTCTCGTGTTTATGCTGCAAGGAGTGGCCTGTGATTGGTGGATGGAGCAACCGTACGAAAACGATTACTTCAACGTTCGCTGCAAGTATGGAGAAAACACTAGTATTCCATGCCAAGACCATCGGGAACCCAGCCCAGAGGAAATCCAGTACTGGATCCTTCCGGATCTGACGGTCATGAATCGCACCGATTACAAGGAATTCCAGACGCTGGACGGCCCGGCGGGGTGGTACATAAACTCGAATGGTACTTCCGTGGAGGGTTTTCTCGTCCAGGAGCGACACTTCGGATTTTACTACTGCGTGTTTCGTAACAGTTCAACGGGCGCCGTCGAAGTTGTAAAGAAAGGACTCAACTACAAGGGACCTTACTTCGGGGACTTATGGCCGTCGTACGAGAAAGCTGTCGTCATCGGATCGACTGCGGCTGGGATATGCATTGTGCTTTTCACAGTTCTCTGTCTTATTTACGAAATCAAGTTTCACAAAGAGTGGGAAGACGAGTTCGATCAAGCGAAAATACATCGAGAGGAAACGGAAATTGAAACAGATGGTCAAATTGCGACAACGAACTTCGCCATCTACTCAAATCCTTGCTATGCAGACGATGTCGAAAGTACGCACGTCACAAGAAGGAAGAATAATGGCGATCAAGTCGACGTGATAAAACACGAAGACGATGACTTTACGTGTCTCTAAAGTATGACAGAGGTAATCCCGAGGACTAGGAGCTCCCCATTAGCATTACCAACATAATTTATAAACGGAGTTACGGAGAAGCACAAGTAATGCACATTGGCCTACGCGCATTGTATTTTCGTTTTGTGGACAAATCCACGCAAGAATATATCACTTCACCCCGACTTCAAATCGTAGCCCAGTCCTGAATATTTAGTGTTGTCCTTACAACGACTGCCGCTAATGATTACGTGATCGTACTATCAGACTAAACACATCCGTGATATTTAGCAAGCATTAAAACAACTGTGTAGTCGCTTGTTAAATTCAACCAGATCCCATCTGATATGAAATCTGGCACCTCTGATGTGAGACCAACGACTAGACATATTAAAACCACCTAACAGAGAAAACTGGTAACTATTGCTTTTAACGATCAATGACATGCATCATGTTTCAGGCAATTTATGTTTAAACGGTACATTGCGAGTATTGGTTATCATTTGCGTGATACACTTAGGATTTAAAATTGACGTTCTGCCACCTTTGGAATAGCAATTGAACCACTGTGTGCAGTTTTAATGCTCTTCATTAAAAAGTATGTAGTGTATAAACATAATTTTAACTATAACAAAGCTTAACAGTAAGCAGTAAGTGTTATAGTGTCCACAATGTTGACAATTCCTAAACCACTTACAAAGTAAAACTTTAAAAATTAAATACCTACATTGATGAACAAAAGATAATTGACTAGAATAGTATATTTAAGCAACTATCATTTGTTACGCTTATCACAACTAAAAATGCCAAGTATCTTGTGAAACACTTTGATTAAAAGTTAGCTAAGCACATCATTGCCAGCTGTATCAATTAGCACAACAAATCAACTAATTTATGGCACACCAAACCCAAGGTCGAAAGACCATTATTGATTATATAGTAGTATCTGAAAGTATTGTTACATAAATAAATACATGGCTCATGATGGCTTACCATAATCTAGTTGGGGATTTATATAGTGTCCAATATAGGAACTTCTAAGTGCCATTGCTCTTGTACAGATCATGGTCCCATGGTTTTACATCTGAATTTCAATCAGGTCTTTAAATATGGAATGCTTATTGGTTTCACCTACATACAGTTGTCTGCTATGTGCATTACTAGTGGTACTACAGAATTAACTGGTGTTTTTCATTGGCACTGTTGAAATGGCCTAGGCCTTGTTTAAGCACCATATCAACCATATGTTAAGGTAACACGACGTATTACACTTTACAAAACCCCACATATAACCGGTAACACTATTATTTAACATAAAAAGAAGACACTAATATTCACTTCTCTAGAATGTATGTTGTATTTATTTTGCACACCATCCGCCGTCCATAACTATGTTCGAGCCAGTGATCTGAGATCCAGATTCACTGCACAAGAAGACAAACATCTCCGCAATCTACAGCAAAATTCAATTTGGAATTAGGAAAGCTAATCTCATTGTATCTCCATGGCAAATATGATGAGTGTTTTGAATGACTATAGCATAAGCTGGTAACCGCCCCGTATATCATAAGCTGGTAACTGTCCTGTAGAACATAAGCGTTACTTTAAGCTTTATAGTTACAGGGAACAGCAAACTTATCAGGTCACATGATGATTCCACATGTAGAAAATTAAAAAAATAAATATATCATTATCATCACATTATTACTGATATAAATATTTGTTAAAAAGTCTCACATGGTCAATCCCAACAGCCTCCTTTGAAGGATGGTAATTTGAAAGGAACTTGGCCTAAAAACAAAGTACAAAACTCATCAGAACATTCATTTAAAACTTGTTAAAATATTTGCCACAGTACAATGCAATTACTGACGGATTTAGATTCAGTTCCACTGGGTTTTCACTTTAACTTGTGTAAGTACCAGTATCTGGACAACTACATATCACTTTGGGTCGTCTCAAAGGTGCCTTAGGACCAATGCTGTACTCGTTCCCCATACAGTACTATGAAAAGTTAATGAATGTTACTCTGCATTACTTTTAAATCAACATATATGTTAGCGTAGTCTAGTTTGATTATAGAGCTACAAATATTTTGAAATGTGTTTTATCATCAATCTGCAAATTCTTTCATTTATGTGTGTTAAAGTGAACCGGACATTTCCATTTGTGTTCATGTCTCTGACCCTCTCCTTTTATTTGTCAAGTTTAAAATAAAATGTCATTGTGGAAGGAGCTGAAAATTCAAGTAAACATTCTCACTTGGAGTAACTAAATTACACAGTTGCATTTTCATAGCAACTTTAGTTGGCTACTACTTGTAGTAACTTTTTGTAAAGTAATGATTTGTAAGTTACTAAGTAGTTACTCTTTTCTTTCCAGGAACCAGTTACTGTAACTAGTTACAATTGAAAAGTAAAGTCTATCTGAGTATCCAACCCTGCAGTCCTCTTGGTCGACAGTCCAGCATTCTAACTTGTACACGCCAACTGGATAATAAATCGACACTCAGAATCTGCAGGTTAAAAACACTTTTAAAGGCACTATATAAATGTTTGGAAACTCCAACACAGCCTGAAATAACTCACTATACTGACCTTGGCATCATTGTAACTTAGGCTTTCTTTGTCAGCTAAGGCCTGGACTTGCACACGTAATACTGTGAAAACAAATTGATACATTACATACAAAGACAGAACAAGCCAGTACCATATACATACAATTTTTATTACTTCAAGTTGGTTAAACATTTCCTGTTAGTATACCTGTAGTAGGAGGGCACTGCATGTGACTCTATATTTAAAAAGATGCAAAATGCAAATCCAAAAGAACATGGCTGTCCATAAGTTAAAACATTAGAACAGCTTTAACCCAGACAAACTAAATGCAATAAACTAGACATTTGAGAGATTTACAAGCTTATGCTCACTTGGTGTATCGACAAATCCTGGAGATATTGCGTTGCAAGTAACTCCACTTCCAGCAGTTTCCAAGGCGACAACCTTTGTCAGTCCAGCCAATCCATGCTTTGCTGAAACGTAAGCAGCCTTAAAGGGCGAAGCCTTTAAACTGTGAACTGAAGCCAAATTGATGATGCGTCCCCATCCTCGCTTCCTCATATCGGGCAAAAGAAGCCTGGTCAGATGAAATGGAGCCGACAGCAAAACACTGATCAATGCATCCCATTTTTCGACTGGAAACTCTTCCACTGTGCTCACATGTTGGAAGCCTAAAAGGACAAATATCCATGCAAATAATAATATTGGTAGAAAATACAGAGATCCAACAAAAGCAGTGGTTAAATTAAGCTGGAACAGAAAGATCCTACTAATCTAATATTCATAGCCTGAACTATAAGATCCACTAACTAATGGGCATATTTTGCTACAAAAATGTAATCTAACATTTTTTATTGTTTTTTACACATGTCCTGTTTTATTCACACTGATGTTGCATCCACTACCAGTCATAACTCCGCCACAAATGATTAAATTACACATAATTGGAAACAAGCCCATCTGGGTATCTGCCACCTGTGGATGAATAATTGCTAACTGAACAGACAATAAAATTCAGGAACATGATACAAAATTACTGTTGAAGTTTCTGATATATAATAACACCAATGCATCCTATAAAATAAGCCATCCAAGAAATATTCAAAGTGAAGATTATGTATGAAGAAGTTATCACATTCCTTCAAAGTTGATGTGCTCTTAAGAGGCTCCTAAAAATATATACAAGCTGTGGTATAGGTACCTGCATTATTGATCAGAATATCGACTCCTTTAGGGTGTATGCCCTTTATTGCAGTCGCAAGCTTTTCCACCTCCTTACAACTTGTAAGGTCGGCAAACAAATAGTCTGGTTTCCTGTTGTACTTTCTGATGAAATGAAATGACAACAGACAACTGAATATTAAAGCACCACTATTACATTACATTACATTACTATGTTTAACACACTCAATCAATTGCTTAGAGAAACTGTGCATTAAAGATTTCCTTAACAGAACTTACGAATTTGGAATGTCTGGGTTGTCTACACTATTAAAGTGTCGTGAAAATGGATTCCTGAGAGCATGATCAATTGATCATATTGGATTTTAATTAAAAGAAAATAGTCTCAGCACATTGCAGAACATCAGAGCTTGTTGAGTGACAGTATAATTATATAACACACCACAGTATTGCATATGGTGAATTGGTATTTTCCTATTAAAAAATATTATACTTAAACAAGAAAACCTTGAATGAGACATATATTACCATATCTTGGATTCCTTCATACATTGATGAACAATACTTGCCCTTGGAATTCAGACATCAGCGCCTTGATAAGCGCCTCATCGCCAAATCCATTGAGAATGATCTGACAACCACGAGCAGCCAAGGCATTTGCCACTCCTAATCCAATTCCACTCGTCGATCCAGTCACCAGAGCAACCCGATCTTTTAAAACTGTAAAAAATAAAAGCTATAACAAATACTAAAGTTCCGGTACATTGAACGTCAGTGTAACACTTGAAACTGTGTAGGAAACAGATTATTTCGGTAAAATATGTAGAATGGTATATATACATATATATATATATATATATATATATATATATATATATATATATTATATATATATTATATACATACAAATATTGTATATATAGATACATACATATATATATATGCATAAATTATATTAGTAGAGCTACTATTAGCAGGAATTATTTTAATAGCATCTATCCCAATGCATGTTACTTACATGTTTCAGTTGATGAACCAATACAAGGTGAACTGCTGATAAACCTCTGCAAATCAACATTCAAACTTATAAATATCACTTCTTCATATAGAAATAGGTGCTATATAAAATGTCAGATACATTATACACACTTGTCAATGTCTAGCATAAACACCGATAATAAACACCAAAGACATTAATACTGTTAAATTACATTACGTGCAATAGTAATAAATATGTCATTCCTTGGCATAACTATCGCCCATGGTTATTTTTTAATTTATTCAGAAATTTTATATCACCCTTGTTCCAACATTTTTTGCTCATAAGTGCACACACATGCCTCAACGGTGCAATTGCAGTTGTACTGCAGAGCAATTGTATGCGAAGGACTTGCTCAAGGTCCCTACACGGTGACGCCTTGGAAGAGGGTCGAACCCACTCACTCACCGCACACTGAGTGTTACAAGCCGACCCCTCTGACCAATCGGCCACCGTGCCACACCTGCTATAAGACAATGGGTCCAAATGTGAAACCTGATTATGCATAAAGAGAGATCTAAATGAAATTTGATATCACACCTCTGAGTAAATGACATAATAATGTAATGTGCATTTGGGATGTTCTCAAGGTCTGTATGAGGCTGAACTGAGTAATACACATGTCAACAACAATTAATCTAAATACATTTAATTCTTTGCATTACCCAAACACGGCATGCTGTCTAAACATAAAACAACAAGAAGTCACAATACGGGGCACAACACATTGCAAAACATTTAGTAGCACCAATAACACAGCATTGCATGAAGCTGCCAGACATGACAGAACATCAAATTGCATAATCCAAATAGCATTGTGTAGGCCTACCATTATAGGTAAATAAGTAAGTAAGAATATGCCTTATTAGGATACCAGCAAATGCACAGTAGCCAGCAAAAAAGAATATTAAGAAATAAGAAAATAATATCGTCGATTTTAATTAAGGTCATATAACATTCACATAATGAAAATACTCTTGGCACATATACCAACTCTAGACATCTCAGTTGTAATCATAATTCAATTTTAAATTATAAAGCATTGAGTAACAATGCACCACATAACTGTATTTTCTATCTGTGCACAATCTATAATTAACAAAATAAAAAGCTTTCATCAACTTAATTCGAACATTTTAACATCATCGCGATCAAACTAAAACAGACCCAGACTGGGCTAGACATGCCAACATCCAACGCTTTTTACAGCGCCTGCAGTCTTGTTTGATGAGATTAAAGGCTACAAAAAGCAAACAACTTACTTTATTTGCAGTAATTGTTGCACCGATGTTGGCCGTTCTTTCGCAGACAATTGCCTGTGCTTTGACCAATGGAACGATCGCCCTTGGTCCAGACAAAAGCGGCGACACTAATATTCTTAAAAACGATGCCATACTTTCGCCCTACAAGTAACTTTATGTAGGCCTACTAATTATTGGCCTTCTTAACATAATAGTCCTTGTTATCTACTAATGAATATTGATTATCATGCATATTCATGAGGTTACGCGTTAGCGAGCCAAAATAACGATAACTAGATCAAATTGAGGTCATATCATGCATATTCATTAGAACTCGATCACATACATCGTAAAATGGGCTTAAAGCGCTAAGGCACGTGTAAGCTGATAGACTAATAATTTGCATCGTATTCGTGATCTCCAAATTTCTAAACTCAGCGCTACTCACAAGACAAGCGCAGAAAACCACCTAATAATTATTCACGTGCATATTTTTGACTTCAGTAAACGGAGCAGATATCAGTTAAGTAGACCTATGGCCAATCGACACTATTATAATCCTAATTTAGGCTGCTCTCAAGCTAAATTAATTAATTGATCTCTCGGTTGTCCTAGGCTGGTCGATCGGTCGCATAACGTAGGCCCTAATGTAATGTAAGTCTTTGAAAATTTATCAGCGCCCACAATCAGGGTTGCAAACATGTTGGTTTTTGGTTGCTTGGTTTTTGTTTATTTTTACAAAAAAAACCCAAAGAAGAAAATGACAATTTTTGGTTTCGTGTTTTTTTAAATACTTTTATTCAATTTACTAATAGATCTAGCTATTACTATGTATTACTAATTGTGTGTTATTCAGTCAGCAATCAAGCCAAATTAATTATAAAACAGAGTTGGAGCTCTCTTTCATGCCGTGTTTGATGCTTTTTATAACAAAGCTGTTGTGACATAATCCAAAGGAAAACTAAAAACCAAAAAAACAACTTTTGATTGTTTAAATCTTGATTTTTTTCCACCTCTGTCACAAATGTCACATCAGAGATACCAACTTCTACACTATGCTAAATCAAGTCTCGTTTTTTTCCGGTGCCAGATTGAAATCGGGGAACTCAAGCCGAGGAGACAGCATGATACTACGATGGTAGTCGGTGATGAGGCCCTCATGAGGGTGGTAATGAGGTGGCGCAGGACTAGAATCTGGATAGGACACCTTGAAGAGTACGGTTTTCAGCCGTGGATGGAAAGCAGCAGACGATAGTGAAGCGGAAGGGAAGTTATATTTGGAGGTTAAAATGTTGGGATGAGCAAACTGACGGAGTTCTTTTGGGGGTCCGCTCCAAAGTTCTAGTGCAGCGGGTTGCGAACAATTGGTTTTAGGACGATCGGTCAATGTCATATGTCGAATGGTCATAGGGACGATTGGTCATAGGGACTATCGGTCATAGGGTCGATTGGTTATAGAGACGATTGGTCATCTGTTAAAATAGTTGCATAGGCCTAATTATAGTGGCTCAAATTAGTATGGTAAATTCAATAACAATTCATCGATGACCGGTCGTAGACCAATCAATAATGATGTGGCTGGTGTATTTGGCATATACGGACGGTAGTTAAGTCATGTATAAAAGTCCAGACAGAGTTACTCATGTCTACAAAGTTGAGTAAGTTTCGGACACCAAGCTTTATTATGGATGTAGCAGGTGAATCCGGAATTTCTAAGCGAAGCCACCCAGCATTTATACGGAACGGATTCGAGTAGGTCTAGAGTTCGTAGTAACGTTAAAATAATTACATTTTACCTTCGAAATTCAATTTTTATAATAAAAGGCTTATTATACTCTCTGACCACGCTACAAGACAGAAGGAGGGTCAAGGCAAAAAGCACAATATTGTTCTTCTTCAAGAAATTAGTAGGTAAGGCACAATGACCAGGGATCAATGGTGCACAGAGATCAAGGAGGAAGCCAACTCTCCCCTACTGCAAGCACCGCCTCATGAAAGAAGGCAAAACTGCCTAGCGTTGCAACTTTGTAGGCACCCTTAAATGTAAAGCATGAAACGTTTCATGAAACTGAAAGCCGCATTCTTCCGGGGAGTCACTATAGAATAATAGAACAACCAAGCGTCAAGAGATATCGCCTACTGATAGATCGTGTAATGCGATCGGGCTGTCACTACCACTCATATATATATATATATATATATATATATATATATATATATATATATATGTGTGTGTGTGTGTGTGTGTGTGTGTGTGTGTGTGTGTGTGTGTGTGTGTGTGTGTGTGTGTGTGTGTGTGTGTGTGTGTGTGTGTGTGTGTGTGCGCGCACATTTTCTTATAATTGTCAATGATAGTAATTATAACTATAAAATAATTATACTTAAAACCATATAGCTTAGAAGGAAGAAAATATTATGTTCTAGGTCAATAGGTAAACCCTCAGCTGTGGTTTCCCATATATTGCTGTTCTGTCCATCTAAATCTCCCGTATGTAACTATACGGCACAGAGAGGCAAGTTAGTATCGTCGACAGGCCATTGGAGCTTGGCCTTCATGCACATTCCGAACGAGTAAAATATCTCGCTCTCATTACGCAGGCAAAAAAATTAAAAAGTACAACAGAATCAGCCACTCGCAAAACGCGTGCACAGCCAAATTCCAATGCGTCGGCCTTGAGATGATACATTAGGCACGTCCCTCCCATCACAGGCAGCTAGTCTAGCCCGCTTAAGTAATAATATTATTCATCATCAAGATATAACTGCGCACATTCGGACATTCTTTCTACAACAGTCTTCATCAAATAGCTCGATGTATATTATATGTCGACTGTTGGCCCTATTAGTCTGTTGACTGTATAGGTCCACAATTAAATATTGACAATTAGGTCTATATAAAGCTGGCTACATATTTCGGAAAATATAAGCAGTAAGTGTCCAACCATATCGATCACCGTCAAGTGAGTTTTAAAAAATACTTTTTCTAACCTCTTAACCAAATCACAATTTCACACGAAGCACGTAAATCATGTATTAATTTTTGTATTGGTACTCGCAAATTTATATAGCGCCACTAAGGAAGGATTCACCGAGAGCCTTCAGGCTGCATGACAGATTGCCGTACATTGCACACCTGTTGAACTACTGAAGACGTGGGTACAATAGGTAACAGGTGATAGTGTAGATAGGTATAGCCTATAATAGGTGATAGTTAAAATAGCAGCCAAGTACGTATAATTGGTGACAGGCTATACTGTTGGTATAACATTTGCAGACAACATATCAGTTATAGATAATAGCTGACACGTGTTGTGTAAAATTTGAGAGATGGTAATAATAATAATAATAATAATAATAATAATAATAATAATAATAATAATAATAATAATAATAATAACAATAATAATAATAATAGATGATGATGATGACGACGACGACGATCATCAACATTATCGTCGTCGTCGTCGTTCATTACCTATAGACTCATGTCATTTGTGTTGTTTATTGATTGGTGATCTGGCAGATGCTGAGCACCACCATTATCCATAGCTTGATTAAGAAAATGATTTGTGGATCCACGACATGCAACAACAAAGGCTGCATGATCTAGATATTGAGACATAGAGATATTGAGACATAAAGATATTGAGATATAGAGATATTGAGACATAAAGATATTGAGACATAAAGATATTGAGATATAGAGATTTACAGACATAATAATATGTCTAGATATGTTTAGAGATTGCATTGTATAGAAGGTTTATGCCTTAGCCTTAGACACTGCAGCAAAACAAATTTAAAGATGGGCTCTACATTATCAGGTGTACAGTCAAGCATCCTAAATTAACACTACACACAAGAAGGCTGAGGCTATAGATCATAATAAAATTGATTTTGTCGACATGTCAACGTCTGCTCTTCTCGCAATACACGATTCCATCGAAAACAGCGACCAAACGGAACCGATGCTGGAATCCTACAACCAGGAGGTTCCCGATGAGACAAAGGACCCGACACAAGATTGCGATGATCACGTGATACAATGTCCAGCCAGTCAACCGACCGGAAGTGAGCTGGCCGTGAGGAAACACAAGATCCTCATAGTCTACGCTCACTGGGAGAGAACCTCGTTCAACGGAGCCCTGCTGGACACAGCAGTGGGCACTCTCACGGACCAGGGTCATGAGGTCACGGTCAGTGACCTCTACGCCCAGGGGTTCAATCCATTACCATCGCGAAACGACATTTTGGGTTAGTGGAAGAAAAAATGTTATTATTGCTTCATTTCTTTACCGAATTTTGCGTAGGATACATCGGAATGACAAGAATTGATCTGGAAGGATTGTTGATCTGTAATATTATATCAGTATTTACAGAATCTTTTAATTAAGGTTTCTATTTTCGATTTGTCGATTTGTTATCATTCTTAACCAGAGTTACAAATGGCATTTCAAGGACAAAAATTTGCTAAGGAGCAAGCAAGAAAGGTGTACCAGATGCCAATAACTCAAAGAAAACAGCCCAAACTGAGTACCAACAACGCATTTATATAGCGCCTGTGTATTTCATATATACAGATAAGTAAGCATGTATATGTATACGTTATTCATACATTCGTACATGCATGATGCATGCTATGTATAGGCCTACGCGTGGCGAGTTTTGGATCGAGTTTTGCAACCTGCAGTCTAAACAGTAGACGAGTAAATAACGTTCAGCAGACCAGGTTTCAATTGGGGAATCAACTACTCCAGAGGTAAAGGCGTTGATGTCTGACGCTGCTGAGAGTTAAACGAAAGATTCACTATCATCTTCTACTCTGACACGATTTTGCCTTCGTCCGTTAAACTCTTAGTCAGTGAAAAACGGAAGAGATCGGTCGAAATATGTCGACTGAAATATTTGTACCCCATCTGTCAAGATTAGAGAAAATAAGAACAAAGGTTACATTCTACATTCCCCATCAACGTTAACTTCTATATATATATATATATATATATATATATTATATATATAATATATATATATATATATAGGAACTACTACTACTTCCACTCCTATACCACTACTTTCACTACAACTTCCACTTACAGAAATCAGGGCTATGCTTCACGATGTGGTGCGGGAAATTTTATTCTCCGAGACGCCGGGGGCTTCAGATCTCCACCAGAGCAAACGATATTTTTTCTAGATTTTTCTCTTCTTGTGCCGAAATAGCAAAGCCAGCTATCGAAAGAATACACTAACAATACACTAAAGTTTAATACACTGTCGCTGGGACGCTCAAGCGGCGAGATATATATATATATATATATATATATATATATAAAGAATGAAAGAAAGAAAGAAATAGAGAGAGAGAGAGAGAGAGAGAGAGAGACAAACAGAAAGCCAGACAGAGACAGAGACAGACAGACAGAGACAGACAGACAGAGAGAAAGAAAGAGAGAGAGAGAGAGAGAGAAACTCGCAACTCACACTCATATGCCGATGCTAAGAAAAATGAAGTCGTTTACCTTTAAAACAAAATTCAATTAATAAAGATTTTCGAATATTTTCAAACGGACAAATCGCAGCATTATTACAGATATAGCATGAACGAATGATGACAAGTTATTACAGGAGTCGAATTTAATTGTCGGTGACGGTGCAGGGCATTACCCTATGCATGTGTAATTAAACCAACGCCACCGCCTAGCAAAAGAAGGACTAGTCAACCTTGCGGGAATGCAGATATCGAACTAGGAGCCATCGATCTGAGCACAAGCATGTTGTCCAGTACTCTGCGACCCCCAGTTTGTTGCAATTAACCAAATGAACTGCTTCTACTTGTTTCTGTTATCACGGGCAGATGGACCTCGGAGCCCGGAATGCTTCAACTACCCGATTGAGGCTGGACTTGCTTACATTAGGGGCTCCAACGCCACAGACATCGCTGAAGAACAGACGAAGTTAATGGGGGCTGACACCATCATTTTCCAGTTTCCTCTCAACTGGGCCACCGTTCCAGCCATTCTAAAGGGATACTTTGACCGTGTACTCTCCATGAAGTTTGCCTTCGACGTCGGTGAAATTTTTGATAGAGGAAAATTCAGGGTATTTCAGAGAAATTGATATTAATACGGAATAAATTAATAAAAATAACTATTTTAATTAAATAATCAACTCTTATTTAGCATAGTTTATTCCTTGTAACATCGAGTCATCATCATTTCATAGTCTACCATGCAGCATACAGAAGTGGTATGCTAGGAAGATGGGCGTGCAACTTAACATTTCAGATGCGCCTTGAGTTAGATCTGCCTTCCATAGGCGCTTCTCGCTAACCTAGAGCCTATCTAAAGGTGCTAGAGTTTGTTGTTAATATTATTATTATTATTATTATTATTATTATTATTATTATTATTATTAGTCTCAAATTCAGATTTGCTTGAAATGCTCGTCTGCTCGAGCTACGCTGGTGAATTTTTCAGGGGAAAACTGCCATTCTGTCAATGACAACAGGCGCTAAGGAGACAATGTTCAGTACAGACGGATACATGGGAGATATCAACATCATCCTCTGGCCAATACAGGTAGGCCTGATTGTTTTCGAGCATTTATATAGCGCCTCTTGATATTAGAGGCGTTCCAGTTAATTGATTGACGGATGATACGCAGTTGACGTAAGCATGGCATGGTGGCCGATTCGTTGGAGTGGTCGACCCCTAACGCTGAGAATGCGGGTTCGACCCTATAGTCCGAGGAATCACTGTGTAGGGACCTTGAGCAAGTCCTTCGCGCACAATAATTGCTCTGCATTACGAACCGTGATCCGTCGAGGTGTGTGTGTGTGTGTGTGTGGCTGTGTGTGTGTGTGTGTGTGTGTCTGTGTGTGTGTGTGTGTGTGTGTGATGGGTCCCAATTTCTGTGACTGCACTGCCAAGAGGCTCGGAATGTCTGTCGCGGGACTGTCAATATATATGTCTAGCTAGGTGTGAGCTCTTATCTGAATATGGGTTTATTGGCTGTACCCATGACATTTCTTGTACTTACTTATTTATCCAGTGTTTAGCGACAGCTTATGGCTCTCGGGGTCGTTAAGATCGTCAGTCATCTGACCTCTACTAAGTGTATCCGCAATTAATAGGATATCTAATGCAACTCACCCACCTCACTGACTTGCTTTTTGAAATATCCCTCACTGATTATTTCCATAGAAATAATTGACAAACATGCATGGTTATTGAAATGGAACAGAACTGCATCCTTCGATTCTGTGGCTGGAATGTCCTTTCCCCAAACATCTGCTTCTGCCCCACATATGCAACGGACGCGGAAAGGACTGGGATGCTATCCACCTGGAAGGACCGTCTGACAGTGAATCTCTGGAACGAGCCACTCCTTGACTTCATACCGATCGACCAATTCCACCCAGCCTCCGGGAGACTCAATGACTATGCCATGGATAAGCTGCTGACCCCACCGGAGGAGTCTGAGCATGGAGTCACGTCACCGTTTAAACCGTTGCGTCTTCCCATTGGTCAGCATGTAGGTCGACAGGTGTCACCAGAGTCTATGTACATTCTGGAAGTTTCGAAGAAAACCTAGAGGCAGAGCAGCGTCCAAATTGTGTAGACCTGGTTCCAAAATTATATACAAGGCCCCTAATAATTTTGTATTCAACCAAAATGTGTGGACGTAATTTATGTTACAGAATAGATTCTCCTATTTATGACCCTTTGACCTGCATTCACAAAATAAAAAGTAAACACTATCCTACTACCAACTGATCACTACACACCCTGCCTAAAATTACCATTAGTTTCCAAGTAAATCACAATTGATTAAATAAAAATTGAAAGTATCATTAGCCTAAATTAAAATTGCTATTGTCCAAAATCGCTATCAATTCGACACTCATCGAATTCTGATTGGAAATACTAGTGTCTGTTGCGACGATTTGTTCTGGATAGAAACGAATGACGTGCATTTAGTATTGACAATCGAGGAAATGCATCTTATATATTATTTTAACTGTTATACTAGGACTAGGTATCTACTATTGAGCGCCTCTGAGTATATAGATATCGTGAAGGGGCGCTATATCAATCTTTTTGATTGATTTGTTTGACTGACTCGCTCAAATTTGTTCAGAGAAAGATGATATTCTAGTTTGATAAGAATTTGTATCTGCATGCCTCATTAAAACTCCAGAAATTCTGCACTTTGTGTAGTTTCATTAGCTAAATATACAATCTAGACCTATTTATACCTCTAAAATATGACTGTGTTTATACATAGATTGATTTGCTTAGCTGTATAACGATTTGATTATTATGGTTGCTGTAGCCCGTTGTAGCTGATATATCCTTACGCGTGCTATATTCCACGAAGCCTTCACAACCATTACGATCGGTTTTTAAATTAGGCAAACAATACAATAACATACAAGAGTGGTTAATACATTTCTAGATATATATATATATATATATATATATATATATATATATATATATATATATATATATGCAAGTATGCATGATACGGCGGTCATGCAGCGCCCCAATTCCATTAAGAACTCTGCGCGATTGATGGAGCCCAGCGAATATATATATATATATATATATATATAAAAGAGCAATTGCATGTACATGGACACATGTGTGATACAATTGGCATACTTGCATGTTATATAATTTCATGTTTGTGATCTCGGGACACATATATATATTTACATAGCGAGAAAGGCATCTAAGATCTGTGGTATTGGATCATGGCATCATATATGCCCTTTGATCAATGTCCTTCTGGGAATCGGATGTCATGCTTACTAAACGCCTACTTACGTGATGTTCTGGCAAGGCGTTATACAAATGCATTAAATAATTTTATCAAGGAATCTAGATAAGAAGAATGGTGGCCCTCGTCCCCGGTGGTTTGCTTGAGTGTGCCTCTGAACGCAACGGCGTTCAATATCTGTCTGGGCCGTACCGAGCTAAAATTGCGCCCTGTGCTTAGCAATCTGTCGCCCCACATTTTTAAATTAGTGCATTTTATGGAATAATAAGTTATTCCATCCTGAAATTTTCGCCCTTTCCACATTTTCGCCCTGGGCCAAGGCCCCGCCGCCCCCCCTTCGGTACAGGCCTGATCTCTGGGTCATATGGATAAATGCTGAAAAGAGTGCACGGTCTCCAGAGGGTCTCCTGATACGGCGTCATGCATGATACGGCGGTCATGCAGCGCCCCAATTCCATTAAGAACTCTGCGCGATTGATGGAGCCCAGCGAATCGATCGCCAAGAGAACGAAGTCGTGTGTAAAGGAATGAATTCCCGAAGTCATCAACTAAAGGAAAGAAATCGTATGTAGAGGATACTCATGAACATAGATGTCACCCCAAGCAAAATTTTGTTTCTATTTAAAAAATGTGTTTTACACATTAAACGGCATATTTTAAAAATTTTGTTGACATAGTTATTCGAAAATTTATCTTCATACACATGTAACTGAACGTTAATGAGTCAGCTTGTTATGTCAGAAGATGTGAAAATTTCGTTCTCCAGATTATCGCTCAAAAAGTCGTGACATGGTGTAACGTACAAGTATACGCCCTGCCGCCCTAGGGAGTTTCCAATCCTGTGCATATTGGTACTTGTAATTACATGTATAAATTAGGCCTATATAGGCCTAGTGTCATTTGGTTATGTTACGATACTCTAGTTTACGTCAGTGTAACTGTCATCAAATGCCATAATTATTTTTAGTTTATGATGACTATATATATGTTCAGATATGGCCCTACTATAATCGTCTACTATAGGCCTAATTATGTATACAGGCCCATATTTCTATATAGGACCCATATAGAAATCATAATTATGAGAAGGCAGAAAATATGGGCCTCTGTGCGAAGAATTACCTCGTTGCATATAGGCCACAAAACTGACAATCTGCCGCAATCTGCTGCATACACACACGTATATATAGATCTAAGCTTACATCATATGTATATAATTATATGACTGCAATAATACGCATATACGTACATGCATAGACGCATACATGCATGCATGTATATATAAAGAATATATTATATACTAGCTGCTAGCATGCTTGCATGCTTGCAACATAGTGTTGCACACAGATTTACAGGCATAGCTACATAATTATATGTATAAAAAAAGACCTGAACATCATATATGGCTCTTGTCTAGTGGTGTGACCCTACTGAGTCTGGGCCAACGTTGAATAGGTGACCCCGGCCCTAAGTGGGACCCCGACCCCAGGTGAAGACGAAATCTTCAGCCACGTGAGCGACCTCAACTATGGACTCAATTATCACAAACACCCTCAAGATTAGCAATGCGATCAACGTCATCGGTAACTACACTTCATAAGATATTTATCACTTTATCTTCTAAGCAAACAACACCTAGGCCTACACTCAACTCAGTTTCGCACGTGCAGTCCTATAATATACCGTAATCGTAAATATAAGCTTACATTAATATAGCGCCTCTACAAGGAAACTTCGCCATGACAAAGCAGCTGGGACCGGGATAAGAATCGTTAAGTAATCCGCAATAGGCCGATGTAGGCCCATAGAACTGCAGCTACATAATAAGTAATTTCCCAACCAATTCAAAACGTAGGCCTATGACGAAGCTTGAAAGTAACTTGGTCTAATTTTTTTCGTAAACGGTCTGCATAGAAATGTTTAACCTTTGGAAAAAACCTGCTTTATTATATTCAACTTTGCTTCAACAACAACATGCGATAATGGCTATGCAATCAAAAAGCTAACAACAGGCTACGTACGGGTGTACACGCAACTACTGCCTTGTTGTACAAAATAATAATCACTACGATCAATTTTGCTAAAATTCATGTCTACGGAAGACGATAAATTGTTCGATCTATATATGAACCTAAATCAAAATAAAGCCTTTTTATAAGCAACATTAGGCAAGATATCAAAATTTGTCGTCTGGCCCCGGTTAGAAAGACGAATCAATCACACATCCGTAAAATAGGCTTATTTCGTAAATTCATAATATTCAATCAGCCTGCGTTCCATTTTCTGACGTTTTAGGATTATACATTGAAGAGGTCACACGACGATGTCGCTAGTTCTCTGCAAGCGCTGTACAGGAGCGAATCGGACGAAGCTCTAGGCATATTTCGTCTGTTGAACGTGCGTTGCACGGTCCTACAAAAAGTACAAATTTATTATATATACGTATTCATACATGTACAATAATTATTATTATTGTACATATTACTTTCGACTACCAGGTTATTTTTGAGGTCTTGAAGTTTTCCTTATGTCAACAATGTTCCTTTTATTATTTTTTCAACTCATTGTTTGCAAATGATCAGTTTCAGAAGTTGTCAGCGACTTACGAGGAATTAGTTAAGGCCTATATATTTGAACATTACTACCAAAATGCCTACTTTTGTAGAATCCCTAAGCTGCCTAGTGCCTATATCTTCTGTAACCACATTTTACCCGATCATCGTATAGGCCTACTATGTCAGTCTTTCTCTAACCCAGTCACTATTGTTTAGTCTCGTGTTCACCAAACAAGCCGTGTACCACACTGCACCATAACTCTTGGACGATCTATTTCCTGAAATCCGCAAGTTTTCGACACATCCGCCATCATTGCCGCTTATCCACCATCACTTGCTTCAGGCTCCCCTATCAATCATCCCACAGGCTTTCCACTTAAAATTAAAGACCCATCTCTTCAAGAATTCCTATAAGGACCCACACTGATCATCCGCCGCCTCCCGTTTCTTCTAAACTTAAACGCGACCCGCATTAACAACACCTCTGAACTCTTTTATCTGGACTCCTTGCAAATGGACTTTGACAATCTTCTGAATCGTTGATGCGCCCGTCATATAGGTCGGCACCTTGTTCTTAGCATTCTAATTGCGCTTTAGAATGTTGAAGTCTAAGATTACGATTAGTTCTGCGTAAAAATTTCTGAAGACATACCTCTCCGAGAGGGTTGACCAGCTTGGTGATGATATGCGCTCCGACTCCCCAGTTCTGGTCAGATTCGATGTCGCCTGCTGCCCCTGTAAATGGTCTTGATCCCTTGGCCCAAACCTAATGAAACACAAGAGAAATAAAGATCCCATGGTATGCCTCATGATTAAAGTAAGAGAATGCTTGAGTCGACCATGCACCAGATAGTTGGCCTCATGACCTTGCCTGATGACCTTCCAATTAAAAAAAGACGTTGGACCGTCAGCGTCAAAGAACGCGTTGCAACTCTCTAAGTTTACCATATTTGAACATTTTGTTTTAAAGAAGCAACCGCGCAACTATCTGACATACACTTCTTATTTGTACCAAGTTGTTTAGGTCATCGTCTATTTTAGTCCGAAAGGTCGGTTGTTTTAACTGGTCAGTAATATGACGTAATGTCTATATTTAATATATACGCTTCATTCAATTTTACTATTGTGGCTATACTGTACACACTGACTGTATGCAACCTATAAAACTGACTGAAATTCTTCGTCGCAATCTGTATGCTTATAACAGGCAACCCAACTTAAATGGCACAACATTTTCATGTGAAACGTCCTTCTTTATCATTTCATTTCTAAATTAAACAAAACTAAAGAAAATAGAATCTTTTCTGACCTTGATTTTCTGTGAAGGTCGTAGAACAAATGAATCACCGAACTTGTAAGTGGCAGAATCCTTTCCATCAATGTTGCGAGTCAGGCTCCAGTTGCCCAACAACTCGTCCTGTTGTTAAGCCATGCAAAAAATCACATTGTAATGTAACCTAAATATCCTAAATTTCTCAGCACTATGTAAACGCAACCAAATATGAAATGAATATTATGTGAAATTAAAATCAGAAGCTCTTTTGTAATCACGATTTAATACCATAAAGAACGCAGACTATAGTATAGCTCTGAGCGTCTTTTAGCTCAATCTAATAGAGACGCTACATAAATGCATTTAACTAATATCTGAATGTGGTGAAAGAAAACTTATTGAAGGGGTATCGTGAGTTGACATCGAATAATCGAGTTAATTGATTTATTGATTTGTTGATATTATGGCTTAGGCCTACATGCTTGCATGAATGAATGCATGAACGATTGGATGGATAAAGACGGTTTTAGATAATGAAATGTGGAAAAATCATATATATCTGGAGGATGACAAACCTTCCTTCCGGTGTTTTCCAGAGCAACATATTTTCCGTCTTGAGAACACTCAAAGATGGCGACCGGACCCTTAGCACTCTTCTGATAGGTCGTCTTTGCTGACATTTCACCCTTCATTATCTGACTTACTCTCATCGAATTGTCTACAATATTCCAAAATCAACACTTTGTTAAATACTACAAATAGCCAATAAAATTTGTCAATCACCCATTTGAAACAGCCCGCTTAAAAACCTTGTGACCTAGACCTAGAAAATGGACAACTTGAATCAATTAAAATTGACTCTAAACAATTTCCATTAGCTAATACAGGAACTCCGACTACTTTTCCTATCCCTAACATTTGTTCACCCTTGCCATTTCCAATAAAAATCAATTGTTAGGAATTTGAACATGAAAAATCACATCCAAGTCCGAAATATCAGATGTTTGCTTTAAAATTGAATGTTAAGGAAACTGATTATAGCCAAAAGAACCAGAGAAGCAGAGGCAAAAACCAAAATTCTACATCTGCACGCTCTTAATGTAAGCGAAATTTTCCTATATGATCAATTCGTTTACCTATTTCCACTGGCTCAATCAAATCAACATTCAGTTTGCAAAAGTACCTTTTGTCTTGTTGCACCCACCGATGAATAATATTTTCGTTCAACCATAAACTCGGCCGAATGGCAAAAGGTTAGAACAACATTTTAATAAACGAATGACTTAGATCGGATATCTACCTCGATTGTTTGTACGTATTGGATACTGGGAAAGTAAACGCCTCCTTAAATTGAAGCAACACCTTCAAGAATTCCTGCCCAACACACATCCGATCCTCGGCCATACAAATAATCTCATCCTCAATAAAACGCAACTCAACAGCTTCTGTTTGCCTCTCTCTCTGGTTCACGCATGGCAAATGAACTCAAATCTTTTTGTACAACCAGAGGGGTTGTACAAAAAGATTTGAGTTCATTTGGATACATCACTTCATTTGGATACATCACTTGTAAATAAACTGGTGTCCTACGCTTAGGGTTAGAGATGCGCCTTAGAAATGTGTAGCTAATTAATTGGTGTAATTCACAGGAAAATAACCCAAATTCTTTAACAAGTTTTGACTTGCAACTGGGAATGGGCAAGATTGGCTGAAATAACTCGCACCGAATACCGTAATTCCTGCAAAACCGTCTTGCCCTGCGTTACCACAACTGTTCACTCTCGCGCTGACTCGATGGTAGTTGCAAACTAGCCTACCAACGGAAGCGGATCAGTATTAAACTAGGCGATATATAACTGTCATTCCATCAGGTAACTTCGAAATATAATCGTATGAATGTGCAAGTGCTTTCTGGTTACTTGAAAGCGGATAACAGGACTTGGAACATATTATATTCTATGGTACCTCTATGTTTCTTTATTCTAGCACATGACCGAATTTATTTGTAAGAATTGATATAGTTTCGCTGTTCACTGTGTATTGTAGCATCACTACTGAGATCAATGTGTAAAAAGAAAGCCTCGAATAATAAGTTACTGAGCTTCATCTGTACACACTTGATGATTTGGAAATTGTTGACTTGAAAGCCTACTGGACCGACAGACAGATAGACAGACAGACAGACAGACAGACAGACAGTGAATCAGAAAGACAATTAGCCAGACAGACAGATAGACATACAGACAATTAGACAGACAGGCAATGAGCCAGGCAGACAATAAGCCAGACAGTTAGACAGGCACAGAAGCAAACAAACAAGCAGAAAAACATACGGAAGGCAAATACACAGATACAAATACACGCACAGAAAGACAGATGACACAGTCGTACTCAAATGTTATCTTCTCGTTTAAGCAATTTCTCTCAAAATTAGGATTTCAATGTCTACAGTGAGGTTATTTGAACATTCACATCGTTTCGAAGTTTATTGAAAACAAATTCTCTGTTAATCTCTCGTAAAGCAGGCGAATGACTCAACTACAAGTACGAAAAGTGACTACACGCTGATCTAACAACAAGAAAATCGATATTGATCCTTCAAAGAGTATAATCAATTATTGTCAATCAGATCATAGTAAGTTAAGCAATTGAAAGCCGATTTGCATAAGCTGCCTGCTAACTAACGTCAGAAACTTCTACAAGCCATAGCTGCATTACGAAAGATACTTTGTTATTAATGAACCATCACCAGTCCTGTGACATAATTTAAACGGAAAAATTAACAGATTTGTGTCAAATTGTTCGCTAAGGCAGATATAAATCATCTTAGTATACAATCAAAATGGCGACGCCCTGCATTCTGGAGTTTTCGTTGCGTTGACGTCATTGGACGATTTTCGCAATTTATTCGTCAGAGGACTAGCGACTAGTGCTCGATCGAAGTTAACTTTTTGGTTGTGACGGTCGCTGGTGAAAAGTAATGCACAATTTGGATTAAAATCAAGAAAATCAGTTAGTTCAGTAATGTAAAAAGCCCTAATTTTCACGCAAAACTGGCTGCCTTTCAGGAAAATGTCTCGGCAAAGATCTTTAGAGGGCTTTCCAAGATCTTTGATGATTACTAGAAATTAGAGCGATGATGTGGGATGCTTCCACGATGAATTGTTGGTAAATAGGGGTAATGTATGATCGCATTGTCATCATAAATGTAGTTCTTAAATGTTAAATTTGGGTTCGTGAGACATCAGCATACGATTATGTCATTTATTTGCCTAAGTGATTTGCTAATTCCTGCTCGGTGATAGGCCTTCTTGTATTTCTGAAATATGTTCATATGGAGAGCGCGTGATTTCTTAGTGGTTGCGACCAAAAATTATAAGTGAGCAAGATAAACCCTCCATAAAGTGTTATCTGTACTGATTTGTTTTAATGCTTATAATATGTAAATGTGTAGAATGGTTCATGTTCCAACGAAAAGACCAGAATGCTTTGCGATAGCCATGACCTAGTTTTCTGCATTTTGTGCAAGTTGACCTATCTGAAACCTCTTCACGTAGTCATTCGCCTTGAATGCAATAATGATTATTGCCCGAGCGTTACGATTACGATGTTTTAATCCATACACCGCTGAATCGTATTTGTAAACTCTTAGCTTCTAGAGCGCCGCTCGAAAGTCGAGCTCTAGCGCATCTGATTATTCGCGAGCGCTCCGTCAAGTCAGTTGGATTGAAGAAAGACTGCGATCAGAGGACAATCGTACCGAATACGCAACGCAATGCAAAAATGACTACCATAATTATTTAGGGCCAAAATTTAAAAAGTGAATATTCTTTTGTTAATGTCTGAACGCTTGCGGTTAAAAATTTGATTGGTTCGATTTGACAGTGCGAAAGCAAAGCTTAAAGCAATCTCATGCATCTAATGAACTCTAGTCTATTCAACGTGATATTGTTGCAAACACAAAACCATCACAAGCTAAGCACCATGCAGCTATCTACATGTATACATCTACAATGCGCTTACTAATAGCTAGAATCTACAATGCATCAATCAAGAGCTATAATATAACACGCGCTGATTAATAGGCAACGAGCACAGAGAGATAAAAGTAGTAGGAGCGAGAGTGATAGAGAGATACGAAGAGAAGCATACAGATAGAGTAAGACAGACAGACAGAGACAGAGACAGAGAGAGACAGAGACAGAGAGAGTTATAAATAAAAAAGAGAGTGAGAGAGAGGCAACTATTGAGACATTGAAGCAGAAACGACATGAAGAGACAACAGAAAATGGTAGCTTTAGAGGCAGAGACAGTGAATATAATATATCTAGACTGTCTGTTCCGCTTTGAGGAAGGAACCTCTAACAAGATCAAATGAAAAGTCTAAAGGCAAGCTCCTACCTCCTGAGGTTGACTCTGTCTGTCGAATGGTGTATTCGTTCGATTCGTTCAGAATAGAGTCGGTTATTTGACGAAGACCAGCACTAGACAACCAACAAGAATATGGTTAATATGCTATTGTGATCTGATAATATATTGTAATCGAGTCGTGTGTGATGCAATGAAATATCACATGACACATATTGTAATGTAATGTAGCATGTAACTTATGTTCCTCGCTTGCACACTCGGTCACTGGTCCATAAATTTTGGTCAATCATTCATTTACTGACTTTCTCGGCGGCCTATAGACTGAGTCACTTGCACAATTGCTCACCCAATGGAACGGTAAGTCACCCCCTATCTACCGCACTTGTTTACCCTTTAGCATTGTAAGTCACTAACTCACTAAATCACTCACCCTCGACCCCTCGTTTACTCAGCAGCTTACTTACCAGCTCCTTTATGTGCTGCGTCAAGTCAGAGCGTCAAGTCAGAGCGGATTTTACAATGGGGTTGCCAAAAGAAGATCTAAGACAGGTTTCCGTGACTTCGGATCAAGAGAGAAGAGGGTGGCATGGCTGAGGCGGGTGTCGAGTAGGTAGGGAAGAATTAGCGGAGAATCAGATGAGTCAGGATAGGTATTCCGGAAACGGTCAGACTATGATTGTGAGTGAAAACCTGTGACGATAGACGAAGGAGCTAGAGGAGGATATAACGTAAATGTAATGTAAATGTAACGTAAATGTAATGTAGATATTCTAATATCTTCTCAGAACCCAGGAGGAGACATAGTTGCACTATGGTGGCAATCGGTGACATTGCCAGTGAAGGAGAGGGGAAAAGATACATTTAGAGGAGCCTGAGGCGTGTGATGATGAAGGCGAGGTCCATTCACTTGACCGTCCATCAAAAATCTCTTCTCTCTCATTAACTCGATAATATTTATTTCTATTAGTTAGAGCCCACAAAAGTCACCGTCAGTAAACCAGCTCATACACAGATAATTACGCCATCTTGCCCAACAATCAATACAAAATTTCTTACCGGCTCTCCTCTCCCTCCAGCAGACGACGGTAGGTGATGATCTCAAGCTCAAGTCCGAGTTTGGCATCGATGATCTGTTGGAGTTCCCTGAGCATTGCTTCCATTTCGGCTTGCAGCTTAACGACCTGGTCCGTCAACTCGCCGTTCCTCTGTTCCAACTCGCGCTCGCGTTCCTCCTTCTCTCGCCTCAACGTCTCCAGCTCGCGCATCACCTGCGCATACTGGAAAACACGACGGAAATATTCATCTTTATGTTTGCAACCTAATATAAAGTACTGAATTGATTCAAATAATGATAATGATTGTTTCTTAATGGTCTCGCATCTTCAAGATCGACACAATCTCGAGATTTGTACTAAAGTGGCTGTGCACTGGGCTCGCGAGAGCAAAAGATTACACACAGTTGATGCAGCCGGTAGAAGTAGCTGCGGGAAACGATAAGGGTTTTGGATCAGATTGGGCTCCTGGTCAAGATTAATGGTCAAGCGGCCAGAGAGGTCAAATGAAAAGAAGGAACGGGGATTGGATTGGGAAGAGGAGAGTCATCACTGTTGCTGCGTTCCTGGAATGGGTCAAGTAACTGTTCAAAGGTTTTAACGACGCGCGTCAAAGCGTAAAAACAACAATAGTTCAATTATATATGAAGTAATCATTATACTAAAGAACAACAGATCTAATAATCTCAAGCAATGGTCTTGATTGACCATCATGATCTCAAAGATCGTCACGACAGTAATGATATTATTCAAAGGCATTCATTGTTAAATGATTTTATTACAGACCTTGTTGTCACTGTCAGCGAGTTTGTCGCGCAGTGATTGGAGCTGGTCACGAAGTCGTTTGCTTTCCTCCTTGAAGTGAACTGACTCCATGTTGTTACGAGTGGCACCTGTGCGGAACTCTTGCAACTGGAATAACCACATCATACAGACATCTTAAGCGTATACGCCAGCTAAATGCATTCATTTTGCAAAGCAAACTGTCCTGTGCAAATCAGTACACAGAGATCATCCCCTAGTGATTAAAGAAACTAAAGACACAATAATAATTAATAATAATAATAATAATAATAATAATAATAATAATAATAATACTAGAGATTTGGTTTACATCGCGGTTGAACTTCAAATAACAGAAATAAAAAGAGGAAAATGAAAACAGCGCGCAGAAAAACACGGGTGAACAAAATTGAGAATACCTACAGTTAGTTAAAAAACAAGGAAAAATTATATTAAAATACAGAAATAATTGAAAACTACTCTGAGCTTGCAACGGAAATAAAGAGCCGTAATAAACAATGTAGCATATGAAATGGGCTTCTATACCTTGAGGTTGTAGTGTGTTTCCAATTCACCCCTCATGATGTCCATCTTCTCATCGTAGGCCTCTTGGATTTCACGCAGGGCCTGACCCATCTCGGTCTTCCAGTACTCACGGTTCTCAGCCGTTGAATCCCTGTAGGCCAAAGCCTGCAGTTCCTTTAGCTCCTAAACATACAACCAAACAAAAGAGCGAGGGTCAGCAGACCTTTATTTATGTTCATCTTGATTCTTTTTTCATGTACTTCTTTTGCCAGCATGAATCTGTTTCACGGTTATGCAAGTGAGTAAGTAAGTGTTTTCTGTATTAAAATTGCCTGCAGGCGCACAGCACGAACATAGAAAGGATCTACAAACGATAACGCAATGTTCAAATATAAAAATGAAGACAATCTTACGGATAGCATTAACTCTTGTAAAGCATCCTAACTACAAATCCACATCGAGTAATGTAAGGTAGGTATACATACTAAGACTGTGGAGACCACCATCGTACGTTCAGACAGAGATATAGGTCTATATATTACGTTTCAGGTCATCAGTTTCACTGATGCGCTAAATGAGTAGGCTATCGGAACATTACTCGCAACTACAGACGGAGGAGCAAAGCTTAATAAATGTCAATTGCTTTAGAGCTATCTTAGTTATTTGACGTCATTCACCCATCGAAATTCACTGAAAAAGGTACAATACTACAACATATCTTTGAATCCATTATTACAACCTTCGAGTTTGTTCTTGACTCTCTGAAATTAAACGATGGGGAGCATGTATGACTGAATCGGTCCTTAATACTTTGATGGCAAGGCGCTCTATAAATCAATGGCGAATGCTGACTGCGGCGCACCTGTTCATGAAGGGCCTTGAGGAATTCCAGTTCCTCTTCCAACGTCTGTCTTCTGTTCTCAGCATCGATATGCAGCAGCGTCTCATTATCCAGATCCTGTCAATAGAGGAAGTACCACATGACAACATTGTGTTAAAAAGTGTAGTGCGTTGTGGAGCCGTTACTTAGCTTTGTCATTTTGCGGCGATTTATTACAGGATGTCGCAGTATTGTAATATTAATCTCTATCGAGTCAGTGTCTGAAGAACAAAGAATCTAAAGAATGAATCGATGGTGCACGATGTAATGTATTGTGTTGTATTCAATTATATCTTATTGTACTGCATTACATTTTATTGTATCGTATTGTATTGCTTTCTTTTTCTACATCAATAGCTCTATTAATAGCGTTCTCATACCAGCCAATAGACAGAATATACTTAATCGATCTGCCAATCTATGCAAACGAGTTGTGGGGATTTACATAAAGCCAAGGAGGGTGCTCTGAAGATATTGACGAATATATTTGAGACAGAGGAATTTGAAGAGCCTTCCTGTGACGTCACAAGAGCAGTATCTGTTTTCATGGCCATATAAGGTCATGTTGAAAGGCTGAGTGCTTTATCAGCCCACGATCGATCGATAACCTGGAGACTTTATGAATCGCGACCACTTGAAGCTTAAACTCACTTAACAGATATCACTCGATAAGAACTTTATAATCGTGTCTATACAGGCGAGTACCTATGGTTTGCGGTCCCATATTGCGATACGAGTTTTGAGTAGGCGAGCAAGGCCTACGCTGTCTGAGTATGAAAGTGTGGTCCTGTTTGCAGTAGAATCTTAGAGTGTGTAGTTTGGCCTGTGTGGGAAGGAACAAATACTGTGTCAAGAGTGAGTGTGCATTGAGAAACGGGAACGCATGATAGCCACGTGGTGAAACAAGCAATACCGTAGCAAGGACATTACACAAAATTCCAAATGCTAAGAAAACGTGAGACTGGTGCTGCATATCTTAGGTTATATGTCATGACATGCTGTGTTATGCTATGGTGCGATATGGTATCGCCTGAATACAAGAAAGATTATGGGGTCGCGAGAGGGGTTAAATGAAGAAAGCTCTGTAGGTGTTGAAGCCAGATGCGAGAGTGATAAAAGTGAATGAATGCGAGGAAAGAGTGACATGGTGCGAGAGTGAAAGATAAGATGAGAATGAGATATAGCCTCTAATGTAATGAAAGAGAGGTGACAGACAAACATTCAGACATACAGACAGACAGAAAAAAATAGACAGATTAGAAGCAATGAAGACAGAAGTTAGAGACAAGGAAGAAGCGATGAATAGGAGATTGAGTTTGTACAGCTCTTATAAATCGTCTGTGGCCGCCACTTGAAACGTTGCCTTTGCTCTGACCTCTGTTTTATGATAGAATCGTTTATGTTTCAAGCAAAATTATCTTGCGCAATTTCTTATTGTTAGATACCTGCATGTCCACCTTAAACGATTTGCAAACGCTCTGCTGTGGTATTAGCTTTGCTGTTTAAACAGTAAAATATGGCATGTAAGTAAGATATGGTATGGTTAGCTAGTTGTGTTGTGCAATGGTATGTTTAGTTATGGTAAGCTTCAAACCGATCGGGTGGCGTTGAGGGCATCCTGCAGTTTCTTTATCAATCCCTTCTCCTTGTCCCTTTCGGATTCTAAGCTGGCCAGTCGTCTCCTCAGAAGACCGAGCTCACCCTCATAGTCAGACAGCTGCTGATTCTGGTGTCCGAACTTCTCCTTAGCATCGGCCGCGTCCTTGAGCGCATCCTCGAGTCTACAGCAACACAACAGCATCAAGGCAATCAAGTAATGTACATCGATGTAGTTGGCCAGTCGCTCGTTGAGACCTTGAAGGTCCTTCTTCTTCTGCTCGCGTGACTCTTTGACGGCAGTCACCCCATTGTTCGACAGGGTAACATAAGCGTCCATAATAATATATGGAATCAAGTTTGACTGTCAGTACTCATGAACGACAAGCGTGGCACTTTCAGCAGGGCTTGCAGCGAATACGAAATGCACCTTGGCCATACAGATGAGATACCAGTGAGTTCTGGGAAGGAATAAGCATGGCAGTAAGTAACAAACTGGAGAAAATAATTATATGGGAGTAAACACTGCGAGGAAATAACTACATGTATGACCGAGTACTTTTGGAAGGAAGTAAGAAAGTGAGTGAGTTCAAAAGTTATAGTAAGTACTGTAGTGTTTAAATACGCCCTACAAAGCAACTTGACAGCAAGGCACCGCAATCTCTTTAAGGTTGCATATCTTAAGAGCCAGCCATCAACTTCATTTTCCACCAATTCATCGAGTCCTCGTTTGGACTCCGTTAGTCACCCAGTTTCCGACACCTGTGTCCACTCGCTTCATATTCAGTCAGTTACATTCCAGACTAATCTCATCGCCCTTCTAGTTTCAAGTGTATTGTTGATTCCATTCGCGGCCAAGTATCTTACAGTATCTCTAGCACTCGACCGAAGTTCGAAGGGACTCTTCAGTCAAGAGTTGGTGTAGTCACGACCACCTGTTGAAGGAGGAGTCTGGTTGCCATAACGACCTAGTAAACAATATACCCATTCATTGACCAGGAGAGAGAGAGGATGCGTTGAAGTGCCTGCGTAGACTTCCCAGTCGAACCATGTCGCTGCGAGTCTAGACTTGACGACTGGCGATGCTGAGAGTGCAGGCTAAGTGTGTGAGTCAATGTTGAAACCATTGATTCCTACAATCTTAGTAGAACCCATGAACAACACAGGAACATCGGGTGCGTGGCAAATCCTTTAAACTCTTATTCCGCAAATTGATCTTCTTCTGGATCCCCAAAAGATCAGTCACTCAAAATCAAAGAAATGTATTCGTCCAAACCACAGAGAAGTAAAGAAATTCACATTCAAGACGACATACATCCCATATGCACAATAAACTTATTTGCGAAGATCTCACTCATCGGGACACCTTCCGTATACGCACAAACTTGATCGACTTAGTCCACACTAATTTTTGGAATTTAGAGCACCCTGACCATTTACCTTGTTTGAAATTGAGTCTGCTTTTGTTTTCATCGCTTTTGAATCGAACAGAGCTAATCCTGAACATGGGACAACAAAGCTAGTCCTGTCTCCCTTCGTCTGAGCCGATAAACCCGACAGTTTGAGTTCGAATCGTAGAAAGAATAAGTTAACCAAACGTACAGGATCAGCATGCTATGAGTCAACATTGACCCGGGAACAAGGCTCCTGTCACCCTCTTACTGAGTCCATTAACCCAGTGTACACAGAGGTGAAATTGCGTTCCCAATTTCCATTTCCAAGAAGAGATAACTGCTTAAAAAGATCTGCCCTTGACCTACTGAATCACCATCTTAAAATCAAATATGACAAAATTGCTAAGCTGATATTCAAGTAGTGTATAGGCCTATTTATACAGTTGAGTATGTGTGTTTGTCAAGTGCTTGCGTGCTCTTGTGTAGGCTCATATCATAGGCACAGCCAATACGTTCATACTGCGCAAGAAATCGTGAGTTTAATAACGTAGCTACTCAATAAATTCACAGACATTGGCGGAAACAGCCAACGACGGAACGCGCCTACGTCGGATATACCAATCCCCTCAACTACAATTGCAACACCGACTGAACAACATTCATTGTTCTATTAATCACAATGCCTCCTGGAATTGTGAAAATTCACACATTGCTTCCACGCACAATAAGGTTTCGTAGCATCCATATCCGGACATAATGACTATTCATTATTAGCTACCTGACCTCATGAATATTGAATTCTTTGCTTCATTGCCACTTCTCCGACTTTATCTGCACATTCATATCTGTATATTAAGTTTATACTACACTGTTTCCGTGTCGATTATATGCTTCTTATGATGCATTACTACTGAATAGACTTCCGTAGCTTCCTCGCATACATACTGAATATTCACTTTCTGATTCATTGAGTATTGGATAGACATATGAATATTCATTAACCGTCACTGCATTCCCCGAACTGATGTTCGCTTACCTCTGTCGCAGTTCCTCCATCAGTTCCTCGTTTGCTGCCAATCTGATCTCCAAGTGTGACTTCTCCTTGACGGCGTCATCCAACAGCCTCCTGGCTTCATCTAGTTCAGCCTGGTACATGGCCTTGATCTGAGACGTCTCCTTTCCCCATTTGGCCTTCAGCTTCAGCAGCTCATCAGCCAATTTCCGGTTCTGAGCCTCAAGGAATCGAACCTTCTCGATGTAGTTGGCCAGTCGCTCGTTGAGACCCTGAAGGTCCTTCTTCTCCTGCTCGCGTGACTCCTTGACGGCCGTCACCCCCGTGTTCGACAGGGTAACATATGCATTGGGGCTCATCGAGATCGAGGGGGTCATTCCATAGCGGGACACCGACTCCCTCTTGATAGAGTACGAGGAAGGTCCAGACGAGGTATCTTGGGAGCGACGCTGGATGATGATGTTGCGGCCCTGGATGCTTGGCCGATACCGGGAGACTTCCTCTGTGACCGAGTAGGTCTTTTCTACCGTCTTACTAGCCATTTCTCTTCCTGCTTAGACTTTCCGACAATAAGGTGTTAAAGACCACAAGCCGTGTCAGAGCGCAAGCGAGTAACTGACTGACTGACTGACTGCAGAACTCTTTTGGGCCTCTCTGTCGAGGCCTTTATACGAGAGTCATTCTCCACGGATCAACTCCTCTCTTAACTGGACGAATTGTATTTCGCGAATTCCGGAGACGATTGGAAAGACTGAACGCCCAAAAATCACTTTATTAGTCATCGGATTATCAACTGTTAGATTAAGTCGATCGAAGTCTCGTAAGCGTTGGCGTGTCTGATTGCTTGCTGTCTATATGCATTTTGTTAGTTGTATGTCTATATGTCTGCGTCTGTATCTCTCTGTACTGTTCCTCTCAGATAGGCATGTGTCTGTACTCTTTCTGTCTCTCTATGTCGCTCTCTCACTCTCTCTCACTCTCTCTGTCTCTGTCTCTCTGTCTCTTTCTGTCTCTCTCTCTTTCTCTGTCTCTCTCTTTTCTCTCTCTCGGCATCTCTTTCCCAGTGTCTCAGTGTCTCTCTGTCTGTCATTCTCTATCTGCCTCTGTCAGTTTGTCTCTTTGTGTGTCTCAATTCACCTATGTATCATTCCTTCTGTCTGTCCCTGTCTTTCTCTCTTCGTCTCCTGCTGTCTTAATGACCTCCATGTATCAAGTAGTCTGTCTGTGACTGTCTCGAACATTTGTCGGTACAGCGACAGAGAACAAAAGCTTTTATCGGACTCATTAGAAAAACAACTTGAAAAATTCAAGGATAAGAATTGGACTAAAATGGCTTGAAATCCAAAATCAGAATAAAGCCATTGTTGCTTCTGAGAGACTGCAGACTGTGGTGGGAGAGACGTTCCTACTCTACGTGCCTGCGTGTGCCAACTGGCGTAGCCACACGGCAAGCAGTCGACCCCCTATGGGTCGATCAAGTCAACATGGCATTCAGGTTGTTATGATTAGACCCCTAGAGTTTAAATTGCATTGATGCGATTGCACAAGCATAGAAGCATACTTAAGTATTTCTTAAATTGTTTTCGGATTTAGTCAACCGCATCTAGAGCGCATACTTTGACACGGTAGATCGACTTCGATACATGACATAAATTATCGTGCAGATAATGACGAATTACACCGGATTATGAATCAAACGGGTCAACCAGAGCTAACATGACCGCTGCCGATTGATGGCAGCTTCTTAGCGAAATCTACATTCTAGTCAAGACTAACAACAAATCTCCTACGCACAGTGAGGTAAAGTATAGCAAACAATAAGCGGATGACGTTAATTCACTTGACATTTTGCTATAATTAATTTATATTATTCCAATTTTCTAATTTAACATTTTCTCTTGCTCAGGGAAAGGAAAAAAGTTTTCAGGTATTCACGAAACTGTGAATGGAAGAGTTTTACATTGCGTCTTGCGATGAAACGGTTTTGAACTCTTCGACTAGAAGGAGCATGAAACCAAATGTCCGAAAAAGTAATCTTATAGCCAAATCTGGAAAACTCTTGAAACAAAATGATTTTCGAAGCTTGATTGGAGGCTAATCCTTGTAAATAACTGGAATGGTTTATAATTTTGGGCACGGCTAAGTTGCAACGATAGAAAGAAAGAAATGTTGAAACTTAGAATCAAAAGATGACAGTTTAACTTATTGGAACTTACAATTAAGACATGAGAGATAACGACAACTTATTATTTCAAATCTTGACTCCAATCTATGTAATATCCAGAACGAATACAGATAACTTCGCTAGGTCACATATGTGACATATGTGACTCTGACCACCCAATAACTGTCCGTTCGTCTCACCTCTGACGCAGTTCCTCCATCTTCTCTTCACTGGTGGCAATACGCAGTTCGAGGTGTGCCTTGAGACCGTTCTCTTTCTCCAGCAGCTTCCTGGCCTCATCCAGCTCCCCCTGGTACAAATCCTTGATCCGTGACGTTTCCTTTCCCCACATGGCCTTCAACTTTGCCAGTTCATCAGCCAACTTCCGGTTCTGAGCCTCATAAAATCGAACCCTCTCGATGTAATTGGCCAGCCGTTCGTTGAGACCCTGCATGTCTTTCTTCTCCCTCTCTCGGGAATCCTTGACGGCCGTGACCCCGGTGTTGGAAATCCTTCTGAAGGCCGCTACATCCATGTCCCCCACGCTGTACCTTGGTTGAGCCGAGGACCTGCGCCGGGTTTCCAACACTGAAACCCCTGATGATGAAGATGACGCTCCCGAAACCCTATGGATGATCAGCTGTCTTGATCGGATGCTAGGATGTCGATCATTTTCATAGCTGAGATCTTTCGTCTTTTCCGCTATTTTCTCCATTTTGTTTTCGACGAGTTTGGCCTTGACCGCTTTTGCTTTCACGAAGCTGAATCAATCGTTAGGAAAACGCGCCAATGTCTCTCAATGTTTCAGTCTTTTGTTTCTTCCTTTTTCGATCTTTAGTTTTCTAACTTGTTGCAGCTGGCAGCGAACTGTATCGGGTTACTCTCTCACTTCTTTTGCTTGGCTTTCTCCCTCCTTTCTTCTCTTCGAGACGCGCTGTAGGATTCGTCTTTCTCCACAGCGCAGATTACTAGACTGAGAAGATTCAGTCAATGAAGAGTGTTCCTTATTCCAAAGGCGCTTATCTTTCTATGATGTTATAATTTGAAACTTAGTTTATTATAGCGACAAACTTCCATTGTCTCCGTGGGCGAATGGGTTCTTTAATTTATGACCGAAGCTTTTATGGTTCAATATGTTGCTTCTATCGTTAAGCATGACAGTGATTGACGAATGATCTCCCTTGATTGGCATCAGTGAATGATTTATGCGATCGCTTGCCCATTATACTAAACCGATGTTAATTTGACCGGCCTTCGCCTTTCAGGAAGACACCGTATTAATGCTGACGTACCGTACTTTGTACTTTGTACAGCAACCCATGGTATTCGCTGGGCACACCACCCGTTGGCTTCAATTCATAGGCCCAGAGGCGGCGATCCCGGGAGGAGGGTCGAGGGGACAAGCCCCCTCCCCACCTTTTTTACAGGAGGGACACGTAATACGTTTGTCCCCCCCCCCCCACACATTTCCTACATCTCTCGTTGGGTGTCCCCACCTGTCGAACGAGGTCGCCGCCTCTGCTGTGGCCTATGCACCTCAGTGTCATTTCTACTTGGCCACCGATCTCTTCGCTCTGACTGCTCCATATATTACAGAGCCACACACGGCATTGAAACTAGGCCGTGGTAGCCTCCGTAACATCTTACCAACTTCTCATGACATCTTCGAGATGACGCTCAAGTTTCTCAATTTGTTAGGCAGGAACTGAGTCTTCGATTCGAACCTAGTCGAGTTAGTCAAGTCAAGATAGTTATTTAGGCTGGCCTGAGAGGTGTGCAGTGTTAGCAACTTCCTTATCACAACCTATCCCTCGCAATCTGAGCTTTCCCACTGACATCATACATGAATAATATTATTGCACTCAGTAAGGCTGAGCTGGATATGAGTGGCAGATGGAGATATTTTAACGAGAGTAAGACCCCGGTGGAATATCGACCACCCGACTATCAGTTGACTGTCCAGCAAGATTACCACTGACGTTAATATAAATATACGAGTATTCATTTAAAATTTCGACCAATGGGTTTGTCGATGGACTGAAAGATCTAGCGACTGCGGGCGAAGATGAATTGACGAAAGAAGCGACCTCTCTCAACAGGACCAAGAGATTCATATGAAGCCGGTTTCGAAATCAACGGAGCTTAAAGCGGCTTCCATAGTAACATGGTCGATTGCAGTTAAAGTGCTGGTCGTATAACATAGGTGTAAAATAATCATCCATTTAAGGCAATACATCGTCAGGCTTTATGGTTAGGGTAACTGTTTGGGCTTGAGTTAGCTGAGCATGGTAAGCTAACTAGAGTCAGGATTATGGTCAGTGGTTGGGATCAGAGTTAAATATTTGTTTGGAGCAGATTTATTGCTAGGATAATATTAGATTTAAGGGTAAGGTCAAGTGCTAGGATCATGATTCAGCAGTAAGCGATAAGGTTATACTAAAGAGCAAGGTGTACGGGTTAGACTAGAGAGTTACAGCTTTAGGCAGAAGCTTAGTGTGAACAACAATGTGAGATCACTGAAAGGCCAAGTTTCAGCAGCATGTTAATCTATTATCACTTCTAAAGCGCCATCATAAGTATGCACAAGGTTTAAGTTAATGGTCGTTGTCGACTGCTGAGTGCACAACTACAGCTATCGAGGATAATCATTAAGTTGATCTATGATTGACAGGTGTCAGTCGATCAAAGCAATGAATGAAGCCTTTGATTTTACGATCGATCAATTGGTCGATCGATAGATCGAAGTCGAAGTTGAATCATCGCAACTGATAATACAGCTCAGGCAGATCAACAGAAGATCAGAGAACAGGTAAAATCTGCAAGTAATGTGTATAATTGTTAAAGAGTGTCTTAAAGAGCACCTAAAGAAGAATAGCCAATTATCCATGCATTTAAGTACAATCACGTAATCCTGTAACTGAGTATTTGATGCCCAACGGTAAATTTCATTAGGCAATCCTCTTCTATAAATATGTTCTTATGCCCAAGTTCTGATTAGTGATTAGACAAACTGCCGTTGTGAAACGCCAAAGGTGTCAACGCTCTATCTATGGCTCAGATAGAATTAGATTTAAGCGTAAGGTCAATTGAGTATGGCAAGATTTTCAACCAAGTGGCGAGCAATATGAGAGTTGAGTTCTGGGGTTCTATCTGGGAGCTTTGTGAGCTTGCCATTCGAAATTGTCTGCAAAACTAACTGTTAAATGGCGCATTTTTAGCGTACAAACAGCCTTTGATTTGATCTTCATTCACAAAAACCTAAACAGCGGACTGAGAATTTTATAATGACGGGTTCGCTGATAGCACATCAGTTTGATTTCACATCACACGCAGTGAAGAATGACAAAGTTGAACCTTTATTATCAAATTGTTTCGTCTTTTGGCAAGACTTCACGGACAAAAAGCGGCCAACGTACTGGACTTTGACACCTCTGCTTATAAAGCCTACGCGCTGTCGCCAGGTAGCGATCTTTTTATCAGCGGTAAAAACAATCATGATTTATAAGACCTTTGGATTAACGGCTTGTCGGTCACCTATGATTGGTTGGTATCACGTTATTGAACTCAAAAGTCACCTGACCGAATCGAAGGCTAACAACTGGGTCTCCTTAGACAACTGATTGGACCAGTCTCGAGTGAAGTGTAACAAGCCGCGCGTTAGCCAGACTTGTCAGAGCTCAAGGTGTTCAATCTGCTAATCCTTCGTCCATTACATCGTTGCATCGCCTTTCTTTATTTTATATATATATATGTGTGTGTGTGTGTGCTTGTGTGTGTGTGTGTGTGTGTATGTGTGTGTGTGTGTGTGTGTGTGTGTGTGTGTGTGTGTGTGTGTGTGTGTGTGTGTGTGTGTGTGTGTGTGTGCTGCCTCTCCGATGCGCGTCAATACACTTAATTTAAGATTCTGCATTCTGGGTGTAATTTTCAACAGCGCACACCTTTTTTTCGTCTGTGCCCTGGGCGCTGGGTCCCAAAACTAGCATCTCTACTGAACTTAAAGGACTTGTCTATATAGGCAAAAACCATCCTCAGCATTATGCATGATTATCAATCCCGATCATCCTCCATGGTTCTTACCTGCGACGCAGTTCCTCCATCATCTCCTCCATCGAAGCCAGTTTGACCTCTGTGCGCGACTTCTCCTTCACAGCCTCATCCATCAGCCTTCTGGCCTCATCCAGCTCTGCCTGGAACATGACCTTGATGTGTGATGTCTCCTTTCCCCATTTGGCCTTCAACTTCAGCAGTTCGTCAGCCAACTTCCGGTTTTGAGCCTCGAGGAATCGAACCTTCTCGATGTAGTTGGCCAGTCGCTCGTTGAGACCCTGAAGATCCTTCTTCTCCTTCTCACGGGAATCCTTGACGGACGTCACCCCGGTATTCGACAGGGCAACGTACGTACCCGGGTCCAACCCTCCCACATTGTACCTGGCAATAGCCTCCCTATGAGCCAATTGCCTGTTCGTGCTTGAACCTGGTCCCGAACTCCCCTGATGTCCTGAACGCTGGATGATCACACTGCGCACATTCATCATCGATCGATACTTCGACCCTCCATCCGCCGCATGGTCCGTGGAATCCAAATGGGAACCTGCTCCCTTAGACTTTCCATCGGATTTTAAACTCGTATGTGACATCATCGTTTTTTCTCAGACGGAACACAAGCGAAGAAAGATCTTTCCGTGTGCAGCCGATGATTACAACGTAGCCCGTACAGGTATGAGTGAAACGCCCACCGGATCGATTGAGATGCTTACGTTTATACTTTGGACCCATAGTTTGTTCGGTTTTCCACGCGAAGGGCTTTGATGGCTTCAGCCACAGCCGGAAGGTTGGTTCCGGTGACCGATAAGTGATCTTTATTACGCTTCCCTTATCAGGGTCTGTGACGAGTGAGGATAGCAGGCAAAGAGAGAGAGATAGAGAGACAGAGAGAGAGAGAGAGAGAGAGACAGAGAGAGACAGAGACAGAGAGAGACAGAGACAGAGAAAAACTAAGACGGAGGCAGAGGGAGGTTGATTTGATGATACAGAGGCAGTAAGATTGATAGACAGAAAAAGATATACTCAGATACTCGGAAGACCACAGAGACAGAGACAGACAGAGATGTTCAAAAATAGTTGCACAGAGCGAATGATGGAGATACAGCAAGATACAAATATCAAGAGAGACATTGAGAGAGATTAAAGAAGACACCTAGACATGCAGACCGAAACAGGGAGATAGAGATACAGAGAGAAATAGACGATGAGTCGTAGAGACGGAGAAAAAGAGAACCACAATGATACATCGGTATCCTGAGTGGCGATTATTGCCTCCCACAACTTCACACCTAGATCCACTTGGATCCACTTGGATCCACTGAGATACACTTGAATCAACCGATCCACCAATATGATGCATTGTAATTTTCGTTAAAGTTCGTGTTCTGATCATTAAGTCCAAATTAGTTATTGCCCAAAATATCATAGGCATCCGGCTCTTACTGCAGCTTGTTACCGACCTCTCCGCTCCTTCGATTGGCATATAATTATCTTTGTTACTTTGAGCTAGGACCATTATGGTCCAAACGAGATATTTTGCCACCACTGGGTCTTCTCATGAAATATCACTCATCCTCACATGTTACCATTTTCTCTCGGTATCTCCCTACGTCATTCTCAGCTAACAATGCCTTTTACACTGTCAAGATTCTCGCACTGGGAGGGTTACTTAATGATCACTGTATTGAGCGGCGCTAAATGAATGTATAAATACATTACAATGTAATAATGACATTGCATCACACTACGTTACATTGCATTTAACTTTGCGAGAGTGGCATGGCGTAGACCTGCTACACCAGAACTTACCTCTGTCGAAGTTCCTCCAAGATCTCTTCCACTGAGGCCACTCTGACCCCTAAGCGTGACTTCTCCTTGCCCTCCTCATCCAGCAGCCTCCTGGCCTCATCCAGCTCCGCCTGGAACATGGCCTTGATCCGTGTCGTTTCCTTTCCCCACTGGGCCTTCAACTTCTCCAGTTCATCAGCCAACTTCCGGTTCTGAGCCTCGTAGAATCGAACCCTCTCGATGTAGTTGGCCAGTCGCTCGTTGAGATCTTGCATGTCCTTCTTCTCCCTCTCTCGGGAATCCTTGACGGCCGAAACCCCGGTGCTCGAAATGGAGACATAAGCATTTGGACTCATACCAGCGCTGGAGCTGTAGCGCGAGTAGGCATCTCTCTTGCTCACCGTTTGACTCAAACCAGAAGCTCCAAAGTTCCCTGACGATCGTTGGATGATGAGGTTACGAGCCTGGATGTTCGGTCGATATTTGGCCACATCATGATGCACCTCGACAGCCTTCTTTTCCACCACGGTTGTCTTACTCGCTTCTGAAGTCATCTTTCTCCTTTGACTGCGTAGCTGGAAAACTGAACTCAAATTCTCTTATCGTTAGCAACCTTTCGAGCCTTCGTTGTTTCAAATCGAGATGTGAACTCTCTAAGTTGCAATTAACCGCGAGTCTGATGTCAAGCCTCTAAGACGCGAACCGATGACCAATGTCCTGAGAAGAGAAGCCCGTATACTAGGGAGGATGGAACCCAAGACAATCGATCACCTCCTTAAATAGTCGAACCCGCCTACAACGACACCCTTGAGTCTGCTCTTGTCGGCACGTTGTGCTGCTCTCCTCGATGAGTGTCTCTGCCAACAACGACTTCTAGACCTGCACCATCACTACGGCCTACGATTTGGAGTTCAAATCGACTCTTGCACTTCTCGGACGGGCTGTGGCTGACCTATGTCCGTGTTCGGCTTAGCCAAATTTCTCAGGGTTCAAAGTAGACCTATCTCTCACCTGTCAGTGAGAGCCTCCGCATATTTTTGACTAAGCTGTCATTTCGAATGAAAAATGATGTACTTATGCCCACGTTTGGTCTCTCAATTGGGCGTGGGGTCACAAATTTCGCGACCAACAGTCGCCACAGAGATTTGCCATTCATTGTGCATTATCAGTTTGATAGACTTGTGAAACCTCAGATCGCCCATTCACTATTCTTAGAGCGGGATTAACTACGTTGAGAAAAAGAGAGCAAGGAAACACGAAATGTATCGTTCATTCTATCTAGAAGACATTAGCCCTGAACTTTGAAAATAGTCAGCCCTTATCTTTTCAAATTATTTCCCAACAGCGTCCCAGATTCTTAAACGTCATGACAGGACATTGACTTGAATGCCGATGCATTCTTTTTCACTATCATGCGAATTAGGAGGAACAAAGTCATAGAAGAAAGAATCCTCTTCTGTAATTCAGGAATAATTGGCCAAAAACTTATTAAAGTGATTTTCTGTCTCCAATAAAAAAAATAACTTTGAACAGTAATATCTGGATGCGACGTTCGGTTCATCGCCCAAAATTCTGATCAAGTCAAATCTAAATTCACCAAATTCTTTTCATTTTATACTGATCAATGAATTCAGTTCAGTCTTGTTTTGGATCATTTCAACTGTGCTTTCATCACACGGAACCATTTAGAACTTTGGTTACGTAGGAGCGTTGTGGTAGCGGTGATATAAAGGCATTAGATTAGACAGATTAGATTAGGGATATTATATTAGATAAAAGAGATAAAATTAGATAAAAGAGATTAAATTAGATACAACAGATTAAATTAGATAAAAGAGATTAAGTTAGATACAAGAGATTAAATTAGATAAGACGATCGGATTAGAACACAGAGTCCAACCATCGGCTGCGTTTCTTTTATAGCCGTCGCATCTGAGAGCGTTTTTATTTTCTGAAACGCAGCACATTGGCGAATGGTAAGAGTTAGGCTTAAGGGTTTTGACTTTAGGGCTTTATTTTGAGGGTTTTGGTTTATGGGTTTTAGTTTAAGGGTTTTGGCTTAAGGGTTTTGGCTCAAGAGTTTTGTCATGCGGGTTTTGGTTTAAGGGTTTTGGCTTAAGGGTTTTTGTCTTGAGGCAGAAACATAGTGGAATGAAGAATAACCTTAGATTACAATTTACAGAAAGTAGGAAACAATGACATAGAATCAGAATAAAATGCAAGAATCGGACGGAATAATATGCAAAGAACTCGTTTCAGCAGATTACTAATCTAATATGACTTCTAAAGCGCCATCGTGAGTATGCTCAAGCATATTAGTCGATGGTCGCGCCAAGTAGGCCTACACGAATACTATCGAGGCAATTCAGTTGATCGATTATTGACAGGTGTCAGTCGATCAGAGCCGTGAATGAAGTCATTGATTAGCGATCGATCCATTGACCGATCGATAGATCAAAGTCGAAGTTGAATCATCAGTAGATAAGATTATTCTTAATTGAACTATGATTTACATAGAAAAGAGGTGTCTGATTCATTTGCATAAAGCAACACAAGTGGCGCAATAGAACTTGAGGGAGCAGGTAGAAATTTAAAAGTAAAATACATGGACATCCACTTACATTACGAACATGTAAGCATGTAACCAAGTAAGTGGGTCTAACCTTTAGCGTAAAATTAATGTGTTAACATATCATTGAACGCCTCTGAGTAGATATCTTGAAGCGGCGCTATATAAAGTATTTTTTATTGATTGATTGATTGATCGTTGCATACCTTAAAAGGAAGATATGCAATTGCATATGTTTATATCTAAATACAAGCATGTCCATGCGATTGCGTGTCATAATTTAAGAAATAATAATTTTACATTATTTACATGTAGTAAATGTTGAATGTAAGCATCAAACGCATATTTTTGTTGGAATCACGAAACATTATATGCATGCATGTTTTATTGATGTATGTATGTCTGTATGTGTGTATGTCTGTATGTGTGTATGTCTGTATGTGTGTATGTTTGTATGTCTGTATGTGTGTATGTCTGTATGTGTGTATGTTTGTATGTCTGTATGTGTGTATGTCTGTATGCGTGTATGTTTGTATGTCTGTATGTGTGTATGTCTGTATGTGTGTATGTTTGTATGTCTGTATGTGTGTATGTCTGTATGTGTGTATGTTTGTATGTCTGTATGTGTGTATGTCTGTATGTGTGTATGTCTGTATGTGTGTATGTCTGTATGTGTGTATGTTTGTATGTCTGTATGTGTGTATGTCTGTATGCGTGTATGTTTGTATGTCTGTATGTGTGTATGTCTGTATGTGTGTATGTTTGTATGTCTGTATGTGTGTATGTCTGTATGTCTGTATGTTTGTATGTCTGTATGTGTGTATGTCTGTATGTCTGTTTGTCTGCATGTGTGTAGACATAAATGCATGCATGTTAATGTGCGCGCGCTGGCATTTTAACTCACATTATGCATAATTATATAAGTTGTTTATGGTTCTCATTTTTGCGCTTGCCTCATCACTGGTACACTGCTCTCGTGTCCTGAGCTTCAACTTTCTTACTGCAATATTTCTCTTGGAAATGACCAACTATGTGAGTCCCATATATATATAAACAAAAAAGTAGATATCCATTTCTTCGCCTTAGACCTTGCAGATGATGCATGTACGTATTGTAATGTAATGCAATGTAACATAATGCAATCAAGCGTTTATATAGCGCCGATCGAATCATCAGCGCTCTCTACGGGAGTCTGTGCTTGGGCAAGGGAACAGGTTCACTCACTTTCAGCACATTCATGTATGATACCCGGATGTACCCGGATCAAGCTTGTGTGGGCAATTGGCTCAGAGGGAAGCTGTTGCCAGGGACAATGTGGGAGCGATGGATCCGGATACCTTTGCTACTCAGTCAAACACGGGGGTAGCGTCTGTCAAGTAGATAGAGATGCTCGGAGAGAGATATAGAAAGACATACACGGGGAGAATGAGACAAAGACAGAGACAGAGAAAGATACAAGCAGTGTTAGAAATGCATCGGCCTTTTATGTACAGTCTCTAGATGATAATTTTTGCCGCAAGACATCGAACATCTATTCACCAAATATATTAAATATCCTGTTACATTGCATGGAACTCAGATGGAGCGGCATAGCATAGACCTGTGTGGATAGAGAGCTTACCTCTGACGTAGTTCTTCCATGGCCTCTTCCAATGAGGCCACTCTGATCTCCAAGTGTGACTTCTCCTTGGCGGCGTCATCCAGCAATCTTCTTGCTTCATCCAGCTCCGCCTGGTACATGTCCTTGATCCGTGACGTCTCC
Source organism: Bimastos eiseni (assembly GCA_959347315.1). Classification (NCBI taxonomy): domain Eukaryota; kingdom Metazoa; phylum Annelida; class Clitellata; order Crassiclitellata; family Lumbricidae; genus Bimastos; species Bimastos eiseni. The sequence continues at coordinate 39,507,096 of OY365811.1, read as the reverse complement.
TTTCCCCACTGGGCCTTCAACTTGAGCAGCTCATCAGCCAACTTCCTGTTCTGAGCCTCGTAGAATCGAACCCTCTCGATGTAGTTGGCCAGTCGCTCGTTGAGGTCTTGCATGTCCTTCTTCTCCCTCTCGCGGGAATCCTTGACGGCCGAAACACCGGTGCTCGATAAGGCGGCATAAGCATTGGGACTCATACCAGCGGTGGAGCTGTAGCGTGAGTAGGTATCTCTCTTGCTCACCTGTTGGCTCAGACCAGGAGCTCCGAAGGTTCCTGATGAGCGCTGGATGATGAGGTTACGCGCCGTCATGGTGGGCTTATACCTATTCACATCATGCACTTCAATGACTCTTTTCTCCGTTGTGCTCGTTCTTGTTACTTCTGAAGCCATCTTTCTTCCCTTATTTCAGTCGCTGAAAAATTTTCGTCAGACGCGTTCCACCACCTTTTTTCTTTATTCCCTCGAGTCGCTAAACGATATCAACACTCTGATTAGCTAAAAGACAGCAATTAATCGCTAGTCTCACCGACCGAAGATGCCGACACACCAATAAGACGCGGAACGTGCGCTAAGCTCTTAAGCACGGGTGGCTGCTGTGTTTGCTTGCGAGGACGGAGTCGACGTCGATCGATCAACTCCTTAAATAGTGGACTTCTTCATTTAAGCCAAGCAAGCTATGCGCTCTCAAGTCTTCTCTTCAAAACAACTTTTATTGGTCTCTTCGGAATTTTGTATCGTGTATCCCTACTGTCAATAACTTAGAGTGAATTCTTTATTGCTCTCTCTACTGCTATGCATCCTGTCGGAGTGTCGGTCTCTATAGTCACCTTCTACCTAGGCTAAATTCAGGCTTAATACGATTTCTTAGGGTCTAATGGTCGCCTTGCAATCACTCGTCATAAATTTTATGCTAATTTTGAGGTTCAAGATGGCGTTTCTAACAGAAATAAGTTACTTTGCATGAACGTTGGCCAGTATAAATCAACCTGAGAGTCAGCGCCGACGCTGTCAAATTGTCGACACAGAGATCTACCGTTCTTTCTCTCTTACATTATCAGCCTAAAAAACTTGCAAAACTCAGGTGACCAATCTCGAAGACGGATTTTCGAAGGAAAGGAGGTTGCAAGAGAGGGAGAAGTAGATAGTTTTACCGAAGAGCAATTCAACTCTTGTGATTTGAAAATTCTCTGTACAATGACCAAACACTTAGGCTACTAACGATAAAACAAGAAGTTTCATTTGAGTAGCAATGATTTTATCAAATATTCGAATTACATAGAAAGTAGTAAACACTACTCAATATATTATATAAAGTATGCGCTCATTGGAACTATGCTATTGTATATTAGGATGTTATGGGCGGCCCTGTCAGAGGGAGGACACTCCTTAGGGTCTTCCCTTGTAACGTAACATTGTTCAATGATTATTAATTATCTCTTTTACATGTTCAATATGTTACACCTTCATTGTCAATTGATTTGATTCGATTTGGTTGCAATATCGTTATCATTAGCGATTATTTGGCTGTAGTTTAATAACAATAACATGCGATCAAAGTGATTCGTAGCTCCCAACAACTAGTACAAACGCTTGTTACCCATTTCGGGTTGTGTCCTATGGTAGGCTACATCTCCAAATGATCTGATCAAAATTTAACCATGTCTAGTTGTCCCGCAATTCAATCCATTTTGTATAGTCCTTTTGGAATTGAAACCAGTTATGTCTCAGATTTGGACCAGGCTTTTGTCGAGCATTATTACGGAATTTGATTCACTTGAAGACGCGATGGATTGGTGCTCTGAGCATTGGGACTAATGAGCATTAGATGTCCTTGGCAGCGTTGTATCAGCAAAATAAAACGCATAGAATAAGTGACCTGAATAGACTGGCTGGATTAGATGGATCAGATTGATCTCAACAGGTTATGGGCTATGGCCTACTACGTGGATTAGATTGGAGCAAATTTGAAAGATTTAATAGATCTGATAGATTAGATTAGATTAGAGACAGACATACACAGAAAAGAGAGAGCTAGACAGAGAGAAAGACAGACAGACATAATTCAGCAATCGAGAAAGCTACGGATCATTTCAGCCTTCGACTTTGGTCGGTCAAGTGAAGCGTCTATCAGCAGAGAGTCAAGAGACACTCAAGCGTGACTCCTGTCGCGCTTAGAACTTAAGACGGCTTCCAAAATATCAGAGTCGAGTAACGATAGTATAACATAAGCATACAAATAATCACTTAACTCAGGTAAAACGAGGTAAATAACTTATCCATTGGACATTCATATATATAATTATAGTTACTATTAGTTAGGCTTCGTGACTGGGTTTCACTGCTTGGGTTAGTATTTGCGTAGGAGTACGAGTTAGGAATCCTCTTAGACGCTAAGGGTAATAGAGTTAAATTTTATCGTTGGGGTAGAATCATCGTCGAATTCTGCTGAGTCACCATGCCTCTATATAAATTTCACGGTATGCCCTCTGCATGTAGTTTGGCAAATGACTTGTTCTGTTTAGACAGCGAATGGGGTCAGCAGCTGAGCGCGGTTAGGGTCAAGTCTTGGGGTCAAACCTCTGGTATGACCGTTCCGCTTCAGGCTGTGACCGCTTGTTCAAGATTTATTCTCCGTTTATCTACCTGAAACTTTATCTACCGTTCGCAAATGTGTAACCAATGAATATGTGCTTCAACTTACTTGATATAGGACCATTAATTTACAAAATCCTCTGGCAACTCTGTTAAAAAATTACTCCGGCATGACTCCATTATTTTTTTGCGCAAACCAAGTCAGAAGTCTGGGCGATTAGTAGAATTAGAGCGGCGAGAAGAAAAGTCGATAGAAGGACTCATGGAGAAATTGGTGAAAAGGGAATGTTTCCAGTGTTGAATATGCACTAAAGAAATGAGCAGCGATAACCAAGGATACAGTTTTGGTGAGTTCGCAGGATCGACCAGATAATTGTCATAATTAATTTGTATCAAATGGTTTTGCAATAAGGACTTTTGATCGATTTCTAAGTGATAAGATGGAGAATTCTCAGAATAAGACGAAAATATTAACCAAATGCGTGATAGGTCCCAAATGCTTAAACTAGGTCATATTTTATTAGGTTATATCAGCTATATGATTGTAAAAAATAATATTGCATTACAAAACGCAACATTACATCACATTAGAGATCACATTATTCCATAACAATAGGTTACCATTGGCTTGCGGGTGAATGTACTTGTGCATGTGTCTACATGCGCGGTGTCTGTTCGTGTGTGCCTGGCTTTTGAGCGAGGTCAAAGTTGATTCGTACATGTGTTTCGGCAGCATTGCCTTTGATTTCAAGTGGACCATCTGACTCGACGATCGATCAACGCCGACCATACACCTACCTGTTCTGTTCGAACGTGGACCATATTATTATCTGTCCCGTTGGAGGCAAGTTACGCCGTGTACGGTACGACAAGAGCAGATAAGCAAACAGAACGTGGAAAAACAAGAGCATAGACAGGTACAGACAGAAAGACAGAGACAGAGACAGATGGACTGACAAACAGACAGATAAACGGAGACAGAAAGAGGCTGAGAAGCAATGATATATCTATTTTTATATATTTATATATTTATTTATATATATCGACAGAGAAACATACAAGGGACATGGAGACAAACATATCAAGAGGCAAAGCGGCGGAGTTAAAGAGATAGAGGCAAAACGAGACGGAGGCAATGAGACATAATTAATACTGAATTGGAAAGATAACTGTTTAATTTCTTACGCGAGGAATATAAATGATCCGCCTGGATGAAAATAATACCTTCGTCTCATAATGTTTCTCTATTTGTCTATCTACAAATCTGTTCGTCTATGCGCATGTTTACGTTTCCGCATTGCCTGCTTGTGTGTCTCTGACAGTGCCTGTCTGTGTGTCTGATTGTATGTCTGAGCATGTGTTTATGTCTATCTGTGTGTCTAACTGAGACAGAAAGGCGGCAGACAAATAGATCCGTTATTTGTTAAATCTGTCGACAGAGACTTAACCCAAGATGAACTGACCCGATCCTATTTCACCAGTTGGATCGCGAGGCACATAAAGGGGAGAGTCGGGAAAGTTTGGTGTCCATCGGAAGGGGTTCTGCTTTGAAGTCTTATCGGTTGGGATCGGATTGAACGTGGTCGGTGTACGGCAGGGTTTAGATATTGACATGAGAGGGGTCTACGTCCGGACGGTTCGAGCATGAACTAGAATCTGTTATCTTGCCCCGATAACTGTGCTATCGCCTCCTCGTCCCTTTGAGCAGTGCTCTCCAACCGTTTTGACACCACATGCCACCGAATAAATTATTCGTGGTAACTCAAAAGCAAGTACCAAAATTTATTGAAATCATTAAGTATAGAACCTATACTTTATTACTATTATATGCTTGCATTTTATTATGAAATGATCATACTGAATTATCGCATGAACGCATGCCATGTGTCAGTAGACGTTGTCACATGATGAACCAAGCAACAAAAGTCTGACTATGAAAATAGACCAGTTACTTTGTCTTTCGGTTCATTTTTACACAAATTGCAAACATGTCACGAGCCGCATGTTGGACAACAATTCCTTAAAGCTACAGCTTGCCAACCAACCAGTTGCTAAAGCTGATTGAGTGTTGGAATAATTTGTACAGGGATATAATAAACGTGCGTAAATGAAAATCTCTTTAAAAGACATTCCATTAGAACTGCCACCCTGTCAATTACAACAGTGATCAATGGCATCTTCTCCAGATGCTAACTGCAATTTACATGTACGCCTTCGATGCACTTAACAAAACGGTTTCCAAAACATCCATTGGCTATTGACTACTAACTAAAAACTAACTGCTGAGTATTTCGAATCTTCCACGCAGCTACTTATACCTAGTATGGCGATAGCTTATAGTTGTTGAATGTTCGTAATTTGATCCAGTGCATAGTTAACATCTCATGAACGTCGCTGATGTTATCAATCTCTTACGTACAATAGGTGGGTAACTATAATCTACAATGATTTTAATTCAATTCAACCAATTCACCTTCACACCTACCTGACTTCATATTACAGACTTCACGTTTTAGCATAATTAATTAATCATGATATGTTCAATAAATTATTGACAACAAGGAATGGTCATCGAAATGTGACTGCATCCTTCTAATCCGTGACTGTGGAACGTTCTTTCGCCAACATCTGCCTCTCCTATGCAAATGCAACGGGTGTGGAAAGGGGTTGGATAGGCTATATACTGGCAGATTGGTAGAACCGTTTGACATGAGATCCGTGAAAGACTTTATCCCGATCGCCCACTTCCATTCAGTAAACGGATGACTCTAGGACGAAGTCATGGGCAGGCTGCTGGCTGACACCAATGTTTTAGTGTGAAAGTGGAGGGTCTATAGCCGCAGATGGCAGCAAAACAGACATACAAATGGGAATTGAACGCACTTTCACAAGCATTTGGAATAATGAACAGAATGTATGTGGGAGCAGAGAATTAACAAAGAAAACCAGGACAAAAGTAAACTAGACAATGAGTGATACAACCAATTATCCTATTAGGAGCGAATGTTGGACTGAGCGAAAACAAAACGATAGAAGAACATGCAACAGAAACGAGTTAGCAGCGTAAAATAATTATAAGGCTCTCAAGAATATAGAAAGTAAGAAGGATGACATAAGACAATCATTAAGTTTCGAAACAACTCTGCCATACAAAGTAGTTCAACGATTGTTTGGAAACATTGAAAGATTGCCAGGTGAGAGAATCTCACACAACTACCTGTCACACAACGACATGCTAGATTCGATGGAAGGAGAAGCAAAGGCAGACGAAGATTTGCTTTGGATAGAATGATCATATTAATGAGGAACTGAGAAAACACCATGGCGAGCAATGAACTTTACAAATGACCGTGGACAATCGATGTCATCTCCGCGAGCCCATCGCCGTCAAATCAGGAACTGGCGATTATCAATTAATTAGAAAACAAAAGTATTCATGGCGTATTACGAGCTCGCAGTTAGGTATGCATGGTGTAACTTTGTGTATTTTTATACAACCTTTCAATCTTTAAACGTATAGTAGTAAAATAGATTCACCAATTTTCAACATTGTTTGATCAGCAAATAATCAATAGGGTTAATGTTTTAGCTTTTGTAAAGCTGCCAGAAGGCTAGACTACACGAATGTAATACTCCTTAACAACTACTACCTCGTTGCACAAAAACGATAACTACAATCAATTCTACTAAAAGTCATATCTGTGGAAGACGATATAATAAAATAAACGTTCAAACTACACATGAATCTAAATTTAAAAAAATTTCTTATAGGCCTTAGCAGCATTCAAGCCTCTGAATATGAATCATTTGGACACCGTAAGGCTTAATCAGACTCAACCGAAAAAAATGTACGTACTTCTTAATTATGTTTAATTAGTAAGCGTTTCGTTTTCTCACACTTTAAGATAATACACTAAAGAGGTAAAGAGAGGCTGCCGCTGGCTCTTCAAGGGCTGTACAGAAGCCTTGTAACTGGAGAAACTCTAGCTGTACAGTGTCTGTTGAGTGTGAACCGCTCGATCCTGAAGAAACGAAAATCAATTCAGATCATGTTTTCCATGTCAAAATTTCTATTTTATTCTACTTAACAAATAGCTTCGTTGAAATTGTCACTTTTAAAAGTTGCTCACAACCATTGTGCAATTTAAAAAAATGCTTAAAAGCTTTTTATAGGCTTACATCTACAATATCGTACAAGAACTTATTAATGAGAAGAGTCAAAGTAACTGTATGAATTCTATGTCATACCAGAAATTCACTAAAATTGGTCTGAAAAGGACAGACCAATAATGAGAACTTAGTTAAAGTAAATTAGGATTTAAAAGCAAGAGTGAATTTGCATCATTATGCTATAATAGTAGGCCCTACGTTATGATAGCTCGAAGATATACCTCTCCGACTGGATTGAGCAGCTTTGTGATGACGTGCTGACCGATTACCCAGGTCACGTCAGATTCTATGTCACCTGATGCTCCAGAGGAGGGTTTAGTTCCCTTAGACCAGACCTAATAGACCACAGGAAAGAAATAATCACATGTTCCTTCATGATGGAAGTTAGGGAAGTCAAAAGTTCTCTGCTCTTCTTCTCTCGAACCGACAATCAACAAGGTAATTTGCCTAGTTACCTTGCAATGAACAGGGTAATTTGCCTAGCTACCCTGCAATGAACAGGGTAATTTGCCTAGTTACCTTGCAATGAACACAGGCATAAGACCGTTATCATATATGGAGTGTATTGCCATATATAGGCCTAATCAATCAAAATTAGCCATACTTGAACAGCGGAACGGTCTCACGACAAATAATAGTTCTCATTTATACTAAGTCGTTTAGGTCATTTTAGCAGTTGTTCTTAGTTGGTCGTGAATGAGTCGTAGATCTATGACGTCATTCATACTTGAAGTTTTGCTGTTTTCTTCAGTTTTACTACATTAAGACTTTAAAAGTGATGGGGTAACCAACTCAGCTCGCCGTTTAAGTTTTCAATATCCATTGAACTCTTTGGTCGTAATATGTAGGCCTATTCTTAGTCCTAATCTTAGGTCTATTCTTAGACCTACAACAAGCAGGTCCGACTAATTTAGTAACCTCCAGTTTATTCCACCTTTTTACCCCAATATTTCATGTGAAACGTGCGTCTATGTATAAATGTTTTCACAATAAAACGGGGCTCAAAAGGAAAAGATGCTATCCTCTCTTACCTTTATTTTCTCTCCGGCTCGTAGAACAAAGGAATCATTGAATTTGTAGGTAGCAGAATCCTTTCCATCAACCGTGCGAGCCAGACTCCAGCCACCCAACTCTTCCTCCTGTTGTTTCAACACGAGAAAATCAATATTATAATGCAATGAAACCCGAAGTATCGTAAGTTTCCCAGTAGGGACCTACACGTAACCGTCCCCGACCCTTATTTCGTAATGTAAAGTACAACGCAACAAATGTTTGCACTTATGTCCTGAGAAAAATTTCGTTCAGATGTTGATTTGTAGACACACCATAAGCCCTATTGAGGAACTGAAAAGTATCGTCATAATTGTGGTTGCTGTAATCAGATTATGTAGTGTATTCAAATAATATTTGTATAAAAATGATTTTATTCAATAATACGCTCGTAATGATCGCAACTGAGTGAGACTGTAGTGAAGTTTCAATGTAAACATTCAATGCTGGTAAACGAAGGTTAACACCTGAGAAAATGGCCTGTTTCGCTGTGGCTGAGCTGTGAGCATCTCTGAGCACATTCATGAGGTGGGACGAATACTATGAATAAATGAATGAATTACTTAATGAATTCATGTCCAATTGATAGATTGTGACGAATGAAGTTGGTTGCAGTAAATTAGATATCCAAAGAATCAGCAAATCTGCCTGGATGCCGACCTTTCTACCGGTATTCTCCAAAGCAACGTATTTTCCATCTGGAGAAGTCTCAAAGACCCCGATCGGTCCCTTTGCGCTCTTCTGGTAGGTTGTCCTCGCCGACATTTGACCGCTCGAAGTCAAACTACGATCTATAACATTCGATATCCGTTGAAATATTCACATGTTGATGTATGCTTACAACAAGCAGCCCCAATTTACCCCCACTACTGCGTGAAACGAATATCTACCAAGACGTTCGTTCAGTAAAACGAGGCTAAATAATAAAATATGCGATCCTCTCTTATACCTTGATTCGCATTTACCTGTTAGGCCTTCTTTAGAAACAGTCGCCTACAATTTCAGACATTCAGCCTCTAAAACTGTAACACACGTGATGTGTGACATGGACGTAGATGATGGGCCACTTGTCTCATTTAAACTTACTTTAAGACAATATTCATAAGCTATTGGAAATCGGGCTAAACTGTCTGTACTGTTTCTCTAGCATACTTGTTTTTTCACTTTTTTTAAATCAAATATTACATTCATGTCTATCCTTCTATTATAATCATGTAATAATTCCTGTGCCTATATGAACTAGATATCTTGCATTATTTTGACTTTATCAATCATTTACTAGATGACCCTATTAGTTAATAATTACTTCATCCCTTCTGGGTTTTCTTTAGTGGTCACTGTTAATATAAGTGACCACGTATACTGCCGTAATTGTGATATGATGGTTACAGGAACAATGACATGATTTGATTTTAAATACTGATTGAATTGATTGACTGTTTTGGCAGATTTTTGCTTCGCAATCTACACTGACCTTAGCCAAACAAAAACAATTCGCCTTTATATTTAAAGAAGCTATTTACTTGAATTAATGCAGAAAGTCAAGAAATCAACGCTACTGCTCCAACAAGTTTATGCAATGCATCTTTAAAATATTTGTAGGCCCTAAATTTCATAGTCAAATAATAAAGCGTATTGAAAAACTTTTGACTTGCTTCGGGAATACATTGATTCAATGTTACAATATTGAATATACGTCAATTGCTATAAGTAATACTCGACTCCGTGATGATCGTATCGTAACTGTATTTATGTTGTAGGCATAAAGTATCCATTATTATATTCATTTGATAGCATTGCGATTGCGGAGCTGTCCGAGGGGTGACGATAGAGATATTCAAGATGAAGGAGAAAGCTGAGTCAATGTAACAGATGGGCAAAATTGTAGTACTCTGAGTTAAAGTGTTCAATGGGTCAACGCTTTAGGTTTCAAATTCTGAAGACGCAATTTCACAGATCGGAAGCTAGATTCAAGGCACAGGCCTACTTACCCTACTACGCTCAATCTAAGCATTGGCAGAAACAAAACCTCAGCTTTCTATCAACCTATGATAAGTAGAAGCCATACGAATGCATTTAGATGTACGGTTAGAACCAGAAGAACCAGGACGACATTAACACAGTGAGAAAGAGAGAGACAGACGGATATCAAGACATAATAAGGCGAAATCAAGCAGAGTTCGATAATATGAGTTATAGAGAATGGAAAACGTAGATGTAGAAACAGCGAGCGTTAGGAGCTAGTCAGTGGACCTACTACTACCCTGAAGCATTAGCCCTTATTAAGGAATCAGGAGGAGACAATAGAGGTGAACTCCAACCTGTTGTCTGTTGACCGCTGAGTTCGTACGATCCCGAAGAAGATAGGGCGGAGTTGACGATTTCTCTCAGTCCAGTTCTAAGCATCCGACAGACCACCATTAGGCCTACATACTGTTGTCATAGATTGCAATACAACGGATAATGCCCGAACAGCTGTATTAATCCTTACCACTCCTTAGGCCACTGTGAGCGGCCATATCTAATTGCGTTTGATGTAATAATTGGAGGGGTGAGGTTAATACAACATCAAGATGTTACGTTTATGTTACGTATCATCAGTTCCCAATGTCTAATCCACTCACTGCCCGGCTCGCTCGCTCTTTGACATGCATGTACCAAATAGACACACTCGTTCGCTCTCCAACAACCTTAACTTTCTCTCCAACTCCTACACTGTTTGCACTCTGACAGTGATAGTCCCGAGTCTGGATAATAGAAGAGAGTAATCTTTGTTATCACACAGTGCGGTTAAACTAAAACTTAAAATTACTAATACTGCTAACATCCTTTCCCGCTAATCCATCATCCGACTGGCACGCTTACTCGCTAAGGATAAGACAGCTCGGTGGTGAAGTAAGGTGAACAATGGCGGCTCTGGCGGCCATTTGCATTGAATACGCTGCTAATCATTCTCTCGCTCTTGTTCGCTCGTTCCCAGAACCGCTCGCATACATGTACAAGCTACTCCTTCCGCCGCTGAGGCCACAACCCTACTCCATGAGACCGAGACAGCATGACCGAATTATCCCTATAGGCAAACAGCCTTACGAGGAAAACGCTTGTGACAATGAGAATGCTTTAATGTTATTTAAATATCTTGTAAACCAAAAAAGCAGTTGGTTGAAATAAAGCATATAATATCTTATCATTAACTTGTTAGTTTATTTATCATCATAATCCCAACGACGTCATAAGCTACTCATTGACTCACTCAATCGTATCCTACAACGAGTAGAAACCAACCGCATCATGCTCACCGCTTTTCCTCTCCCTCGAGCAGACGACGGTAGGTGATAATCTCGATCTCGAGTAGGTTTTTGGCGTCGACGATGATCTGTATTTCCCTGAGCATTGCATCCATTTCGGCCTGCAGTTGAGCGAGTCTGGTCGTCAACTCGCCGTTCCTCTGCTCCAGCTCGCGTTCGGACTCCTCCTTCTCTCGCCTCAGCTGATCCAAATCGCGCATCGCCTGAGCATACTGGAAAACACGATGGAAATCCCAGTTTTATGTTTACTCTCTTTTTTTAAAACTTATAATTATATTGTTATTGCTCATAGAATGTGATTTAACTTATCACAACCCACAATAATTCAAATAATGAAACAGTTCTACTAAATCCTGGCTAATCATATTACTAAAGTAATAACGACCATAAAGAAATAAGAATGCCTGACATTAGCTAATAGCAAGTAACATCGATGATAATGGCCTTACTAACAGTCGCAAGTGGCACGTAATGTAAAGTTTCGCCGTCTCCCATTGATGGTCCCAATAATGTTCCTGATGTTAGTCCTAATGGTGGTCATCACGATGGTTCTAATGGTGATGAGAGGAAGAAGTCCCCAGCAGGGATGAGAAGGACCGGTCGAGCGCGTGTCCTGTCCGTTTGGAGGGGAGAGGAAGTCCTCTGCAGATGATGGTCCTATTGATGGTCCTAATGATGGTCCTTATAATAGTAATGGCACCATTCGGTGGCTGTGAATGGTATACCTTGCTTTCAGTGTCAGCCAGTTTGTCTCGCAGAGTCTTCATCTGGTCACGAAGTCTGACGCTTTCCTCCTTCAAGTGGACAGACTGCATGTTGTTCTGAGTTGAACCCTTCTGCACCTGTTGCAACTGGAAAAGCAACAACACAGAAACAACTTGAACACACGCCAACAAAACGCATCATTTTGCAAAGCACACCAAACTGATGGCTTATCATAACATCACATGATATCACATATCATAACATTGCATCTCATAGCATATCAAAATAACATCACATCACATAACAAAGCTTCCTCTTAAAAACTGCGAGAGTGTCCATTGATTAGCACCGGCATGTAAACTATTCCACACATATGTAACTCTTGCAAGAGAGTTTCTACCCTAATGTTCCATCCGATTTCTTGCAGCTTTCTTTATCTCTGTCATCGAGCTGTCCTGCCTTGTGCGATGTCAAATTTAAAAAAAACCCAGAGAAACGTATAAGATATAGGCCTATTCAAAAGGTGCATGGACATTTTCGAGATCGTGGAGCGACGAAGAAACTCAAAAAGAAAACAAATGAATAAATAAAATGGATGACATACTTTGAGAGTGTGCTGTGACTCCAATTCTCCTCTCATGACGTCCATCTTCTCATCGTAGGCCTCTTGGATTTCACGCAGGGCCTGACCCATCTCGGTCTTCCAGTACTCACGGTTCTCAGCCGTTGAATCCCTGTAGGCCAAAGCCTGCAGTTCCTTCAGCTCCTGAATAAATAAACAGCAGGGATTAAATAACATTCTGTCACAGGTTAACCATACTTACGTTCGCATTGCTTCTATCTTTCATGCACTATATATTATGGTCCGCTTGCTTCTAATTCAGGTTGTAGTAAAGTAATGAAAACACGATAATTATAGACGTCTCGATATACATATACATGTATATTTATACGGTAAGCATTATCCTTACGCAGCACGTTTCCGTCACTATTTAATGGTTACGACTGGGATATGAAGAGTGGAAGGCATAACTTTATACATGGAAAGCTGCGATCCAGGGGGTTACTTGGGGCAAAAGAGGGTTTACATAGAATCAAATCCCAGGAGTCGCACGTCTCATAACTGTCATTGATTTTCTGAAAACCTACGATAGGAAGCATACGCGACTGAATACTTGGCCCTTAATACTTGGAGCTATGTATTCATGGTGAATGCTGACTGCGGTGCACCTGTTCATGAAGAGCCTTGAGGAATTCCAGCTCCTCTTCCAACGTCTGTCTTCTGTTCTCAGCATCGATGTGTAACATCGTCTCTTTGTCCAAATCCTGTAGATAAAAAATACTACATGCAAGGCCCACAAGCAATGCCATTAGGTGTAGACCGTTGCAGTGTTGAATTATGAGTGGTGAAATGAGTAGCGTTTAGAGAACAACACACATGTCATTCACGGGTGGCTTACTATGCATTGACTTTTGTTGTTTTGCTAAGTTTTATTATTACATCGTAATTTGTATCGTATTGTAATGCATTGCAATGTAATCAAACATTTATATAGCGCTTCTTCAAGATATACACATATATATACTCAGAGGCGCAATGCAATGCAATGCAGTACATTATTGTATTGTTTTGTAATGCAGGGTTATGTATTATTTTCATTTTTGGGTTTCCTTTACATCTACAGCTTTATTTTCAGCGCTAACACACCTGCATGTTAAGAGGCCTATTGAAAATCCCGTTTAATGCGAATGAGTTGTTAAATTTGCATAAATCCGAAGAGCGTGCTTGAGCGATATTTACGAATATTATAAATAGCTAAGAGAGTCATTGAAAGTCTCACGTGACGTCACAAGAGCAATTTCGTTGGGCGTGGCCATACTATACGGTAATGCAGACACTATTAAGTGTTTTATAAGCAGACAAGAGCTTTCATGAATCGAGCAAATTGAATGCATTAAGCACTATACTTTGAATGCCCAGTGTTGGCGGAAGGTACTCATCATCGGGTTAAAAACAGTCACGTCGGAGTTTCCTAACAGCTCCTCCTCAATTCTTGCGAATTTAGACTAGATGTCCCTTCCAATCAACATTACTTGAGGCATTAATATTCTTCATCTTGAGTGAGCATTGGACCAAGAAATAACGAAACGCAGCTGAATCCTATCGACATATTACATCCGACCGCACGTGAAATCTTCAACTAATAATTAAATTCAATGAATTGAGGAAGGATCCTGCTTTTATTGATAGCTTGCGATATTTTATGTCACATCAATGAACTTGTATCAAAGGATGATCCACCGAGAAGGAGCAATAATCTTTTACTTATAGTAGGGAGCCCAAAGTCTAAGGTTTTGCAATCAAATACCATCAATGCTGTGACGTCAATCGTCAGCGAGCAACATCAAACATTAGTTCAATGTACAACATAGTAAACTGGTTATAATTCAAAGCAGTGTAGAGTACACTCTGGACTGAGCAAACATCATTAACGGTGCAATTTAAATTTACCCAAAATATAGGCAGTATGCATCGCGCTATTTCACTATTAATAGCCCAGCTGCTCAAATCTTTGCTTAATAGAGCAATTGACCTGGGTGGAGATTGTCCTTGCGAGCAACTAACTATTGAAGATCAATTGCTGTACTGTGAGCAACAGTTCCCGAGCAAAAACTGCTCGTAAAACAAAGCATTGGCAAGTGGGCATATTGGAAATGTCAGCGCCCGACAAATTCCGATTACATGGACCATTTTACCAACATACAGAATATAAACTGCGATATTTATTAACTAATACAATATCCGCTGTTGCCTACATGCAAGTTTCAGTTCTGATGGAAGCAATGATCGAACATTAGATGCAATATCTTGTTTTTTTAACCCATGCACGAAAAAACCATTCGCTTTTTATTCCATGCATGACTGGATCAATCTGAAACTTTACCTGACACCGCAACGATAATATAAGTTGTTAGGTTTAGAAAATTTGACCACTTACTAATATTGCGAGGAATACTTGAATTGCATAATGAAACGAATGACATGTGGCAGTAGGTTGGCGATGTCGGTTAAAGGAGAGTGCTAATTTGATGACCAGATGATGTTATAATAGGATAAGTAGGGAAAGATTGGAGACTGAGGACTTAAGGGATCAACTGATGACGTCAGAGATTGAATCGCCATCGTACGTTTATGTCTTTGATGTTGAGCTAACCGACAGCGCTATATAAATATAATTAATTGAGGTTTACATTTTATAAGCAGGTCAACAGTCTAGTCGAGTCATTTTAAGCTTAAACTAATTGTGAGTCTGTACTCAGATCAACTTTATCTGAATGGGAAAATGTGACCCTAATGCAGTAGAATGCTAAATAATTGTGAGGCTCGACCAATTCCTCATGTGGATTTCTAAATGATATTGTCAGAAATTCAGTGGGAAATAAAGCCTAAGGGGTATTATTTGATTTGTATGCTGTGCCATTTTATCTTATGGTATGCTACGGTATGGTATGCTTCGTACCGATCTGGCAAGGTTGAGGCTCTCCTGTAGTTTCTTGTTCAGCGCCCTCTCCTTGTCTCTCTCAGTCTCTAGGCTGATCAGTCGTCTCCTCAGAAGACCAAGCTCGCCCTCATAGTCAGACAGCTGCTGATTCTGGCTCTCGAACTTACCCTTAGCATCGGACGCATCGTTGAGAGCAAACTCCAATCTACAGATAATATACAACATCATCACAACGATCAAAAAAGGCGGTCACTATGCATTCATTTAATGACTATGGCTGTGACGATGTCAAGCAGTAATCCTTTTATGAACACTTTCGATTGTAGTGCAAAATCTCCTTATAACCTACAACATCAAGCCTACAACTTCATATAATACTCCCAGCACAAATATCCTAGCAAACTCTTCACGATTTAGTCAACCCTCTCTGCACGATCATCCCTCTGACTCACTCTTTCTCGAGCCCAGTCACTAATCTTAAAAAATTCTTGAAACGAGCTATGTCCAACACTGCCCCGCGTCTCTGAAACGATTTGCCTCCTGAATTTCGCATTTTCGGTTCCTCCACAATCATTGCCTGTCACCCATAAATATCTGCCTGAGGACTTTCTAAGCATCACTCCTCGGGTTCCCACTCGAATCTAAAGTATCACCCACTTCTTCAAAAACTCTTACCCGACTCACCTGATTTCAATCTTCCAATTTCGACCTAAACGACACCCGCCTTAACCCGACTCGGATAGAGATCAAGAAAGGCAAAGACAGGGAGACATAGATAAAGAAAGGGACAAGGCGAAGGGACCAATCGAAACAGGGAGACGGAGAGACAGAGATAGAAAATCAGTCGGGGCAGAGTGAGATAGATATGAACATAGATCAATTGGGAGCAGAGGGGGACGGACACAATCAGCGAAAAACATAAAGCTAGTTTTGACATTACAGATTATTACATTTCCAAAAACTTGAAAAACTGTAATCTAGATAGATCCAGCCGAATAATACATTGCACTAAATTGACATTGCACTGAAATGGAGTGGCATGGTTTAGACTCGCTTCCCTAGAATTTACCTCTGCCGCAACTCCTCCAGGGCCTCCTCCACTGAGGCCAATCGGATCTCCAGGCGTGACTTTTCCTTCACGGCGTCATCCAACAGTAGTCTGGCCTCATCTAGTTCCGCCTGGTACATGGCCTTGATCTGGGATGTCTCCTTTCCCCACATGGCCTTCAACTTGAGCAGCTCATCAGCCAACTTCCTGTTCTGAGCCTCGTAGAACCGAACCCTCTCGATGTAGTTGGCCAGTCGCTCATTGAGGTCTTGCATGTCCTTCTTCTCCCTCTCACGGGAATCCTTGACGGCCGTGACGCCGGTGCTCGATAGGGTAGCATAGGCATTGGGACTCATACCAGCGGTGGAGCTGTAGCGTGAGTAGGTATCTCTCTTGCTCACCTGTTGGCTCAGACCAGGGGCTCCGAAGGTTCCTGATGAGCGCTGGATGATGAGGTTACGCGCCGTCATGGTGGGCTTATACCTATTCACATCATGCACTTCAATGACTCTTTTCTCCGTTGTGCTCGTTCTTGTCACTTCTGAAGCCATCTTTTCTCTTTCAATCAGGATTGAAACACTATAAATTGCCTTTATTCCCTTCTTCCTTCGAGTCGATGGCAGACGTCAACTCTCTGAGTCGTTCGAAGACTGGAGTGAATCGCGAGTCTCTACAAACTGGGTGCTGACAAACCTCTGAGCAGAGTACCGTGTGCAAAGCCCTCGAATTAATGCGGCTGTTGAGCAGTAGCGGAGTTTAAACAAAACGGTCACCTACTCAAGTGGTCTGCTTGTTAGTAACGGCATGCGGTGCACTGAATACTTGCACACTATTCAGTAAGTTTATGTCGACATCCTCCACATCTTGAGATGCTCCGTGAATACAGACTGCAATATCAAGTGATTTTTTTATTGCTATTTCCACTGCTCACGTAGGTGGTGCGCTAAGTTGTGTGTTTGACCTGTGTTGATGTTAGTCCTGACATGATTTCAGGGCCTAGGGTTGGCGTACAGCTCACCTATCATGAATTGTCTTTATAATTTCACGAATTACGATGGAATCTTTCCTAGCAAAATATTTAGTTTATACCTATATCGCTAGTTATAATTGACGGGAAAGTCCCAGACGTCAAATCAAATTGTCGCCACAGAGATTTTGCTCATGTGTTGCGTCATATGTGTTGGATGTTGGACATGACCTTAGACATCGGGCACATCCATTCGCCCTTCCGGTGAAGGATAGTAAAAACTTTCTGTCAAGGATTATGTTTAAGAACATTTCTTAATTGGTCGTCAGGCTCACGATTCTTAACCCCGTTGTACTCTCCTTCTAAAGACATGCCCAACCCTGACATTATGATTATTGCAACATCATATCTTCCGTGTGCTATCTATTGTAAACTGTTGCGTTTTGACAACAAGCTATTTAAATAAACGAAAATACAATACAATTTCATTCTCTCTATTTTGATACAATTTTTGGCTACAAACAATGTATCCCAGGTGGCAGATCTTTGAACTGGAATTCAATAGAAAAACCATCGTTTCAATAATTCTGGCGCTGCATCACACTTTTTATCAGTATATTTTTCTGCCTCTTTACTCGAATTATTAAGCGTAAAGTCTAACAGGACCAAATCTTAATTTGAATAAGCCTATCTATGGTTTGCAATTGTTTCCACAAATGCATCCATTTTATGCTGGTAGAATTCAGTCCATCCTAGTTTTAGATTTAGACCAGTTCTGTATCGAAGATTTCGGTTTTTAGTTGCGTTTTCTATAAAAGGAATCATTGTTGTATGACTTGGGCATTGTGGTTGTGGCGATATGAAGGCAGTATAGGAGAACGATTATATCATAACGATTAGCTTAGGTAGATTAGTTCACGAAGATAAGTTACATCAGAAGAGATTGAATAGAATTGATAGATCATATTAGAATTGGTAGGTTACAAAATGGGACATAGATATTGGTAGACTATAATAAGACATGGACAGAGGAGGGATAGGGTCCTGCGGTACTCTAGAGCTCTCTCTCTCTTCTGAGCCGACTATTATTGCGAAGCGTCTCTTACGAGAACTAATAAGAGACCCTTACAAAGTCTTGAATTCAATACGGCTTCTACATAATGTTGTGGTCAAGTAGCAGTCGTATAACATGAATAAGCAAATAAATCCGAGTGGGTCATGTAGCATCAGATGAATAATTCATTATCCATTCACAGACACATGCGTGGTTAGGTTTCATGAATGCATTGAATAGGGTTCACAGTTTGACTTAAGAATTTCAAGAGAAGCTGCACTGATCTCCAAATCACTTTCAGCACAATCTCGTCGTTGAAGTCAGTTGAAAACCACAATAGCTATATGAGCAGGGTCACTGGTTGGTGTCTGAGTAAAGTTTTGCGGTTGGAGTCGGATTATTGTTCGCATTTTGACGAGTCACTATTCGTCTATATATAAACTCCATGGTCCTTGGCCAAGGTCTTTGTTTTGGCTAAAGATTTGGTCTGTCGAAACAGCGGATTAGTTTAGGAGCTATAGAACAGTCTACCAATCCTTTAGCAAGACAGATTCCCCTAGCACCATCTGTTCAGGCATTTAAGTATCGCTCACCAATTATTGATATTGTTCATAAACCTTGCCCATTTTCTCCATACAATTTTGGAATATTAATATTACTCGGTCACTGCGGCCTATTATTACTTTGAGTTAGTTCGTAGCAAATCACTGGTACTACTGGTAAGTGCTCACGTAAGTCACGCTCACTTTTTCTGGTTATGTGATGCGAGGCGTTACACGTTTACTTGGATCAAATTATGCAACATCACGTAGCATTCCTATATTTCTGCCCAATCAAGTGACTTCAGATGACAGTTTCCCAGAACTTCAGTTATTGAAACCCACGCAAGACACCGAGTAATAAGATTTGGACAGTCACCGATGTTTCGACAGATCTTCGTAACAGTGATATATATCACTTTCATTCTCTCTAAGCAGGTTATGCCTACACTAATGGCTTGGTAGACAATGGACCTGCCAAGCTTCGATATCGGATTCGAAGACGCCTCGAACGGCAGTATTCGATTCTAAATGATGTCATCATTCGAAAGTGTTTCGAATCGTGACCCATTGGCCACGCCTTGTTGTAAACAAATTGCTATAATTGTTTACTGCACGTGGGTCGTTGGTGACTTTGCTGCTTGCAACGCGGTGTGCGACGTATAATGCTTTAGCGACTGTGCTTGCATCAATGCGGCATCCAAATGGTCACCGAGCTGACAACTTATATATGATAATCATAATATCATATATATATGAATTATACACATATCCTATATATATAGATATATATCATATATATATATATCCATTTGTATATTATACAAATGGATGGATACACATTTTGAAAGCCACAAACTGTTCGTCAGAGAGAATGAATAGAGCCTACGATTTGATCACGAATAATAGCGAACTTGCATAATAATAATATGTACTTATGTATGTATGCATGTGAGTATCCATGTATACAACTTATAATACAAGTATGCGTGTATGTGTGCAATTATGAATGCACGTATGCTATTTTAATATTTTATGTATGGCTTGCATTCGCACAAGTCGGCCTACGCATGCATTTGCGCATTTGTCTGTATGGATGCTTTTGCGTGCGAGTGTGTGCTTAGGTCATATGTGTACCGTGTACGCGCGAGTGTCTGTGTGTACATCAGACCACTTACAATCAAGACTAGTGAACTGGTCTAGACAAGTAGGCTCTAATAGTTTTCACATTCTTTGAAAACATATGTTGAACCGATAATACACAACAGTAACCCTATGCGTATTAACACAATAAGTTGACGCAACATAGCAGAACATATATATATATATATAATATATATATATATATATAAAATAAATATATATATAACCGGAAATGATCAACACCCAGTTCTTCCTAGCGTCCTCTTAGAAGTTGTGAAGTTACTTCCGTTGCATCAAAATTATTTCACGCACCATTCCCCAAGTCTGAAATTCTCTCACTAACAAATTCCGGTACACCGTCAAAAGCGCCCCGGATAAATGCGCCCCGACAAATGCGCCCCACATATAATTCTATTTAATTCTATTATTAATAATAATACATTACGCACGTAATTCCATATAATGCTTAATTATTATGCAGATACTTTTATCAATACAGCTTCTGTTCAAACAGACTTCTTTTCATCAATCCATTTTCCATTTAAGCACAATTATTTGCACCAATCCGATTCCATTTAGGCCTAGTAATGAATAATTTTCACCAATGCAGAAAAATAAAAATTGCAGATTTTGTTTCAGTTTGTTATGTGCATGACAATGGCTGTGCATACTAACATTAGACACAACTGTGATTTCACCAAGAATACAATGCACACACATTAGGATTACATGTATCGTATTTAAATTATTACTAATAAATTAAAATAGTCAATTTAATTCGTTCTCTAACGATAATGGACATGAGTGTTACAGGGCACGAGATAGCTTTGGGGCGCTAATGTCGGAGCCCTTTTGTCGGTCGTTTTTTGGCACTTATGTCGGGGCGCAGTTGTCGGGGCGCAGATGTCGGGGCGCAATTGTCGGGCGCATTTGTTCGGAGCGTTTTTGACGGGCCACGCAAATCTGGCATAACTCTAACAGTTAGCTTACTATACATGGTTTTGCTAATTATTATTTTAACAGATGTTGAAATGACAGTTAATATCATGTCTAGCGCAGAGACCCCCTCTGAGTAGATTTCTTGAAGAGGCGCTATATCAAGTTCATTGAAAATAGAAATAAATATAACTAAATTATTGGTAGAATATGATGAACAGCTGGATAATAAAGAGATGAGCTAATCGGCTTTATCACCCGACCCACCCTCCTTAACAGCTATTCTGCCTCTACTGACCTTCTTGAAACCGGACTCTGACCTTCCACGGACTATCCTTTGGACAACACCTCTGATATGAGCAGCGCTCGTTAATAAGCTGGTGCCCTGCACTTATTTTTCAAGTGGCGCATTAGAAGTTTGGAGATTACGATTACGATTATCCATATGGTGTAATTTCAATGATATTTTGACCACCTCTTTCGAATACTGCGCACAGATGAGAGAACGCCGGGCTCTCATACCTCTCTGAAGTAGATAATTAACGTTGGCCTGAAGTCATAAATATGAGCCGAACTGAACTTGTTGTAGAACCAATTGAAATCTAAGGACAAAAGTCCAAAGAGAGAGACGCAAACAGAAGATCGCTTCCATATAATACAATGAACGATTTCAGTAAGAGGCATCTGGTTGGATAAGTGTTATACAGCGATGGAAATTCAGTTCAATCATTGCAAAAACGAAAGGCATGGCGAATTAAATCGTGATCAAAACAGTTAAGCTATAACAAAACACAAATGTAAATACTAAAGTTGCATTCAGTTTACTTATAACATATATGTACATAAGAGGTTTGGCTGGCAAACATTAGGTTGAGCTTTAGCACACACTATAGCGAGGGAAAGGTAGCCCGGTCCTAAGCCTAAACCCTCCAATCTACTGTGCTGCATCCGCATTATCTTTGTACGTTTGAGCGCTACCGTCAACCTAGCCTTTAATTTACTCAGGAGAAGTAAAATTTTAAGACGCTTGTTTCCTCTTCGCACATGACATCTACGGTCGCGCCATGTTCTGTCACAAACTCAAGAGAACTCCGCTCGGCTACTTGGGGGGATTTCATTGGAATGGAATGGCCTTTCAACCACTGTCCGCCAGGCCACATCTGTTACGCAATTTAAATCATAATTAAAGACCTCTGTATGCTCCAGGAGCTATGACTAGGAATGCAGCAATATAAATGCTTAGTTGTATTGTATTGTATAATTTCGACGCTGCCTCGTCAATGGCAGTGAGCATACTTCTCTTTCCTGCCACTTTACATCTCCGAACAATGTAACAATGAAAATAGTCGCCATTAATATGGACCTTTTCAGAATTTCTGGGGAAAGAAGGATTTAGGCCTACGACAAAAGCCTGTGTCCTTGGCACATGTACTGTTTACATACTGCTTCCCTGTCCGTCCGTCTGTTCGTCCATCTGTTAGACCGCTTGTCTGAATCACCCTCTTCCCCCGAGCCCTAATTCCCTTCAGATGTCCATATCTTCTAATAAAACAGCGACGCGTCGTGCCACAATCCCATGTCTCTCGCTGGGAATTAAATCCAATATGGAGCTGAACAATTGTAGGGCAAGAGAGTTATGTTTAATGTGAAGGCCCTTTATCAATAATTTACTTGCATCTAGTTTTTGTTCTTTTCCGCTCTGTCAGAGTCTACTAGGCTAGTTGTACTTTTCTTTGGCAAAGTAATGTGGCCAATTAATCATATTCGGCCGAAGAGTAAAAAGGTTATCGTTATAGCTGTAATAATGGTATATGCATGTGTTACTTTTTAAAGACAACCTCCTATCATTTTGAGAACAACATAATCGTTAATGCAACTATTGTTGGCTTTGGAGTTGAAGATCTTGCAACGGCTACTCGTAAGGAATATAAGAATATTGTAATTTATGTCTTTATCGTGAAAGTAACAACTGATGATCAATTCTATTAAAATTCTGCTCTGCGGAAGACGAAATAAAAGTGTTAAATCAATTATTGACTTACTTGAAACTAAATCAAGCAATATCTGTAACTGAGTAACACTCGTTAATAGAGTCTATCATCAACGAGTTTAATCAATGCGATCAATCCTCTATAGTTTTCAAACTGAAGTCAATATAGGGAGAATTTCCTGCATTGGGACATTTTTACCAGCAAGAAAAACACTAAAATTTTTGAGTTTACATTTGGACCAATTTTTTAGAATAACCATATTCGCTCAATAAGACGTTGTTGTTTCTGATAATTAAAACAAAATACATACACTACAACTAACACCGATTGTGTGCATTAAAATGTACAAATTGACCCAATGCTATCCATGGCGGTCTGCATTGGGACATTTTTACCAGTAAGAAAGGCACTAATAATTTTTAGTTTACTCTTGGAACAATATTGTAGTTTAACCGTATTCGGTCCATTAAACGTTGCTCCTTCTGATAATTAAAACAAAATACAAGTACTACAACGAACACAAACTGTGTGCATAAAAATGTAATAATTGACCCAACGCAGGACATTCTCCCATAGAGATCATAGAATATGAACTACTGTAAGAAAAGCAAGTTCTATTATATTTTTGTATTAATGTGTAGCCTACTTGTGTCTTGTTTTTACTTCTGCAAGATCTTTCATCACCTACCATACGCATTCTTCTTCGGCAAAATAGAGTGGGCAACAATTCGTATTCGTCCGAAGATCACAAAAGCCATTCGGTATAGCTTTAATATTTATGCAAGTGCTAGGCCTACTCTTTAAAATAACATCCTTTATTGCATCTAACATTTTCTCAACAACACAATCGTTTACGTAAATATTATTAGCTTTGGAATTGAAATGCTAACAACGTGAATAATTTAATTTGAATGAATGCCTTATTGTAGAAATAATAGCCACGGTCGATTCTATTTAAAAAAAATTCCAGACGAAACGTTGGACCAAGAAATAACAAATGTTCAATCAATAGACATGGGCCCTAATTCAAACCAGATAAAGCTAAGCCTCTTACTAAGCAACATTCGTCGATACATCAAAACCTAGTCGTCTGAACCCTGTCATAAAAATTATTCAATCAAACGTTATCCAAAGACGTTAAGTTATTCACAAATGAATTTAATAAACATGACATCCATCTTCTAACGTTTCAAAATTGTACATTGAAGAGGTCACTAGATGGCGTCTTTACCACCGCCAACGATATTCTTGTACTGACTTTTCACTTCAAAAAATCTTGCTTGAATTTGGCACGTTCCTACAAAATGCGAAAATTCATTTAAAAGATGTTTGTTGATCTAGTTTTAGACCTTCTTACGTAGGCCCACTTACGATTCTTTGTATATCAACACTTTGCTGTGTACCTTCAACTTTGTCCACATCTTTGGTTAACTCATCTTTTTCAAAAGTTGACCTTAACTAACTCGAAAAAATAATAGACCGATATCAAAGTTGTCTGTGAAGTAAGAAATATTATTATCTTTCATATTTATTACATTTATTATAAATGCAATTAAGCCTTACAACTATTTTTTTTACAAAATCCCAAAATGGCATAAATTTACAAGTAACAATGAGTGGAAGTATCCTAAACTAAAGAGTGATAGCCGACTATTTCCATTATATGCTGTTAATGTTTTCCAAGACAGACCTCTAGTTCTTGGTTGAACAGTGTGGTGACGACATGTTTGCCGGATCCCCATTGCTGGTTCAATTCGAGGTCATTTGATGCCCCCTGGGAGTCTTTGAATCCGAATGACCACACCTAATCAACCACAATTAAAGATATTGTAACGGTTCATGGGTACGCCTACCTGGTGTCGGCCTGCTGTAGTGTCTGCCTGTTGTGTACACCTGTCTACTGTGTTCTTTGTACTGTGGTATCTACCTGCTGTATACGCTTATCTACTATCTACTGTAGATATCTACTATCTACTGTAGATATCTACTATCTACTGTAGATATCTACTATCTACTGTAGATATCTACTATCTACTGTAGATATCTACTATCTACTGTATACTATCTACTGTAGTCTATCTACTATCTACTGTAGATATCTACTATCTACTGTATCCTATCTACTGTAGTCTATCTACTATCTACTGTTTCCTATCTACTGTGTATTATCTACTATCTACTGTGTAGTCTCTACTGTCTCCTATCTACTGTGTATCATTTACTATCTACAGCAAATTAGTATAAAAGGAGTTCGCCTGGAAGATCGTTGTCATATGATCGTGGTCGTCGCCTGGGAATCGTCATCGTCGTCGTCGTCGCCGGGGAATCGATCGTCGTATGATCGTAGTCGTCGCCTGGGAATCGTCGTCGTCGTCGTCTGGAGATCGTCATCGGGAAGCCTTGTAGATTCGGCTTCGGCCTTCCAGTCTCGGCGCCTAGGAAGCACGAATAGTCGTCGTGGCTTGCGATAGTCGCCGTCAGCCATTGACGTAGCATAGTAGTCGCCGTCAGCCATTGACGTAGCGTTGCAATTACTCGTTAGTCATCGACGTAGGGCGTATTGAGGGAGTGAGATACGGACTGTTTCCGAATGGGCGCTACAGAAGTATTGTTTTCCGTTGTACATTAAAAGAGGATTATGGAACAAGCGTGTCTTATTCCAAGCGTCATCCAGAAAGGAGCTATTTAAACCTTAAATGGTTAGTCTTCAGCAAACCACTGAAGCCTTGCGCAACTCGAACTACCCCCATATCGGACGGGGCACCAAGTCGTCATCCTGGTCACTGTCGAATAGGCCCCGTTCCATTACAATATCACGTTCAAAAGTGAAATCTTATATATATATAAATATTTTTTATATGCATATATAAACCTCGTTATTTGCAAACTGACAAGCCGCAGTATGATTACAAGGGCAGTGTAAACGAATGATGACAAGTTATTGCAGGAGTCTGATATAAGTTGTCGGCAACGAAATAGGGCGCTCATTACGCTATAATCTAATTTGGGCGCTCATTACGCTATAATCTAATTTAATCAACGCCACCGCCCCTCCGCCGCCTAGCGAAGGAATGACTAGTCAACCGTACGGGAATGCGAATTCGAACTCAGTTTCTCAGCATTGCGCCCCAACGTCTTATCCATTACTTTACGTTACCCCTCCCCCTTTAACGTTGAGCTGCAAATAAACACAAGGGTTCTGTGTCTATAGTCCGAAGGTTCGATAGTCCGAAGATTGCATGGTGTCCGGTCGATAAGTGATAAGATTGCGAGAGCTGGATTGATGATAAGAGTTTTGTTTGGCTAGAAGCTTGATTCCACCATTCTTTTAATTCATCCAACTTCATTTAGGCATGATTTTTTCATATCAATCCAGCTCCCAATTTTACACATTCTTTTCACCAATTAATCCAGCTTCTAGTTAAATTAATATCGAAGTGTAGAATCTTCGGATTACCAAACCTTTGGACTATCGAACCCCTTCGGACTACCGAACCTTCGGATTATCGAGCGGACACCAAAAACATGATATCAAAACGTCAGTATACATGGACTGTGTTAGCTCGACATTTTCCATGGCATTAGACGTTTTTCAACATTTGCGTTACTTTCTAGATGCTGACAAACATTCATCCTTAAAGTTGCGCTAAAGCAATTTAGCATTTGCGGTCGTGATTACGATTACCAAGCGACTCTAAGTTGAATAAACCTACGCACAATTGTTAAATTCTTAAGTGTGGAAGTGTCCTAATTTTTAATAAATATGACACAATTTCCACTATAATAGGTCTAATACTCATGACGCTTCCTTCTCTTTACGTCTGCTTAATATCAGGGATGTGCAGTAATTGCAATAAGGTGACTAAAATAGCTTGAAATTAAGTTCGTGGTGGTTCAATAACAATTCATTATAATTTTAAAATTTTACTATATATTTCATATTTTCATGATCATGAGTAATCTGTGATCTCATTGCACTTTTCCGAGTAATTTATCCATCCCGTTAAAATTTCCACTGAAATATTGTATCGTTCTTTGATAAGAATTGATAATAACCAGACCGCCCAAACAAAACGAACGCATTGCCTCTCCTTGGACATCCATTTTAAATTCCCCGAACATTTTTATGTAAAACCTATTTGCTAATTAACGATTTCAGCAAAACAAAGCTAAATAATGATGATGCGATCGTTCTTACTTTGATTTTCTCTTTTGACTTCAAAGCAAATGACTTGTTGAACGTGTATGTGACAGAGTTACCTTCACCAACGGTGCGAATCAGTTTCCATTCACTTGTCACCTCTGGCTGTTGTGTTGACAAAAGGAAAACAAACTATAAAGTAGTTTACTCTGAGCAGTAATGTAATGTACTGTGCAACCAAAATCAAATCAAGTTTCAGAGGAAAATAAAACGTTCATGAGCTGATTTTTTTACTGAAGTACTCTGACGTATTGTTGACACACAGATGGCCGTTTAACGACACTGTTTTATTTTTAAAATTAACGCGTGTAAGACCATGTTTATGTTTTGTAGAGTGTTAAGAAGATAATTATGTATCAATGCGTGTCAGTTCAATAATGATTAATTTAATTAATTGACCAGCATCTAAGACCAACATTGCAGAGGATAAAATATTTAGAGAGATTTACTAATTTTACTGCACTGGTCAATGTAAAATCCATAAGACACGGTGAGTTGTGATTGGATGGCTTCAATTTCAACGGACTTAGATCTGCTCAGCTGATTGAGTGGTGTCCGCTCGATAATTCAAAGGTTCGATAGTCCGAAGATTCTAGGCTGTACTCCGACATTAATTTAACTAGAAGCTGGATTAATTGATGAAAAGAATGTGCGAAACTGGATTGATATGAAAAGAATAGTACAATCCAGCATCCAGCCAAACATAATTCTATTCATCAATCCAGCAGCCATTAAAACCGCTGATCTTATCACTTATCAACCGGACACCATGCAATCTTCGGACTATCGAACCTTCGGACTATAGATAGAGACCCAATGGAGTTTTGTCGCCGTTAAAGTCATGAAGATAAAATGACAAATAACTATGTGAGCAATATAAAAAAATGCCTTTTCAGGTTAAAGACACCATATTTTCAAATACATACATGTAGAAGCAGACTTTAGATTTGGGCGACATCTATATGTGTGCTTAAAAGCAAAACGCGTACACGAAAATTCGACGAGTAAATCATTCCTCTAATGTAGATTCTGTGCCGATACAGGTGATGAGAACTGGTTTCTGGTTTGGCAGTTTTGCGAGTGGTAAGCAACTGAGCGCTTCAGCTGGGAGAGGAATTGTGTCTTAAAGAGATGGTTTGAGAAGAGGGGATGGATCGGTGGCTGGATATATTTGAATGAATGGACATATGAGTGGAATGATGGAGGGGTGAATAGATAGACGGAAAGGCGGATGGATGATTGAAAACGGCTGAATGAGATGAAAACGATATTAAACTAGATACGTGTGCCTGGAGACCTACCTCGTTACCGATGTTTTCCACGGTTACGTAATCACCACTGATGGGACATTCGGAAACGATAACCATACCCTTAGCGCTCTTCACAAAGTTTACCGTTTGGTGCATTTGACCTCTTTCCACCCTTGATGCATCTGCAACATTCGGGAGACGCCGTTTAAACTCCTTACAAACGTCTTCTTCAAAGGAGTTTTCAGTTCATGACGACATTCATTAGAAAGCCAGGCTATAATACTGGTTGCCCTTTCACTGTATGTACTCTGAGGCTATACAAGTTTTGACAATTTCTGTGAAATATCAATTGTCTGGAATGGGAGCTTGAAACATCTCGCTAATTTTTGTGATAGCAGACTTCGGATGCAATGTTGAATGTGAGGGATACGGTCTATAGCCAAATTAACTTAGGTTGAAATGAGGCAACTGAAATTCGACAGCTTAAAGTGAACGATATTTTCCGATCAATATGAATCAAAGGTGGTTCGAGCATTTTTCTTCCAATCGTTACAGATCAATCATTTAGGTCTATACACATCATCGGCCCAGTCGGTCAGCACATGTGCAGAGAACGAATATGATGAGTAAGTCTCTAGAAGAGGCGCTATATAAATATACCGAACGACTGAATGCAATAGGCCCTATTATGTCTTGACCGTCGCAATTAATATCGACCAATACTGTAATAAATTACAATCAGTGACTAATCTCCACCGTTTATGCTGATCTCTGCAAGGCCTGTTACGACAACAAGTTGACAACGAATTTTGTAGGTAAAGGCGCTATGTAATTTGCAAGCTCCATTGTGTTACATTGCAACATCGTATGTTCATATGTGCGTCGTGAGTGTCTCGAACAAGCGGTCTCGATAAGTTTCGCGTTAACTGCCTTAAAATCTTGAGCTAGAAACTGAAACCGGAATCAACGAGAAACGATAATTATCGTTAACGCGCGAGTCACATGATACTGAAATCAATTCAACTATCTTAAAGTCGAAAATGTCTGAGAGAGAACCTGAAATTGTGAAGTTTTCGTTTACGCAATTTGAAGTTATTGACAAAACAATAGCTATGGCGTGCCGTTTGTCATTGATGTGTAACCACCATAACCGAAACGATCGGAACAACTTCGAGTTTTTTAGAGAATACTACATTGGAGAGCGAGATGTAGGTCTTCCATGCAGAAGGATTTGAAGCAGATGGAGGTAGAGATAGACAAACATATGCAGAGAGAGAGAGAGACAGAGAGAGCCAGAGAGACAGAGAGAGAAATTAAGGCAGATCCAGAAAGCATGGACGACAGATTATGACTAACGGAGTGGCAGAAAAAGTGATGCGAAGCAGACAATGTAGAACGATGTACAAAATCATCGAGAGGCTAGACTATGCAAAATTCCACCTGAGGACGTTGTCGATCTATTAAATTGTTCTCCGTTTTCTTCGGTACCAAATCCACTGTCTAAGGAAAAGACAGTTTCGTATTACTATAATTATAACAAAATTGATGTCGAATGCTTTTTAAAGTCTTTCAAGTTGATTAAAAAGTTTTGGTTGAGTTCTATGCTTTTTCAAGTATCTGTATCATTGTAAAGTACTAGTTGGTGGAGTATTTGTAGAGGCGGAATTATGGTGGAAGTGGAAGTACAGTAGTGGTAGTAGTTGCACTGGGAATGGAAGAGGAAGTAGTAATTGTAGTGGTGGTAGTCGTAGTGCCCTAGTAGTTAGAAGCAGAACAAGAACAAGAACAAGAAAAGAAGGAGCTAAAAATGGAGAAAACCAGTCCCTTAAGCTAGCCCTGGGGCAGTGATTGGTACGAAGTGTAAACGACTTCATTTCTTTAGCCTCGGCGTGTGAAAGCGAGTGGCGAGTCATCTCCCGCTACTGCGCCTGTACTTATTATAACTGAGTTAAAAACAGGCGCAGGTGACTTCGAACCAAATAAATGCCCTCTTTGTAGATAGTTCATCAATAAATTGTGCCTTTTCCTGGCCTGAATCCGCTCTGATATTCTACAAGATACTGCCTCATTTTATGCTGTATCATGAGCAAGAACTATGTACAAAATTGTGTGAGGGTTGGAAGAAAGCTCCTATACCTGTCATTGTTCCAGATTCCAGAAAGATGTTTACTTCGGTGTCTTTTTCATCGCCTAATGAGATTATACAGCTTACAGTTAGTTTATACCAAACATTTCAACAAGAGAAGAATCGACTCATCATTGACTGATATCTGTTCGCATAATGTATAGAACGGTTCACATACTTATGATTATCAAAATCATTGCCACAGCTGTGACCTAGGTCTCTAGTTTCTGAGCCACTTACCAACTTAAATCTCCTCGCATGATATTTGGCTTTGCCTGTGATGAATGTCCCAGCTGTACTTTTATGATTTTTAAACAAGTCTCTTTTGAAAGTGTATATGGAGAAAAGACCATCATAATAAGATACAAAGGCTAAACAATATGGGATTCTCTTTGTTATTATATCAAAGCTTGAGGTTAAAAATATCTTATGCTCTCTTTCAAATAGCAATGCTTAAAGCAATCTCGCGTAGGCCTACTGAGGTTTAAGTCAGTTCATTCACTCTGAGAACGGAAGTAAAACCACGGAAGCCAATCAATATTGTATTGTCAGCCAACCATTAGTCAAAACCCGTTAACGACCAGCGTGCACTAAAGTGTAAGGCATAATCAATAACGCTGGTCGTTAGGGATGCATAGATATAGATGGAAAGAGTGAGAAGTACCAGGAGCGAAAGTAATAGAGATAGAGGGACATAGACTGAGAAAAACATACAGACAGACAGACAGAAACAGAGATAGAGTGTGATAGAGCCTGAGAGACAAATGCAAAGGCATGTGGAAGCAAACGTAGAGTAGGATAGAGCGGTCGCATAGGGAGACTGTCCATGCTATTTCTATTAAGCAAGAGCCATGTATACCTAGAATCAGGAAGAGGCTAATGGAAGGATCCTACCTGGGGAAATGGAATTCGATGACCCATCGATGTTCATAATATGAAGTAGACCGGCACTAAAACAACCAACAACAGCCCAACAGAATCACTCATTCCTTCACTAACTTCCATGTTTACCCACTCCCTTGCACCATATATATATATACATATATAAGAATAGGTGAGTTATATATATATATATTCTAATACTAATCATAATATGAGTTATTGAAGGCTGTCATAAGTTTAATCATACTCTAAGATAATAGATCTGCCTTTCTTAGAGATATAACTTAAAATATAAATATCAGTCGTTTTTCCAGCATGCGCAGGTGATAATAGCCATATATATATATATATATATATATATATATATATATAATTCACTTATTCTTTCATTGACACAATTATTCGTTCAGAACGAGTAAGCTATATGGTTAGGTCAGGTGGACATTAATTACCATGTTAGTCGTAAGACGTTGTTAGACACAAACTACAATTGATATCTATTCTCTCACACTCTAACTCCCTCGCTCACTCACTCACTCACACGTGTGATTAGTTCGTTGGCCAGTTAGTTCCTCTTTGATTCAGTCAATCATTAACCTACTCTACTCTTGAACATTGACTCCACTATTCAATCACTCACCTGCGTTTCTAAGAATGTTTGAAATCGAAATCTTTGCTCACCGGTTTTCTTCTAAATCGAGCAGACGACGGTAGGTAATGATCTCGAGCTCAAGTCCGTGTTTCGTATCGCGAATGAGCTTTATTTCTTTCAGCGTCGCTTCTCTTTCGGCTTTCAGCATAGCGACCTGCTTCATCAAATCGCCATTCTTTTGCTCCCACTCGCGTATCTCCCGTTCGAAATCCACCCTCTCTCGTCCCAAGCGAGCCAACTCGCGCATCACCTGCGCATGCTGGAAAAACGACTGATATTTATATTTTAAGTTATATCTCTAAGAAAGGCAGATCTATTATCTTAGAGTATGATTAAACTTATGACAGCCTTCAATAACTCATATTATGATTAGTATTAGGCCTACATAGCAATAAATAACAGCGTCCATTAAAAGCAGAATGCCCCAATATCAGATGATTTTTAGTGGTCCAAATAATAGAAGCCTTAACATATTACAGTTGTTGTATATGGTTACAATGTTAATACAAAACTTCAGTGCTTTAGGGATATGAGCTTTATGCTGGCGTTATATCAAATGAAGTCCTCGAGTGTTGTTGTTTGAACTTACCGTTCCCGAGGTGGATAGAATCATGGTGAAATTGAGCCAAGGAGACAGCGAATCAGATGAAAATTTAGTTGAATCAAGTTGAAAAAATCAAGTTGAAAGAATCAAGTTGAAAAAAACCAATTGATCATTGTCTCCATAACGGCCAAAAAGTAATAGTAAAAGTATAATGATAATGTTGATGTTCATTCAAGTAATAAAGGCCCTAAAATGATATTATACAAATAATCTTCCCGATATAGATATGATAGACGCAATCTCGATCCTTCTTCGGCGCCTAGAGTGGGTGAGTCGTGGCAACCAGCTGTTCCTCGTGCGCTCATTCAGTTTGAGTTCCAGGTCAAGAGGCGGTTGTTGGGCAATTCAGAGGTTGGGACCTGTGTGTGATATTTAGAATTGGAGCAGCGAAAGAGGTAAAGGAAGGGATAGAAATAGGATAGAAACGTGGAAGAGGATTGGCTTCAGCGGACCATGGAAGAGTTATCAAAAGTTCGTTGGATGGATAAGACGATTTTTCGTGAGTACCTGAGATAATAATAATAATAATAATAACAATAATAATGATAATAATAATAATAATAATAATAATAATAATAATAATAATAATAATAATAATAATAATAACAGTAATAATAGAATTAATAATAATAATAATATTATTATTATTAATAATAATAATAATAACAGTAATAATAGAATTAATAATGATAATAATATTAATATTAATAATAATAATAATAGGATCTTATAGCCCTGAGCCTAATAATAGGCTCTACTTGAGGAAATACTTATCCTGACATAAATGGTTCTGATAACATTCTTAACAGTAGTCTTAATGACAATTAAAAGGTTATATATAGCACAAACCTTATCATGAGAACCATCG
Organism: Bimastos eiseni; assembly: GCA_959347315.1. Taxonomy (NCBI): domain Eukaryota; kingdom Metazoa; phylum Annelida; class Clitellata; order Crassiclitellata; family Lumbricidae; genus Bimastos; species Bimastos eiseni. Next base: position 39,473,509 of record OY365811.1, on the reverse strand, counting down.
AATTTTTCGCGGTAAATTTTAAGCTGGTCACGAAGTCGTACGTTCTCCTCGTTCCAGTTGAAATCCTGAATATCGTGTCTAATTGCACTTGCTTCAATCCTTTGCACCTTGAAAAGAGACAACGTTATAGAAATACATCTTGAACTGCAAACTGATAAACGATAAGTTCATTATCTTGATTTTAAAGTAGTAAACGACACAAACAAAATAAAATACGAAATACATTGCATGGAAATACACTGGGCTGTGAAACAAAATAAACAAAAGCAATGGTTGGAGAGAAACAGAGTATAAATAGAGGCTAAATAGTGAAGCGAATGAAACAGAGAATGCCTTAAGGTTGTAAGTTTTAAATAGATAGGAAGAAATAGCCAAAAATATTAAAATAGACAAAGGAATATATGCAATGCTTCGAGCTTGTAAATGAAATGAAGAAAAGTATACAAGAGACTAGAGAGAGGTTGAATGGATTAAATGGATGACATACCTGCACTTGATAGCGCTGCTCCAGTTCTATTCTCATTTCATCAATCTTTCTGTCGTAAAGCCCTTGTATATCGTGGAGAGCCTTTCCCATCTCGCTCTTCCAGTACTCACGGTTGTTGACCATCGAATCGCTGGAACTCAACGCCTTCAGATCTTTCAGCTCCTAAACATTCAGCAAACCAGGAAGTACACCCGTTAGCAGGTCTATATTTAAGTTCACTATAAGCTTTTATCAATTCCAATATATAATATAAATTATATATATATTATATATTTTTAAAAACTAATTACCGAAATTTGATACCGCCCTTCTTCCAACATTTTTTGCTCAGAAATGCACACACACACACCTCGACGGCGCAATTGCAGTTGTACTGCAGAGCAATTGTGCGCAAAGAACTTGCTCAAGGTCCCTACACAGTGACACCTCGGACGAGGGTCGAACTCGCGCACTCAGTGCACACTGAACGTTATGGGCTGACCGCTCTAACCGATCGGCCACTGTGCCACATATTATATATATATATAGTATATATATAATATTATAAATATTCTAACCAGTGTGCTTCCGTTTCACGGTCATTGTGAGGTACTCAAAATGCGGTACAGCAAGTGTCGCTATATAAGTATACATTACGCTTCTGGACATCATATTTCTCTGTTGCTGTAGCACAAGGTTATGAATTGGCCAGTTATGACGACATTACTTCCGATGATGGGCAGAGCCAAGGGTCACGTTGCCCGTTATATCCACCCCATTTGAGCTTAGGGAGTCGGTGTAGAGTATCGGATCTCTAGATTCGCTGTCGAATACTTCGTGGTTGTTCACACATTGTATCTAGCCTACCCGTAATACTTTATCTAGCATGGCGCACTATAAATCGAGGGCGAATGATGACTGCAACACACCTGTGCGTGGATGAAGTGGATGAATTTCAGTTCCTCCTCCAACGACTGTCTGTGGCTTTCAGCATCGATGTGCAGAAGTGTTTCACTGTTGAGGTCCTGTTGATAGGAAATAAATACGTCGGCCTACATGTGTAGCATTCAATGTGGACTAATGTAAGTTCATTTTGGTTGTGCAGCGATAAGGAAGTGAAAAGTGTAGTGAGTAAGTTAAACCAGTAGAAAATATGATGGTGTATTGTATTGCAACCATTGTTTTATGTTGTAATTGTAACTACAAAGGGCCTACATCTATAGCGCCGGTATTTCTTGCGCAATGCATCAACCGATGTCGCGCATCATGTTGCGATATTTTGTACTGAGTTGCACAACTACATCATAGACTTTTGCGTTTTGCCGTAACGTATTGTATATTAGGACCCATATACTATATATTTCATACTCCAAAAATCAGATGTTCGGACCCCTCCCCTGACATTTTGTTGTAGACCCCTCCCCATGCATGCGTACGTACTTTTGAGCTCTACCTCTCCCCTAGTGCAAAGGTTAAATAGCTAAAGACATCTACAAGACATTGCTTTTACCGTACGTCATTTATTTTGTTAAGATTCAAATTTAACAGCTTAAATTTGTTAACTGTTATGAAGAAATAATACACTAACAACACTTGCATTTAAAAAAGTTTTAATGCTGAATGAAATTGATTGAGCAGAAATGTAATCCGTGATTGGGTTTACAGTTCTGATTTCTATATTCCATATTATAGACGTTATAATTAGACAGTTAAATTTGCGTAGGCTACGTACCTATTTTCGCGACCCCACCCCATCCCACCATACGAAAAATCGTCGATACTCGAAACTCCCCTCCTCGCTGCGTACATAATATGTGGATGGCCCTTTACTGGGTCTCCTGTATATGGTTGGTCTTAATCGATTGCTTTAGGGGCCGTTCACATATTATATAACGCTCAAGGGGTAGGTGGGTGAGTTCCTGTTTTGTTAGCGTTATATTGTGTAGAGTGGGGGGTAGGTCGAAGGTTTTGTTAAAAAATAAATTTTTTCCAGCTTATGCTATTTTGCCTGCCCACTGGAAATTCCATGTACCATGAACCTTCATCGTTTAATCGAAGTTCACAATACGTTGTGAACCATAACTAGCACAATTAGCTGCCATCTGGCGAATTGATTTAACGTTCTTACTTATTATTTCTAAATCTACTTTTAACAATTTCCTGTTTACAATTTTAACAATTGCCTGTGCATAGCTTTACACGCTTTAAAATTCAATTCTGTGTGCTTTGTTTTGATTCTGGTTTACATTTAAATTAATTCACTTGAAATAATTTTTTCGGTAGCTATTATCAGGATGTTTGATTTCATTTTCTATAGTATGTGCAAATAGTTTATATGTTTGCTTAAATACCCAGTTGTAGTTGTACTATACACTCTGTTAAATACGCTATTAAATATGTAGAGTTGTACCGCGTGCCTATCGATAAATACCTGATAGTGCAATATTAAACCAATCGATTCTGCGTGATAATTTTGTCCTAATTTCTAGTGCAAAACAGGAGGGAAATAAAAATTGTGTAAAAAATCCTGTTTAGTTAGGATTTACCTCGCTACCATGTATTATTATGCTCTATTAGTAGGCCTACATGCATATACATGGTGACAATCGTCGACTACCAAATTAGTTACCGTAATTAATACAAGTGAATTTAACGTCATTAAAAGTCCGTTTATTAAGATGCAGAGAAGCTCCATATATCCGGTCTAATCTTCATTGGCATGAGAGAGAACACAATTTTAAGATGGCTTTTGTTACATAGCTAATTGAGCGTATGATGATTTTTTACTGCAGTTCTTGAAATGGATAAGGGCAATTTTCAGTTGAATCACTGCCATTAAAGTGCTAACTAACATTGTATTGTTATAAAAGTTTCAAATTGTGCAATACAATTATGTCGATTGTATGTTTTTTAATGTGCTTATAGACTGGGGTGGGGTAGGGCTAGGTAGCATATCTGTTATATAATATAGGAGTGGGGGTCACAGCTGCTGTTATATAACGTTATTAGGAGTAGGTGTAAGCCAAAAATTGATAATTTATGCGTTATATAATATGTGAACGGCCCCTTATGTTCAGCATTATCTTTCCTTTGTTAAACAGGTTTATACAAGAAGCGAACGAAGAGAGCACTTTAAAGATATTGACGAGTTGAGACAAGAATTTAAAATTCCTTACTGTGCAATATAACCACGACAATACCCATAAACTTTTACAATAACCATTTACTTGAATGCCTCTTCTTTCACAAAATTTCAAAGCACTCAAAGTCGAGCTGCGAGACAGGGTGTCGCGACATTCGTTGATTTACAATGGGAAATAAATTTGATGGACCAAAGTCCCGCAGATAGGATTACCCATGTAACAGTAATTTTAGTAACTGGCATCTACATTAGGAATACAGGGTTGTAGCTAGTTAACCAAGACCCAAAGAAACACATGAATTAAATTGTTAGCATCAAGCACAACAGGAACACCGCAGGGGCATACGAGATAGGAAGGGTGTGCACAAGGGAGTACCAAAAGAGAACAGTCAAAAAACAGCCAGCAAAGTGGTCACGAAGTTTCCGTACCAAATCTTATGTTGAGCTGCACGAGAAGAATACAGCTTGAGGCCAATTATTATTGGTATTATGCAGGCAATGTGGAACAAAACGCCCACAATTATTTAGAGATATTTTCGATATGAACCCTCCATGTTAAAAATTGGAATTTAACCGAATTTGCCTGCAGTATAAGGTCACAACCCGTACGAATTGTTCCTTTAGTCTGTTAAATAGGCCTATATGTTTCAAACAACGGCAATTATAATTTACGACGCTAAAATAAGATGGCTCGTAAGCGATAATAGTTTACGACGCTAAAATGAAATTTTTATAGGAAAGAGAATTCATAATATTTGTTATGTCACTGTGATCGATATTTATATTATTAATAATCAAGTCTAATCTAGGCCTAAAGCTATATTTATTTGAATTCTCAAGCGTTGAGCCTACACCAAAATATAATAGTCTTGAACGGGGTTCCGCGAAAAAATGTTTCGATCAAAAGGGTTCCATGGCCAAAAATATTGGGAAACGCTGCTTTAGCCAATAGAATGTGCTTACGATGAGAGCAGAATATTGGGCATCGGGTATATTCAGATTCAGGAATAACATATCGATCACACACCTAAATTCTAAATGGTACAGTATGGTGTGCTATGCTGTGGTCTCGTTTTTAATGGGGTAGTATCATAATGGTTCGTACCTGTCGGACAGTTTTAATGGTTTCTTGCAGTGTCTTTATTAGGCCCTTCTCTCGCTCCCGATCGGATTCTAGGCTGGCCAGACGTCGCCTCAGAAGACTGATTTCACCCTCATAGTCAATCAACTGCTGATTCAGGCGCTCACTCTTTCCTTTGTCATCCTCCGCATTACTGCGACCCAACTCCCAACTACAACAAGTCGATGGCAACAAGATGGTCATATAAGGCAATCACCTCTCACACGGTTTCTACATGCACGCGATAAGAAACAATCTTGTTGCGCTGTAATGGTATACTGATCCAACTGAATGACTTCTGTAGCGCCGTAATCAGAATACAACGCAGTCTAGGTCGATGGTGGCCTTTGACTGTAGGACAAACATTTTTATGTAGGCTACGTAAGCCCAAGGACTTGCGTTGTCTAGGTTCCTCGTGTGTGCGTGCGCCCGCCGCTGGTGACCCTTCTAGCATGCTTACCAATTACTTATCTATGCATACATTTTTATGAACTAAAACGCTGCGAGAGAAAAGTGTGTTGGTGTAGCGACCAGTGATTGTTTGAACTCAGACGCAGCGCCCTTTCCTTCAACATCGGTTGAGCAACGGCGCTAAACAGATTGCATTATTATTAATATTATTATTATTTTTCCCCCGAGGTACACTTGATCCATCGGGATTCAAAAAATTAGGAGGGCATTGTTAGCAGATGGTTTTATTGGTTGAAAAAGTGCTACAAAAAGCGACTGCGTTGAAGCACTGGACAGCCATTGATTGACAAGCGCTGATAGAGGAAGGTGGTCTCTCTTTTGTCACATGATACCTGGACAATATTATTGTTGTTATTATTATTATTATTATTATTATTAGTATTATTACTATTACTATTATTATTATTATTATCATCATCATCATCATTATTAGTATCATTTTATTATCACAAATTTATTCGCAAACCATCGGACATGGATACAGACTCATTAGTTCATCACAGTCTGGATAAAAATTGCAAGTGACTTATTGTGATTGCTACTCAGAGGATTGAATAAGAAACAGAGACAGTAGAGATCGATACAGAGAAAGTTGACGATGCAAGGAGAAGCACAGGCGAAGATAGGGACAGAGACATGGTGAGATCAACGCAGACAGGAGCTATATTAAACATATAGATGGACAACTGGGCATACAAATGGATTCAGAGCTATAGACAGAAATAACAGTCATAAGAATTTAATTAAATTGGCGTCACATGATTATTGCTTCCTCGAAACTTTTCACAGGAACTAACCTCTTTCGTAGATCCTCCATTGCCTCGTCGTACACGGTCAGTTTCATTTCCATCTGTCCATTCTCCCTGACGGCCTTTTCCAAAAGTCTCCTGGCCTCTCTCAGTTCCTCATCATACAAGGTCTTGATTCCTGACGGATCGTACCCCGAATTGGCCTTCAACTTCTCAATGTCTTTTTCCAACTTCATGATCTGAATCATGTAGAAATGTCTCTCCTCGATGAAGTTGGCCAGTCGCTCATTCAGTTCCTGCAGGTCCTTCTTCTCTCCATCGCGAGCATCCTTGATGGACAATCCATCGCCGTCCGACGGATCAAAACCGGAGCTCAGATTCCAGACGGACTGCCATCTGCCCACCTGCCCCTTGTTCAAAGTCCGCGCCCCGAAGTTCGTTCCTGATCGTTGGATGATGATATTGCGCCCCTGGATGTTGGCTCGACACCCAATGAAACGTTCCATCTCAATGAACCTTCCTTCTCCGACAACTCTTCTTTGCGCATCTCCCCCCATTAAATAATCGGCCTACAATCTGCGAAGGCGGGCACGTAATCGAGCCTTTCCAAGAGCCGTTGACTTCACTTGCTGTGGGTTTTTAGTTCGAATGTTGTACAACACCTAATCTACTGTTAATCTGTATTTGTACGTGATGTGCTCTCTTCTGATTGCAGGCATCATCGTTAAAGAATATACTTACTTACTTATAATGCGTTATCTCGGGTATGATAATGATGACGATATTCGATTATTGTAGTAAAATACCTGCCAGATGACAAACCGCGTCATGGCTTACAGAGTAATTTGAATTGACTTGCTGAAAATAGAAGTATTGCCTTGTAATTCGGATTGCTAGACTGCCAGCTTGCCCTTTTCGGACGATTCTTGTAGTTATATAAAACTCTAAATACAAGGTTCATGTTGTCTTTGACAGGCAGAACATACCAATGCGCACGCGGGCGAAGGGCTAATGGTGTCGAGTTGGGAGCGGTTACAGACGGCTCAGAATATGGTTGCGATTCCTCTAAATGGATTTCTAGAGGCGGTCATCGGCTGATGCCACTCGAATCTTCATCTCAACTTCCTTAACCGAGTCATCCATCGCTTCCGTGCTCTTTGGTGTCTCGCAAGGCTCTGTCCTAGGGCCACTGCTGATCACCAACTATATGCATCTACACTGTCAGCAATCGTTTATCGTCAGGGCGTAGAAATCCACCTCTTCTGATGATACTCAACTCTATTCTTATGCATTTGCGACTAAATGATGTTGCGAATGCTACAAAGAGACTTCGTGCCTGCATTGAAGACATCTATCCATGCTTCTCACACTTAACCTGGGCAAACCCGAGCTCACCTGGTTTGACCGGTCCTATAAGCTTCCACAAAGCGTTGAACTCTCCCTCTTTCCCTCCTCTTCTCTACTCTTCCACTGTTCGGGATCTTCGAGTCATTCTCGACTGTAAGCTTTCCCTCAAACCTCTAAATACTGCCATCTCCAGGGCGTGCATGTTTCATCTCACACCTGCTCTTCGCTTTCTACACTGGCTTCCTGTGTGTGTGTATCTGCTACAAGCTGGCACTCACCATGCTCTGATTATAGGCCGCTCCTCTCCTCGCTGAAAAGTATGTTGCTAATAGTATGCGTCCTGCTTTCGGCCGCTGTCACTCGCTATGGTGGGCCCTCCATCTTAAGGGCCCTCGCACCAGCCATACGCCAACAAAGCATGCATTATCTTGTATTGGATCACCTCTTAATAACACTCTTCCATTCGTCGCTCGAGCTGTCACTCTAGACTCTGCTCAAGTTACTCTTTCTAGATACGCTGAGGACGCTCATGATTCATAGTAAGCCATTTTTAAAGAGTTTGGAGGGTTTTCTTAAATGCGATGTATAGATTTGGGGACCGTTGATCAATGGACTATTGATCATAGTTAACGAAATAATATATGTAAATTCGTAGCCAGTTAGGCCTAAGCGAAAAATATAAGTTTTAATTAATGGTTTTGAACGATTTTTAATAATGAACGCAGGATGAGTCTGTGAGTGAAACGAAATAAACATAATTTCCTCGCATAGTAATCATAAAATAGTAAGTTACATCATCTAACTTTGACTGCTGTACTGTTTATTGATCATGCGTCAAAGTGAGATAAGTCGCCTATAATTGGTTTTTTTAAAGAGTTGATTGGTCACGCTAATTATGACGACTGCACCTGCCTGTAACTCGTAAATGGTCCATGTTACCAAACAACCTATGACCAACAATTCTAATAAACAATGGTCCATGTGAGCAGCTATCTCTTGCTGGATCGATCTACTCACTGTCTCATGATCTCCACTCATGAATGTTGGCCAACCGACCTAACCTGAACTCCTCTAAGACCCAACTGATCTGGTTTGGAACAAAATAGTAGCTACTCAAACTCAACCTCCCACTTCTCACGTCAATGTATCCTGATGTCATATTTGCAACCAGTGTCCGTGACTTAGGTGTCACTCTTGATAGCACCCTGTCTTTCTCCGAGCACCTCTTGCAGTTGACGCGCTCATGTTACTACCACTTGAGGCGTCTGAGAGCCATCAGAAGATCTGTATCTTCTCCTGTATTCACAACAATAGTTCATGCCTTCATCTGTTGTCGCATTGACTACTGCAATTCACTATTTACTAGACTTCCCAAGGCACGCTTATCTTCCATGTAGTCTGTTATGAACTCTGCAGCCAGACTCATTGCTCGTCTCCCTTGCAACTCTCAGATTTCTACCTATATGACCGACGTCCTACACTGGCTTCCCTCTCGCATCCAATACAAGGTACTCCTCTTTGTCCTTAGAGCTCAACAGGGTAAAGCCCCGAAATATCTCTGCGACTTAATGCGAAACCCTCTGTCTGCTGTCTCTTCCCGCCCTCTCCAGTCTGCGGATCGACTTGATCGTCTTGTTTCACGGGCAAGGACTGCTATAACTCAACACCATGCCTTTGCCATTGTGGGTCCTTCTATGTGGAATGACCTCCCCCCCCCCCCCGGTATCCGTAGCAAGATTTTAATCGGGCTCCCACCATCGGCTCCTGAAGACTTTCTTATTTCCTCGGGGCTGTAACGTGAGAGCGTTTCTGAATAGCTAGTAATGTAAGAAGCGCTAAATAAATAATCAGATACGATACGATTAAAAAATTAATACATGGCGCCTTTCAATGAAATTTCTTAGAAGCGCACAGGACCAGCCAAAACATGATCATGTCGGGAACAATTATCTTTAATTGGTGGCAAAACAGAAGCAGAACAAGGGTTTTGTAATTTTACGAAATCATGTACTCAAATGCACGTAATCGTTCATGATACTGTAATTCTATTATACTGTTCCCGTTTGATATAAATAAATTACTACAATCAATGCCGATTCCAGGCTACTAAAAATAATATGTACGGAAGACGAGATATTAAAATAAATTTTCGATCTACATCGCCTACAGCCTACGAACCTGAATCAAATCTAAAGCTGATTATGAGCAACACCAGTCAACTGTCAATATATAAAAAAATAATTCTCTTGGTTCAGTGAGCAAGATAATTCAATCAAACTTTAAAAAACAGTTTACGTATTTTACGAACAGTTTTAATTCAATATTCGTTCAATCTCTTGATGTACTTGAAATAATATATTGTACAGGTTACGGAAGGCGTTGCTGTACGGCTACAGGCCAGAATTCCCGCTAGAGATCGTATCCTGATTGCAGGACGCGCGTACCTACAAAAACACCAAACATCTATTCATAAACCCTTTCGCGAATACAATATCTGCGGAATTTTTTATTGCAAGATAATCTTTAGTACTTAGAGTTTTCCTTGTATAAAAATTTTACTCTTTTCTTTTACTTTTCCCATTAACTTTATGTAAATGATCATTTTCAAATGTAGTTTGTAATAAACGTGGAATTTGAAAGGTCGTTTTAAAAGTCGTACACAATGACTCTGATAAAAAATACTACTAAGAAAAATTAAAAATGACTGTGAATTTTAAGATAAAGGCCTATTATTTAATTTACCAAAATTATCAAAAATTTCTTAGGGTGTGCTACCTTTTTTTAAATTCTAAAGAAGTTTCTTGTCTACAAGGAACTTAGTGGCAATGGCGACTTAGTCCAAGTAAATTGAAAGCGTGGTAATAATTCTATGGTATGCGGTGAAAGTATTTGAAGACCGACCTCTCCGGCAGGGTTGATCAGTTGGGTGTGAATACGAGCGCCAACTCCCCAGCTCTGGTCATATTCGACGTCATCTTCTGCCCCACGAGTTGGTTTTAATCCTTTTGACCACACCTAATCAGCAAATAAGTGAAGATGTTATATTCCACAGTGATTATATATATATATATATATATATATAATCACTGTAGAACATATATATATAATATATATAACATATATATATATATATTATATATATATGAACGTTTATAACATTAATATTGTCCTTGCTCAGCACAATTGAAATCTGAAAATAGACGACTTTTATTATTTATGCCAGGTTATACTGGCCTACGTGTAGTTTTATATCATGTTGAGTTGTTTCCTATTTGTGCGTGAATGTGACAATTTATTATTCTCTAACTAAGATGATTATACACTTTTTGGTATATTGACTTCAAGAAACGTATAGTCGTTAATATCTCTATACCTAATTCAAACAACTAATTTAAGTCATCTCTTGATCTGCCATTTGTCATAAACTGCTAAAATAAAGATGTCTCCTTCATTATTAATAAATCTGATTAATTATCAGCAATTTTCATCGTAATTAAAACAAGTAATCCAATTTAGTTTCCTCTTGACCTGTAATTTGTACCTCAATGCTGCATATGAAACGAGCATCTTATCAAACACAATCAACAAAACGAAGCAACAAAATGAGCTGCAGTCTTCTCCTACTTTGATCTTATGCGTTGGTCGCAGAACAATTGATTCGTGGAACTTGAAAGTGGCAGTATCCTTTCCATCAATGCTGCGAATCAGGCTCCAGTTGCCCAACACCTCATCCTGTTGTTTAGACACGCAACCCATTTATTTAATCGTAAACATCGTAAATTTATCACGTGCTGTTCTGCCGTAATGTATTGTACACAACAATAAATGAAATAAAACTTCATGAGGATAGCATTATACATAAGTTCAGGAGCTGAGTTGAATGAGATATTGAGGAACATAGAAGTATTGTTGTGACTCTGGTGGTCGTAGTCAAATATCGTTGTACGTTTGAATCAATTTTGCTAGAAATTATTGAATTCAATATAAAAGAACCATTTTGTCAACTTTCACTCGAAAGTGAGTTTAACACCGAGAACAGTTCGGGAAAGGTCGGGACTGAGCTCTGCGTATCTCTCAGTACACACTGGTAAAAGAGACATTATACAAACGAAAGAACGGAAGAATAAATGATTGAATTAAAAGACGCCCTTAGGAACGGGCATCGAATGAATGATCGGATGTTGAATGAATGGATGTATTGATTGATGAATTGGTTGATTGATGGATGGGTTGAATGAATTAATGGATGGATGGATGGATAGATAGATAGATGAATTGTGGAACTGATTGATTGATTGTTTGATTGGTGGATGAATGAATGAATGAATGAATGAATGAATGAATGAATGAATAGATAGATGGACACAGATGGATAGATGGCTGGATGGCTGGCTGGCTGGCTGGCTGGCTGGATGGATGGATGGATGGATGGATGGATGGATGGATGGATGGATGGATCGTTGAATGGATGAATTTATGGATGGATGGATGGATCGTTGAATGGATGAATTTATGATGAATGAGTGGATGAGTGGATAGATAGATAGATGGATGGATGGATTGATCGATGGATGGATTGATGAATTGATGGATTGATGGGTAGATGAACTTATGGATGGACGAATTTATGGAAGTGCGGTTGCGAGAAATGAAATGCGAAAACTCAGCAGATGGTGGTCAGCGTCTGGAGGTCAACCTTTCTTCCGGTATTCTCCAGTGCTACATATTTCCCTTCTGGGGAGAATTCGGCAAACCCAACCGGACCCTTAGCTGACTTCTGATATGTTGTCTTTGCAAGCATTTCGCCCGTTATTGTCTGATTGCCATTCATCGAAATACCTACAATATTCGAATAAAATAGTCTGTTGTAATCGACGACGATCCGCCATGAAGGGCTCAACAGTTCTCGGCAATCGCCCGATCAAAACAGACCAGTTACATAAGGTATGACCATTGACCAAGAAATGGACAGCTTGTGCTAATTAAATTAACCTTAAAGCATTTTCCATAACCTTCAGAAAGCGAGGCTAAATTCTCCACGTATTGTCTCTAACATCAATGCACTTTTTGACAGGTTTTAAAAAAATCAATTGTCAGGACTGGGACATAAAAAATCACATCCATGTTGATAATAGGAGATTTTGAATTTAATATTGGATGTGATAGCTAAATTTATCTAAGATAAAGCAGCCAAAACCAAAATTCGGCATCTGAATGACCTAAGAGTAAACTGCACTTTCGGCCTTCTCGAATCAGTTATCTCGTTCATCCAATATTCAATTTGGAAACGTGCTTCGTATTTCATTTCAACGGATAAATTATGCAGAAGGAGATGGAGGCAAATAGAGAGAAACTGATGCAGGGCAGAGAGAGAAGAGAAGAAGGGCAAGAACAGTGAAGGTAGACTGAGATTCCGAACGCCGAGCGGTTTCGAAGCAAGTACCGTTTGCGAGATCCGGAAAAGTCAGAGAGCTCCTACCCCCAGATGTGCACTCGGTCTGACGAATGACGTACTCGCAAGTCTCGTTAGAGGACTCTAAGGACTTGACAATTTGACCTTGCCCAAATCCTAAGGAGAAGGCAGAATTTCCCATTAGTATGCTCCAATATTTGTCAGAGGAAAATGATTTCGTAGATCTCGTAATTTGATCACGCGTTGTCTAGTTTGACCGCTTAACTTTGTATCTAAGTGCATACAATAGGCCTAAGGGACGTGTTTACACTACAGTCTATACATGACCCGGCGGTCAGCGTGTTACTGTATAATAATAGTTAAAAACGACTTGTTCGTCTTCATTAATTATCTCTACACAATCTTTGCGTGAGATGGTTATTTTTTCAGATCGCTATTATTCCGATTTGGGTCAATTTTGAGTGTGCGCCGCACATCGCGGAATAGACAACCATGATTAAGCAGCGGATCAACCAGTACCGGTAGGCGTTTGCATACCGGTACAGCACCGTTTGACAAGAACGAGAAAGCGAAGCAGATTGACAGAGAGGGACGGAGGGAATTTAGAGGAATTGAAACAGAGACCGAAGGAATAGAGACTTGGAGAGATAGAAACTTTGAATGTCGGTGTACAGTCTGTGCGACTTTCAAGCAGATACCGAAGACGGAGGCTAAAGGCAAGCTCTCATACCTGTGGAATTTGAACCATTTGTTCCATCCGCGGACTCGATGGCGTAGATAGCTTGATTTATCCCAGCACTAAACAACAAACATCACACCAGAATGTAATACTGTGATGTAGCAATTTTTTTAATACCGTGCCTTCGAAGTTTTAATGGCATGTCAATCACACAATTTTCGTTTAATAACTCAACTGACCTCACACGTACACAACCTTTTGCGCAAGTTAATCAGTGTAATAAAATTAATTGGGGGCAGACATTGATGGTTGATCATGGCTGACTATTGTGACATGGCTCGTAGTGGGGACTATTTTAAATAGATGGCGCCAGTATCAAATGTGGGTAAGCTACCCGAGGTAAAATTGTGTGTTTGATATTGAATGGTTGTTGTGTTGTATGTTCTTCACGCAAAAGTAATCTAAAGGTTAGCCAGATTGTAAAATTTATATATTTATGCATAATTATAATTCTTATGCCAGCCATCGATCGGAACACCATAAATAAACAATGCATGGCCAATATTTAAAAAAAACATTTCTTAGACCTATGTGCATACTGGCGCCACCTATTTCTACTTAAGGAACTGCCCGCAGAGTCCCCCATTCTGCGTAGGGATAATCCCATTGTGTGTTTGTATATTAGGCCTACTCTGGAAATCATATATGTAGATGGAGAAAATACATGAGGTCGTGAGCGCAGCCCATATCCACAAAAACAATAAGGACAATAAGGACAATAACTATGCAAAACATGGCGTATTTTGTGTTTAGCAAAACGAGATTTTTTATCTAATGTGACATATATACATGATACATAATGTACTCACTCGCGTGCTCATCTATTCGCTTGCTCACTTATTTTTTTACTACTCGCAACCACACTCCATCTTTTCCGCTCTCACTCTCACTGGAATCCTAGCTCAATCATTCATTCTCTCACTGGCACAATTAAGACAGCTAGAACACGGCTGTGGTGGACACCAACGACCCTGCCTCCTCCCCCGGAAAATCGGACAATGGTCCTCCTGGCAACCCTTAAGATGTTTTAGTACGAAATGCAATTGATGCTAATTCACACGCCCGCTTAAGCGCCAAAAAATTGTTTGCCCCCACTTTTGGAATTTTGCCTTCCCAGAAATTAGAAAAATGGGGGACACAATCTTAACAAAAGTCATCTTAAAAAGCCATTGGAGAAACCTAAAAAAGAACCAATTTGGGGAGCACATGGGGGCACTGAGCACTAAAACTGGGGGGCTTTGCCCCCCAGTTTTGAAACTTAAGGGCCGGTGATTCCTCTGCCCCCCTACTTGTTACACCCCTGATATATATATATATATATATATATATATATATATATATATATATATATATATATATATATATATATATATAGCAATGGTTGACCTCAAATAAGAAGCATTTACGATCGTTATCCTTCTCATAGTGGAGTGGTCTTGAAAAGGTCGTTTTTATGTTTCACTGATGGATTGGTATTTTAGTGGCCAGCCCTTGCTCTTCACCATCGACTGGACCAGCTTAATTGATGAGAAGACTATGGGTGGTTATACACTGACAGTTCTAGGACGGAGGAGATGAGGGACTCGTTCAGCTCGTGGTTGATGGTTGGACATCTCCTGGGTGTCTCCAGGGTTACTTTATCCCAGATCTTCAGGAGATTTGAAGATCTGTGATATATATATATTGCGCAATTATTGCCTGCTTTATATATATATATATATATATATATATATATATATATATATATATATATATATATATATATATAAAGCAGGCAATAATTGCGCAATCGCTCTCCTTAATCGCTAACCTAGCAAAGGTTTGTGAAGCACTTTTATCGCTCGCCATGCAGCTAATAGGCTATACGAATGCAATACACAAACTACACTGCACTCAAAATCTGCTAGGAGTTGGTTCTCTTCTATTTAACTTGGCTTGCGTAAAGTTTGTCACGGTTGGTAGCGACCGACCGAGATCTTTCAACTCTTTTTCAGATAGGCCTATGTTCCCGTCGACCTACACAGCTGAAATTTTGCAGACATTTCACGCTTGCATGACAAAGCAATGTATCAAATTTTCATGGACGTACCTGATAAATTGAGAAAAAATTAAAACAATTAAAACAATTGAATTTTTTGTAAAGTTTTACCACTCGAATGAGTCCTCCTTGACGAGCTCCGCTCCGACAAGTGTATTATATCAGGAAATGGAACGATTGCGTCATCTACCACATCAAAGAGGGTCCCGAAAAACCTATGCTTTTACTTTAACTTTTTCATGTAGGGCCTATGTTCCCAGAGCTGAAATTTTGCACACATTTCAGGCTTGAACGACAACGCAATGTATCAAATTTTTACGCACATAACTCAAAAATTTAGAATAAGTTATTTTCAGAAGTGCGACAATTAAGCCTAAATATCGTTTAACCACTCGATCGAATCCTCCTTTTTCACTTGGCTTCCGTAAGGTTTGTCACGGTCAGATAAAAGAGGGTTAAGAAAAACTCATGTTTTTACTTGCAACTCTTGGGGACACCATATTCTAGATTGAATGCCAGACTGGCTTGAGCGTTACCTTGCAATCATCACCAGGCTAACTAAGCTGGTTATACAACTACTTGACTTTCCCATTGAAGTAATCTTTGTGAACGAGACACAAACGCCGACACTTCACAATAACCACAGCAACCACGCTTAAAACCATGACGAATATGATGCGATGGTTAATAATAATAATATCATTGTTATTATTACTGATAGTTTTAACAACCAGCGTAATTTATGCCTACAGTTTTACAGCTCTAGCCAAACCACCCGACGCCATTGACCGTGGCTGGGATTTTGATTTCTGATGGCGGTCTCTGGTTCAAGCTTCCGTTGAGCGGTTCTCTGAAGTGACCTTCAACGAGTCCTTACGAAGGCGTTGAGATAACACTACGGGTGGCGATATCGCAGAATAGGCCTATCACGAGATGTCCTATAACAATTTGGTCTGTCACATCCCGTGCTTTGGAGGAGAACGTACAGATAGATATTCGGATCCATTTAGAGGTCCATTCAACAAGACAAGTGTGTCTGTCCGTTCCTATGTATACTTGTCTGTCTTTCTCTTTGTCAGTCTCTCTGGTCAAACCCTTTTAACCCCAACACGGCATACAGATAGTACAGCAGGGTTTGGTGTGTCAATGTAGGCGTGTTTAATTCAACCCAATAGGTTAAGTTCAGTTAGATGTTCAGTTGGATGGTTAATTCAGGACTGGACGCGAAATAATTCGATTGATAAATATTACAACTACCTTACTTAGATCAGCATCTGCAAAAATGATTAGATTTTGTATTGCTATGAACCCAACTGCTTTATATAGCGCCCCTTCAGACAGCCGGGCGAACAGGACAGAGAAGGATCGAGCAGATCGACCTATTAGGTTCGGACGCCGTGGCACCAGAAACCTATGCAAGGTCACCGAAGGCCATTAGCGTCGCCCTCCTCCTTTATCCAGGCTTGGGACTGGCACTGGCCGAGTACTACCAGTGACGGAATTCGCAGAGACTCAGCGGCAATGCGCTGTGGATATAGGAGCCAGTGGAGGACATTCGCATGAGCCCCGAGACTCAGTGGAACTAAGGTGGACAGCCATGCTGAAGACCCTGTTCTACCTCCCCTTCAATCGCAGTAGTTCCTGTTCAGGTATTTAACGGTCCGGATTAGTCTAAGGGTCTACTCTAGATATAATGTTGTAGGCTTCCAGTTCATTGCAACATGGTATTAAACAACTGTCAGAACAAAAGACCTTAATTATTCTCTGTCGGTCACTCTGAGGCCTACATCTGGAGCTCCTCCGATATATCGGTCTGCCATTCGCAGAAACACACCAACACACTCAAACACTACACACTCCATCGCGCATACAAACACCAAATTACAGACACCCATTCTGAAATTTCACACTAGATTGATTAAACACATCACAGTCTACAGTTTAAAGATGGTTTGCAGTACAGTAATAAAAGCAAAATCAGGTTTAGACAACAAATCCAGATAAATAACCATAACCATCGCTTTTCAGACAAACAATAGAGTATTAAAATTCAATTTACAAAAGTAGAATGATAGGCAGGGCCATACCGAGGGGGGGCCAGCGGGGTCACGGCCCAGAGCTCAAATGTGGAAAGGGCGCAAATTTCAGGATGGAATAACTTATTATTCCATAAAATGCACTACTTTCAAAATGTGGGGCGCCAGATTGATGCTTGACACAGGGCGCAATTATAGCTTGGTACGGCCCTGATGATAGGGATGAATAGGGAAAGGACAATACTCCTAAGAGACCATATTTTAGGTGTACAGCGCTCACAACAATTGTAACAATCTTCAGCAGAAGATAAGTTAAATTAAAGATAAGTTAAATTAGCATAACCAACTGTTATGAGATAGTCTATAATTCTGGGGAAACTCTGAGCAAGGACACAATTCAGGCATTGTACACCTGACCATTTAATGTGGTAGCAGTCGTCAGATGGGAGGGCCAGGGGTGGAAGAATATTAAAAAGACTGTGCAGCAAAAAATGGAAATTTTGCTAAAGACTTCACAACAAACGGATAAGAAGGAAGAAGTTTTTTTTTAAATTCAATTTATATCTAGAACATCCACTTTTATTCATAATCTGCCATTGGTGTTTTCTATATCAATCAGTGAACTATATATATATAGGCCTATGTAACACGGTGTGGATGATAAGGCAGCCGATTCATCCACTTACCGACCTTCTCACCTACCAACTTACCTAACTACCCATCAACTCATACTAAACCCGTCTATCCATCTTGTCAGTTCATCGATTTCGATGTCAATCTAACCATAGTTTAGTTTTTTGTCCTTCTAGTATCTGGCATCAATCTTGAATCTGAATAGAAACCCGTTTTGCGTGAGAGACCTCACAATTGGAAGTTCCAGCGGACCATGATAACTGTCTGCTGTTCCACTGGGACACAAAAATCTGTCTGCTGTTCTACTAAACCACAAGAACTATTCACTGTTCCACTGGAATCCAAGAACACAAAACCCGTTTGCTGTTCCACTGGAACACAAAAACTGTCTTCTACCACACAGACTTATAAAATGAACAAATTCCCTAAGAATGTACATATGGAAATCTGTCAATGCCAGTGTTTTTCACTTGATGTTAGCCTCCGATCCGAAGGCTTCTTACGCAGTCTGATCCGAAGGCCGGTTAACCTATCTGATCGATAGCACAGATTCAGATTCAAAGCCCTTGTTCTCTCCATTCACTTCTACAGTACAGAAAACCAACACATTAAAAATCCACCCACAACAGACAATGTTCCCTCTAAGCTGTGGGTGTGCACACAAAAATTTAATGTTAAAACTACGTAAATCGAGTTTCCTAGCTGCCTGCGGCCTACCTTACTCCAGAAATTATGGTTCTTTGGCTGATATGTCACCTCATTAATCTTTAGATAAGGAACCTTTCTTAGGCTATCAGAACTTATGTCCATAGACTTTTATATATTGTCTTAATTTAATTATCATCCCATTCAGCTAGGACCTGCACACAAAAGTGTGAACCATTATAAAATATTGGACACACAAAATTTCTTGCAAACATTATAGATTAAAAAAATTTGAGGGAACATTAACCACAGATGACTATTATGAAAAAATGATGGTAATGACAGCAACAACTAATGTTAGTAGTAATTATGATGAAGCGGAGAAGAATGATGATGGTGATGATAATAGATCAAAGTCCAAGAAGCAATTGGCAACCAGTGACTTGCCTTAGTCAGAAGGTAAGGAGGAAATTGTCTTGCGTAGTAGTACGTCTGTGGCTTTGGAGGTGCGCTTGTTCTGATATCTTCTACACACTCGACGTCACTGCAACAGTTAGGAAATTGACAAGATTTGGTCACGTTACTCAAGTCATTATTCATGTTGAGAGATCTTAACTACCACAAAGCAAATCCCAAATAAACAAGAATGAAAAGCATAAGCAAAAGTGCTGACTGCAAAAGATTATGATCATCGCACTAAGTTATGATCATCACTCTAATAATTTATGATCAATACACTAATTTATGATCAATCTACCAAGTTATGATCAATCCGCTAAATTATGATCGATCTACCAGGTTATGATCAATCCACTAAGCTATGATCAATCTACAAAGTTATGATCAATCACTAAGTTATGATCAACCTAACAGTACATGATCAATACACTAAGTTATGAATCGATGTGCATAAGGAGTGGATAAGTGGTTTAAACAACAACAAACCTGCAGCTGGCTTGTGCATCGCTATCAATATTTCCTTCGTTGCTCAGCTCGAGAATTTCAGTGGACAATTCAACGTTACGAACGCTGCCGAAGAAATCCGTCAGAGGAACCTTATCAGGATCACGTAGGAACAGGTCGGTCCTTACAGCCACATGACTAACACATAGTCTCTCAGGACAGACCTTTAGCTAAACATAAGAAGAATAACATCATATAGCCATGAGTAGCCATATCAATGACATAAGTCATAATTATAAGCCATAAGTAGCCATACCAATGGCATTCAGATGAGACATATAAGCTGAGAGCTAAAAGCCAATTGTAATACTGTCACAAGAAAAACCGAGTGGCGTAACCATGCAGGAGGCAGCACAGTAGTCATAAGATAGCCAGAAGGGCAGCTCAAAAGCAGATGAAAGACTGACAAACAGCCATATAGCAGACTGAAGATAAGCCAGAAATAAGACATGTCAGAGACATAATGCAAAGCAATGTTTAGCAGATGGAAATACACTATTACGTCTAACACAAGTTATGTGTAACTCATAAGCAGTATAAGGATTACATATTTTACGAATACTTTGTTTACAGATTTACACAAGACTTACAAACTGTCCCATCGTTTGGTTGCTGTCTGGACGAACTGTTTCGAGGAACTCAAGAGCGTAATATGTGTAACGATCGATGATGTACACTCCGATCGCAGGATCGACGTGATGCTGGAGAAATAAAGGAAAAAAAATTTAAGTCACGTATAAAAGAACAAAGCAAAGCTACCAGCCACATTTTGTTAGTTAAGATTAGTTAAGTCTTTATTTGTACACTGTAGAATCTATTATATTTTCTCTTTTATCTTCTCTAACCAGCTATCACATTTCTATATCACCTAGCCTAATAGGTGGCCCTGACTTTGGTTCCTAATCGGGTCTCCTGGGCTCATCTCAGCCTCCTTACTCACTCCCATAACTATTTATCTCCTTTCTCAACAAAAATTGGACTTATCACTATTTTTTGTGGCATAATTGTTGCCAATTACTGATTAGCCAAATAAATTTCTTTGATTTGATTGATAGATTATTTTAAAATGCTACGATCCAATGGCCACGGAAATGGGATAATTTTACATTTATCTGTAACACTTATAAGGAAACTCAAACATGACTATATTGGTTTCTTTATATGTATTCACAGCGTACACACACACAAACACAAACACACACACAAACACACACACAAACACACACACAAACACAAACACACACACAAACACACACAAACACAAACACAAACACATACACAAACACACACACAAACACACACACAAACACACACACAAACACACACACACAAACACACACACAAACACACACACACAAACACACACACACAAACACACACACAAACACACACACACAAACACACACACAAACACACACAAACACACAAACACACACACAAACACAAACACACACAAACACACACAAACACACACACAAACACAAACACACACACAAACACACACACAAACACACACACAAACACACACACAAACACACACACAAACACAAACACACACACAAACACAAACACAAACACACAAACACAAACACAAACACACACAAACACACACACAAACACAAACACAAACACACACACACAAACACAAACACAAACACACACACAAACACACACACACAAACACACACACAAACACAAACACCAATTGCTCATGGATATACAACAAACACTCCTGAAACTGCAACAAACACTCCTAAAAATACAATTAAATGCAACACACCTCCAGAAATACAAAAGATGCTCACGGACCTAAAACAAACACTCCCAGACACCATACACTTTGGGTCACAGAAGCAATCACCATTGCGAGTCAGGCACGCCAAAGTTACCACTGCACAAAGTGCAAAACTGAATTACCATAATACAGTGGAAATTTAGTAAAACCATATTGTACCAGTGTCATACAATAAAGAACTTAACACACCACTTTTATCAGAATGCATGTCATAATAAAATACACTACAATGGTAAGAACTTCAATTGTGTACTACACAATTTTTCACATTTGACACCATTTGGTAATACTCATTGTTACTGATACCACTACCATATCACCACCTCTGTCAATACAACACCATCACTACCACTAATCACCGTCTACAGACCACTCGCCACAATCGTTCTAATGGCACCCGGGTGGTTCTACTCACCGATAGAGAGTCCTCTCCGACATGGCTGCTTCCAACTGCGAGGATATTTGGTGAATAGAATCTCTGGAACATTGACTGTGCCTGACATGTGTCGACCATGTAGAAGATCTCGTGGTATCTGAAAAGAACTAAACCGACTGAAATGAAAACATTAAGGTACTTATTAAGCAGTCGTTCTCACACAGGATTTAGTCTTCCGAACCTCGTTAAACGCTGTTGTCACGTTAAATACAGAATGCAAATAACCTGCATTTTCAGAATCACATCAAACTGAAAACAAAGTCCAAGTTTTTTCTGCATTAACAGCAAGTCAAATCAATAGCATGAAATGCAATTATCATCATCATTGTCGTCATCATAATCATCATCACTTTTGTAATTATTCAATCATTCAATAATTCAGAGGAATTATATAGTACCCCTCAGAGGTGCTCCAAGCCCAACTCCATCATTAAAAAAGAGTTTTCAAATATTATCTTAAAAGTTCTACCATAAAAACAAGCTGGAAACGTTTCACCTTAGCTGAAAATGTTACTAAACAAAAACTCAACAGTGCAGCCGGCTTGGATAACACACGCTTCCCTGCAGATGAATACTTGATGACAAGCAAATAGTGTGGTAGGAAAGTCCACAGACAGGCATAAGATGACTGGTAAAGAGCAGCAAATACCTGCGCTTCTGGTGCATCTGTTCAAAGGCATCGGCCAATTCAACGTTCGATATCTCCTCAGCATCTTGAAACTTCAGAAAACCATCTCCACCGTGACCTGGAGACACAACAGCTTATATCAGAGAATTTAAGATTGCCTAAGATATCAAGTGCTGGCAATTCAGTTCTCTAAGCATCAACATTCAAGGGTGGGTAGCCAGCCATTTCACTCGCTGCCTGATCTTCTCACCAACAGTCTATGATCAATATGTTCATCCCATAAACTAATTGCTTCATGGCACAAGTGCTGTATAAATCTTCGTGTCCAGCACTTTTGACTGAAGTGTCAAAACACAAAAGAATCACCTGGCTGACAAATCTTTATAGTTGTGCGCTTGTAAGATCGAGTTTATCCTAAATATCGTTCTGGAAGAATTTACTTAGAAAAGGAAAAGCCAAATGAAAAAGACCTGTCATGTAGACTAGAATGTTGCTTCTCTCGTCTGAAAGAAGCCGCTTGGAACGAGGAGTCGACGGAGGAAGACGACCGGTCAGAACACGGATGAAGTTCTCCACCGTCACCTGTGTAAGTGGTAAGGTATGGAGTGGTAAAGTTATTCCGTTCAACACAAGAGATCATGTATGGCAGTGCAAGGTTAATCTATGTTGATCCTAAGCTTGATTGCATTTGCAGGAACCTTTGCAGAAATGTTCCTAAGCACACCACAAGACTCTACACTGAGACAGGAAAACGTGCGGGGAAGTATGACTTTAACACATACACAATATACAACTAAATTAATATATCTGCACACTGTTGGTAATGGAAAATCTATATTGTATTTAAGCATTTATAAAGTGCCTCCAGTATGTTGAACCGTTCATTTATATTTTTATATTATATTGCAACACTACAAGAGTAAAGTATATATGTAATTACATATGAATTACAGTTTTCAAATATTATCTTAAAAGCTCTACCATAAAAACACTTTGTTTTTACAGATTTACTTAAGACTTACAAACTGTTACAAGCAATATGTCAGTCTATTCTGTAAAACGTTGCATCACTAACCCAATGACTGTAAGTTCTAGCCTGCTCAGCGACATATTGTTAACCCAAACTTTTCTCTAATCTAATCAAGTGACGACTTTTATAGCACCATTTAATACAAGGTCTCAAGTCGCCAATTGCTTACGTGAAATCATTGTCGGATAGTAAGTAAGTAAGTATGTATTTTATTGAACCGCTTGCAAACACACTGCGGGCACATCATAATATGAACAATCAACTCACAGTAGCTTGACTGAAATACAATTGGTGTCTCTTTCCTAACATTCAGATTAATGGTGTAGAGTGTGAAAAATGTGTGCATTCAATAAACAAATAGAACTTAATAAATAAAAAACATAATTGAAGAAATAAGTGAGTCACTGTCGTACTTCATATCCGCGATAATCGACCTCCACGTCGTCACCATAGACGTTTATTTGCTGGTTTGCGTTGTTGAAGACAGTTGCTGTAAGAGCAACAAAAACAACAATGCAAAGAAATCTATTTGAAAAAATATTTCAAACATTACCACAGTTAAGGACGAGAAGAATACGAACTGAGAATAAGATATGGCAGAGTATTGGATAACACACTCGGGCACAGAGCTGAGGAAACTTATTCGATACACGTATCCCCAGTATGGCTGACTAGGCATTCTTCACTAGATAGTGGCGTTGGTCAGATTAGATGAATAATGTAATGGACACCTTGCATGGCTGTCAACAGTTACATTTGACTCCTGTAGTAACTTGTCATCATTCATTCCTAATGTACTTGTAATCATATTGTGGTTTGTCAGTTTGAAATTAAAAGAAAATTATTAAAATAATTGTTAGTTAGCGTGCTGAAGTTGGTAGGCATCATGTCAATTTTGTGTTGGATGGCTTGAAAATGTGCCAGAGATTTCAGTCTAGGACACCACAAGGTAAGAAGTATCAGGAGTTTTATTTTCTCGTGTTTAGCCGCCTCGTCAGACGAACCCTTTCCAAGACATATTTAAAGCATTTCTTCATTCGCTGATTCATTGAGTACAAATGCAGTGGTGCACCTTCAGTATATCCAACCAGGAATTCACTCAGTCTCAATTCATGAGAAAAGTTCCGTACAAGCAACTCCTGCATTCGCATGACAAAACTTATGTAAGGATAAATACCCGGGGTAAAAGTAAACGAGTAACTTTTCATTACGGTAAATCACTGACCTGGTCTAGGGTTCCGAGGATTGCAAGCCATGTCGTCAGCCACCATCAGAATGATCTGGCTAAACAAACACAGACACACTTCATCAAATATTTTGCTAAAAATGACATCAATTGTGTGCAAAGGACTTGCTCAAGGTCGCTACACAGTGACTCCCCGGACGAGGGTTGAACCCGCTCGCTCAGCGCACACTGAACGTTCCGGGCTGACCGCTCTAACCGATCGGCCACTGAGCTTATTATTCATCTCACGCTGCTCCTCAGTCTCTCTCTCTCTCTTTCTATGTTTCTTTCTGTCTCCCCATCTCTCCCTCCATCTGCCTCTGCATATCTTCATCTCTATCTTCGTCTCTCTCTGTCGCTACATTTAATCAGACTCAACCTGATTTGCAGAGAAGTTTCCACAATCCATCGATTGCCGTCATTTGCAATATTACTGAAATGTTATAGAAGCCAACGGGATAAAGTTTAAATAAACAAACGAGGTTGAACTGATGATAAACTGGTGTAAATATACCTGTCTGGAATGCCCAGGCGCTTCACACTGCGATATATCGACAAGACATTTGCCACATGCCTGTAGTTGAACCAGAACCTCGAAGTATCGACGAGAACAGCCCAGTTATTCGTATGACCACTTTGGAAAAACTCCTCAGCACGTTCAACGTCCGACTGCGACAATATATTTTAAACAAACATATAATTCAACTGATGATCAGTTAAAGAACCATTCCACAAATAATATCAGAACCGCCAGGAGAAATGACAAATCAAACAGGCACTATGAAACATAGGTCAACAAATCATCTGATCAACTTACAATTCTCTACCTAAATGACACTCACCCAACAGATACTCTGCCTTCTTTGACCCTCTGGCAACCAGACATTGACCTCCCTTGAACTACCCTTTGGAAAAACCCTTTGATTTCATGCAGACCTCGTGAATAAGGTGGTGCCCTGGGCTGGGTTTTTGAGTGACGCTTTTAAAATGTGGAGATTACGATCACGAGCAAATATAGAAAAGTGGGGCGTGGTGCCGTAGTGGGATGTTCGGTGCCTTGCGTTAGGAGGATCGCAGGTTCGAACCCTCCCCGAGTCACTGCGTAGCAACCTTGGACAAGTTGCTCATCCATAATTGTCTGTGAGGAAAGCAACGGGAAACTACCTTACTCATCTCACCCCCGGGTGGAGTAATGCCAAATGGACCTGCCCTTCGGGCAGAGAAATCATCATCATCTTAGAAAAGTGTACAGATCAATATTGATTATGCATTTTACGACTCTTGAAGGGTCGCATAAAGAAATGTTTAGGCAATATTTGGACTGAGATTGATAATGCGTCATAGTTACAGTACCTGATTTCCGCTAACGCAGTTTAAACCCAACAAAATCAATCCTAAGACGTTGCTAACGCACATCATCGCCCACGACGCCATGTTGCATGCAGCACAGATGACATATTTTGGCAGAGCAGAAGCTCTAATTTAACGTCACGCGTATTTCTGTTATGCTCAGTTTCGGATCATGTAGACTACCGATTACCGAATGGCATTTTAATTTAACAGCCTGTCAAGCTGGATTATATAAAAATGACTGTTAAATCTTATGAAAGTAGCTTAAATGTGCATGTTTTAATGCATATTAAATATGCATTTATTTTTGCGTGAATTAATGCATAGATCGAAATTATAATCCTAAACATCGAATGTTTGAGGGCATTAGCTTATTCCCAAGTGCGACGTCGATGGGTGGGTGAACAGTGAAAATCTAATACTGCAGAATATATACATAAGTAACACAGCGTTGGAACTACGTAATCGTATTTGTAATCTCCGAACTTCTTAAGCGCCACCTGAGAGCCATGAATAGGCACAAATTTATTCACGAGGGCTGCGTTGAAGGACTTGAATCAGTGGGTTGTACAAAAGGTAGTCCGATATGAGGTCATAGCTAGTCCAGCACTCCAGCTTCCAGAGAGTCAGAAGAGGCAGAGTAGCTGTCAAAGCTAGTGTAGTTTTGGTCGAAGATTAAAAGATAGCTGGATTATCAATTGAGTATGGGTAAGTGTTCTTAAAAAGGTGGGCGTTTAGTTTCGAATGGAAAGTCCAGTGGACGATGGATGACGAGCCTTGTGAGACAGATGATAAATTTAAAATACATACAGATGGTTGTCGAGCGGTAAAAGTACGGAATTCAGAAGGCCGATCGTTCCAGACATGGGATGAGGAAATAAATACTTTTTCAGCGCTCGTGAATAAGTTGGTGCCCTGCGCTTAGCTTTCAAGTGACGCTTTAGAAATTTGGTGATTACGATTACGATGAATAATAATGGCTCGGTTGGAGAACTTGAGATGAGTGTTGGCCCCGGATAAAGTAAGACCGACATAGAAGGATGACACCTTAGTTCACGGTTCCAGCCAATAGAAGATCGCGAATTGAGTTACTGGAAAATTTTAGCACGTCAAAATGTGATCGAGGAACAAAACTCAATGAAGGAAGTGGACGAACGATCATCACCACCAATAAGTGACCAGGCCATCAGGATCATAAATCAAACTAATTCGACCAATGCAGGTCTGCATGTCTATGACAAAGTAGTCTTGTCCATGACAAAGTAGTCTTGTCTATGACAAAGTAGTCTAAAGACACGACTGTAACGTACTTGTATCTGTCCTAACCAGGTATGCGCCTCTAACATATATCTCTTTGAGTTCTTACGCATGGGTTGCAGTGGGTCCGGGTTGGTGTGGTCTATAATTTTCTTGTGTCGCAAGCTTCAATGGCATCCAAGCATGCATGACAGAGAGCCGAGCAAAACGGTCTGAATTAAGATATATACCCATTATATTTAGGTGAGCGTCAAAAGTAACAATACCTGTAACAATACGAAGACGATGTGAAATTCCTGTAACTGGTTGGGTTTTGGTCTACTGTTAATCGGGTAGGTGCACTTTCGAAGCATATATAAAGCCTATGAAATGGATGATTTATTGGATCATGGGACTGCCCCATGCTTAGCATATGCCTTGATACCTTGATTCTATTCTGTTTTTGCTATCAGCACAAAGGAATGTAAGAGGGTGTATATGGTGAATCGAACCGAAAGAGACAGACACACATAGAAAGAAATAGATATACAAACAGGCAGATGGATATCTATCCATCTATCCATCTATCCATCTATCCATCTATCCATCCATCCATCCATCCATCTATCCATCTATCCATCCATCCATCCGTCCATCCATCCATCTATCTGTCTGCCTATCCATTACTTTCTACATGGTCCTGGATAGATTGCACACTAACCACCACACTATCTCGCTACACCGATGGGCGATATAGAGCAAGGTGAGTACACATCCGAACACACTCTGTCCGTGTGTACGGTTAGTGCAGCCTACTCGTCATAATTATATCGACTGACAGGATGCGCATGCGCAGTGTGTTCAAGTATTCACAAGTCAGTTGATTTACGTTTGCCGATTCAGAACACGACTCGAGAATCAGAGAATCAGAGAGCTTTCATGCATTTAGTCACAGCAAGGGAAGCCTATATGACTGCTGCGCTGGGTTTTTCTCAAATACCTACTATTACCAATGACCTCTGATTGTAATATATATATATATATATATATATATATATAGTAGGCCTAATAATGCAGGGTCTATAAGGACGTAAGCGACGTAGCTTTCTCAGTCTAATACAAGCAATAGACCCCTATATTGTAATCAAGTCGACCTAACCATCCTGCAGGGATCGTCATTACCTTCTGAAAAAGCGGATATACGCCTCAAGTCTTGACTTTTTGTTGAAACAATAAATGGAATAGTTAGTTATAGTTGATTGATAAGTACTCTGTATACTCTAGATCGATGTTTAATCGATAGATTCGTGGCTTAAATGGAGAAATCGCAGAGTGGTAAAATTTCAAAGTTACTCAAAGACCTGAAGGGAAACTTGACTCGACAAAAAACTATTGGAAAAGGTAAACTTTATTTATGTATCACGTGACTCATGTATGCATGTACAGAGGCGTCAAGATGGAGGTTCGGAGGCAAGTCCCTCCAATTTCAGGTAGAGGGATATTTTGTGAGTCTATCTTGCCTTCCTGACACTTGGGACTGGGGGTTTGCAAAATTGCCTCCATCACTCAGTGGGATTGACGCCCCTGCGTGTATATATATATATAAATATATATATATACATATAATATACATACATATATATGTTTGTTAATGTAGTAACGATTACATTGTTGCAATAATTTTGTGACCCAGTCATTCAGTAGCAAAATGCATTTAATTTAGCAACTGTACATCCAAAGCCTAGTACACAAAATGATATGGGACTGTGGATATATTTATTGTTTAATTTCAGATAGAGGAGCGACACTTAGCGGCCAGTTGACGATCTATCCGCCGGAAACAGTGATACGCGCACCAGATAGACGTCCGCTTCCGCTTCCGCTCCCACCATTGGTGGACGCCATTTGTCAACTGCCCTATTTTCACCCTCATCTCACCAGCAAAGATGACGTACGACTCACTACCATATATGATAGTTTTTGATATGATGGGAAAGAATGATTTGGGATAAGTTATGATAGCATTGGAAAGCATATGACATGATTTGATAGCATTGGGTGCAATTGGAGGAGTAATCTGTCGTTTATATGTAGCGCTTGGCAACGAACTCATCACTCATCAGAGGCTTTTCTGACACAAACCAATAAAATCAGAGCGAAAAATGGACTTCATGCAGCGGCGGCGAAACTGTGGAAGGGACGAATTGATAAAGGCAGAAAGAGATTCAGACATTTCTGCTATCCTAACGAACTCAATCATGGTATAGAGAATTAGAAGTACTAGGGCCCATATATATATATACATATATATATCATATATATATATATGTATAAACACTATAGGATTCGGGGAATTAAGTATCTTCAATCCGCCCTATTCGATTTTATTTCGCCGTTGTAAAATAAAATAGCGCAGAGAGATTAATTCTCAAAACCGTTTGAAAAGATCACATTAATCTTTTAAATTTGAATTAATTTGGTTCGAAAGTGAAGTTTAATGCATGCACGCACGAATTTCTATATTAATGTTGCGTCCTTATAACCCTTCCTTCAGCAGCACAGTCTTTTAAAATTACAGGGGCGGGAAATCACGATTGTTTTCAAGTACCAACGTTTACTTCTACGACCAGACGTAGTGGAACAGAATTTTTGATCGACCGTACACGACAATGCTCATATTAAAGTGAATTGTTATGCAGGGCATTGAAGAACATCATACGTATTTTCATATACCAATGCAGCCTATAGCGGGCATCTATTATATAACAGCATAAGGGCAGAGTTGAAGACTGAGTAGGCATGGTCGAAGTGAAAACGTCATTGACCTCCATATAAACTGTAGAACTGCCGCGCGCTTTATCTTTGCAGCTGACGAACTTCATGTCTCAGTATAGTCTGCAGGATGGATATTTTCTACTTCGGAAGAGTTTCAAAGATTCCACCTCATACACAATCACCGTCAAGTACGTACTAATAATATATATATATATATAATATATATATATATATATATATACCCGTGAGCTTGTTTATATATATAACATGTAATTTAGTATAATCATATTTTATAGTTACATATATCTTTAGATATATAAAATATAATTGTATATAGGCCTATTACGATGAAAATAAGAATTATATGAGTATGATTTGAAAACAATCTCAAAAGAAACTGTAACTAAAAATATACAAGAAAATTATTATTATTATCCTCGTCATAGACGGT
Organism: Bimastos eiseni; assembly: GCA_959347315.1. Taxonomy (NCBI): domain Eukaryota; kingdom Metazoa; phylum Annelida; class Clitellata; order Crassiclitellata; family Lumbricidae; genus Bimastos; species Bimastos eiseni. The sequence goes on along the minus strand of OY365811.1, from coordinate 39,442,821 downwards.
CGAACGGAAGAATGGACTAAAGGAAGGACGGACGGACGGACGAACAAAGGACGGACGGACAAAAGGACGGATGGACAAAAGGACGGATGGACGAAGGGATGTCAGGATGGATGGAAGAACAGACGGAAAGCAAAAAACAAACGGAAAGGTGGGTAGTTCGATGGATTGATAGATCAGCCCAGTCGTCGATCGATAAAAGGTAGATCGATGAAAGATTATTTACAATGCAAACAGTGAACTGTTACAGTCATCGATGTGGCCTGAAGCACATCCGCGTCGTCATAAACAGCGGCCGATATTCGCTGAAGGATCGAAGCTTCGATACGATCGACGAAATGATCCAGTTTTACAGCCACCACGAGATTCCAAACGAGGAGAACATCTCCGGTATCATTCTCCGATTCCCCATCAGGCGACCACCAATCGAATTCGGAGAATACATCGTAGTCTCCACGCAGAGGTTCGTCGCGTCCTCCGCATCGCCATATCTGGAAGCCATCGGAAGACATGGTTCCGAGGGTGATAGACCCCAACTGCCAAAACCGCGGCCATCTGCTACCCTACCACCACGTGGTGGCAGCACAAGTGAACCAAACACGCTGAGGAAGGATTCGTTGATTGTTCCACCCCTCTTGCCGCCCCCAGTTAAACCTCCTTCACGTGGAACAGTAACTCCACCTGCACCAATAAAGAATCCTGTTGATACCTCAAATTATTCAACACCGATTGACACGCCTTCACCAAGTATCCAAAATCTTTCCGCGCATAAAAAAAATTGGGTCACTGGAGCTTCTAATATTCCCATTGGCCCACCCTTAACGAATGACAAAAAATGTACAACGCCCATTTGCTCGCCTATACAACGCTTGGCGCGTTATGAAATCCCGGTGGATACGGCTCAAAACGAGAGATGCGATTGCGGGTTGTTGATGCGAGAAGCGTCCCTTCCCCTCGGCTGGAGCGTCCACGTCAGCCATGACTCGGATACCAAGGACCAGACATACTTTCTCTCCCCGAACAACGAAACCAACTGGGACCTTCCGCTCTCTGTAGCACTCCTTTTGTCTCCGGAACAGCAGGACCTCATCCGCAACCTAGGATTCGACTCCGATATCAAGGCCGCAGGATTCCATCCCGGTCGCCCGATAACCAGCTCAATGGGATGCTCTTCGAAGGCTATGGGATTGCTGGGAGCGACCACAGCCAAAAACACCTGGGTCTCTTGCGACGACTATGAGTCGTCGAAATCGCTGCGAGAGGCTCTGGAACGATCAGAAAAGTCTTCGGACGGTGTCCAGAGCAAAAATCCTGAAAGCTCAAGGCAGACTCCAAAAGTCGACCTGCAGCACGTAAATAGGCTTGGGCGATTAGTGACTATTACTAATCGCGATAAGTAGGCGTCAATTAATCGATTAGTTCGATTAATCGATTAGTTCGATTAATCGATTAGTTCGATTAATCGATTAGTTCGATTAATCGATTAGTTCGATTAATCGATTAGCTCGATTAGTAATATAACAACTCGTGATGTTGACTCAGTTCCTCAGTGAATGCTCTGCTAGCCTGTTGCGGTAGCCTGCATGAACTAATCATGGAAGTGGTATTGCATCCTATTTATAGCGCGTAGGCCTATGACATAATAATTATTTGTCTATGTTTCAGTACTATTTGAAACTAGGTACTAATTAATTATCTTCTTGGTACTGTGGCGTTCTGCCGCCCGAGCGCCTGCCTAGCGCTAACGGACGGTGTCGACCCCAGCTCGCTGACACGCCTGGAGTCGCCCGAGTCACTTTCTTACCAAATCTCAATGCCAAACGGTTACTCTCTATATCTCCCAGGATGTTCACTATCACCAGGCAAGATTAGAGACGGGTTTCTTCTCCAAGATAGGTAACACGGCTCGAATTAGTAACGAGGTCTGACTCTGCCTATTCCGCGGTCGCCGGATGGGCAACGTTCTGAAGATGGCCGTACTCAAAACAGGGTTCATAATCATACCGGCAGGAGTCTTCCTCGCCTTGCATACCTTCCAAGCTACTAGCCTCGTCTTCCTCTACCTCTACCTGATGTCGTACCGTTCAGCATCTTGTGACTCTGAAACTATCGCCATTTAGGGACACCCAACGTTCTCTTAAGTTACGAGGTTCAGACATATTTGAAACAAGTCCATAAGCCATTTCGGCCTATACAATTATCGGTAGCTAAATCCAACGTCTTATACTCTTAGACATTACTGTCCCCAACTCTCTAACCTCTGTCGTCCTAGACACACCAGTCTCACAGCTCTTCGTCATATCATGCTAAACACTTAGCTATCACGTCTCCTGCTCAACACTTATCTCTCGATCTATTTCCGTGTATGGCATAAACGGCCGCACACGTATATTTTTGTCATGCACATTTGACTGACTAAGTTCCCGTCCTCTGTGTTAGCAGTTACCCACCAACACTGATATATTCTGCTTCGATAAAAATGACACTGGCATGGTATTCACGGACACTGATAGTGAAGGTCTTCTGTCTATAACCTTCGCTATCTGCACACAGATCTTCGATCCGACCTACGCACGAGGGGGCCCGACCTCGCACTTTAGTCAGCTCTCAGAACTGTGTGTGACGACAAACAACCATGTATTCACCTGGGTACCCGATTACCCAAACGTACTAGTATCGATCACTTCGATCAGACACGCAAGTAGATACACTTCGGGGAAACGGGAGGAGTATCTATGACCGAACTAGGTAGCCAACAAGTATATTTCTCGGCCGGCTTGCATCTGTCATATACTTTAATATCCGATCACCCAGACTCTCACATGTCTTTAACTCTCATCGACTGCATTTATTCATCCCATCGTAGGAACATATTTGTATTCGTCACCTAGAGATCTGACCAACGGTAATGCACCAACTCTCGTTTCTCAGACTCGATTCTCTCACAGGCAACTGAGGTAAGTGTCACCACGTTACCTCTATGTTTCACACAGACCTGTATTATTATAATCACCTTCTCAGAAGCAATTGTACCCTGTCTCTTATACACTGGAACGAACCACTGGCAGATCTTTCGAGGAAGTCCTCGAAAAGAGATTATGTAGTTAGATCTACAAGAAGAAATTAGTAGACGCCTAGCGGGGAAACCGCGAGCCAAGATATTGCAACTAGACACACAAGTGAATAGATTTCTGGAAAACGAGAGGAGTAAGTGTGCCGACCTAAGTAGCCAACAAGAAGATTTACCGAAAGATCGCAAGACAATAAAGAAGACATACTGCGGGGACACCGCAAGTACAGATATTACGTTTAGTAACTCAAGTAAGGATACGCGGGGAAACCGCGACCTAAGACATTGCGATCAGACACGCAAATCAACAGATTGCTGGTAAACAGGAGGAGTAAGTATGACCACGCTAGGTAGCCAAGTATAGATATTTACGGAAAACCGTAAATAGAAAAGAATATGCAGAGACACCCACAATTAATCAGGTTTTCGGCACCAAAGGGGACTTTCCCTGTATCGAACGCACCAATGGGGTCACCCTCCCCGTATTTATCGAATGTATTCCTGTTTTCCAGTATTTGTCAACGACTTCTCCTGTAGCTCTCAGTCTGTTTCCAACGGCTTCACGGGGCCGCCCTCCCCGTCTTTTAACCAACGTGTACACTGGGGAATTCTTCCCGTAAATTGTCTCAACAGTCGCCATAAATCTGTCTCGATGTAGCGTTCGGTTGCTCGGGGCTTTACCCGACCTCTATTTCTCACGGCCACCGACGGGGTCACGTATCCGACAACCGGCTGGTATTCTCGAGGAGTAACTATGACCGATCTAGGTAGCCAACAAGACTATTTCTCGGCCACCAGAACTCCCACGGTCTGCACGGTCGGGGATTTTTCCCAGTCTATCTCTCGGTCGGCCGCCGAGGCCTTTCTCGATATATGCGTCGGTCCCTTCTGGGACTCACCCAGTCTGTGTCACTCACGGCCACCAACGGGGTCACCATCTTCCCCGTATTTCCGAACAGACCTGTCATTCATTCATTTATTTCTCTCGATCGGGTCTTTACGCACTCTCGAACGGTAACCAGACCTGTGAGCATTTCTCACGATCGGTCTTTCTCTGTCAGCCTGTTGACTCCTACGATCAGGGCACGGTCCGTCTTGCGATCGACGGCAGAGGGGCCCACCCCACCAGATCAGCGAAAAGCAGCACCAGCCTGACCGCGAGAGCGGCTGTCACTAGAGGTCGTATTTATATGGCAACACTCAACGATCCCTGGAGCGGTACGAGAACCACTCTACGTATGAAGCAGTACGAACCACTGCTCCACATATATAGCGATGCACCGCATGTCAGGCTATACTCAAGCCAATTCATGCGTCTGCAAGCTATGCACTCAATTAAAAACTGCCGATCGGTCTTCCTTCCTATACGCAACACTGAAAAAAATAGACGTAAAATAACACTATGGCAAGCCGATTATTTAAATAAATCATTCATTCAAGCCTTGTGGCCTGTCCGCCACAGTACATCGTCTGTAAATATTAGATAATTGTGATTCGTTAAGTGCACGTATGCCATTTGTTTATGCTTATAATATAATTATGTAATGGTATGTAAATTTTAGATAACTACGATTTGTTACGAAAACTTTCTGTTAACTCAAATCTTTATTACTGTTTAACATTCCTCATATTTTCTGTTTCTCTGATTTACCGTAATATATCAGTCTTTTTGTTAAATGATGTTCAGTTTCTGAAATGAGTCAAAGAAATTGTGATTTGATAACAGGTTACACTTGGTTCATAATATTTTATCTCGATCCACTATTTAACCAGTTGACCCCCAACACTGTAAGAAACTGCGGGGACAGTGCATTTATAGTCCTCATCCTCATATGCTTGGCAACACAACTAGATTTATAGTGCTCATCCAAATGTGTTTGGCCCCATGAGCATCAGTTATTGGTGACGAGGAATAGTACGGAAAGGACTTTCACCAGGTACTGACATGGACACCAAATCAGAGAAGTCTCAAGATACATGCAAAAAAACTGCAGAGGTAAAATTCTACAGATTACCAAAGCACACGAAAGAAGGTCAAAATCTGATGCTAATTACGTTGTACATTATTTTTTTATAATAACCGATGACAGGTGAGATACTTTAGTTTCTGGAACCCCAACAACTTTTCGATTACCTAGCCGAGGGGTTATAAGAAGAGCTAGGGTTTCAACCCACACTATAAAACATTGATCTTATACTTGGTGAACTGACTTTTTCACCAGTTTCTTAAAATTTCATTGTTCCAGACCATAAAATTTTTATTTAGGCTTAAACTCATAGTCTGAGTAATAATACAATTCAAGGAGGTGTGTGATTCTGCTGACTCAGTAACTCCTTTAGTCATTTGAAGCGTATACGGTTATCCAGATTTTTCAACATCATATCCAGAGGGTTTTCGGAACCAGGATGTGCTGGTTTCGCGCTGGTTGCCTGTTGCTGACCTGGTGACTCCCCTTTGAGTATGTTGCTTATGGTTGCTTGCAATCTCTTCAGTCTCCTCATATCATCATCATCTTGGACCAGTAACGCATCGGAATGTACGTAATCTTACCCGGCATAGCGAAACCCTTTTCTTCCAACTCAATGCTCAGCGCCACCAACAGTGGCGTAGCGAGGGGGCGAGGGGGCGAACCGCCCCAGGCAGCATTTGTCCTAGGGGCGGCATTTTCTGGAAAAAATAAATTAAAAATTATTTTTGTATAACTTGCACTCTTCAAGATTCTTGCTGCTCTTGTCTAAACCTAAAGCTTTATTGCTATTTCTCGACTTAAAACTAACATATACGATATACCGAAGGACCATCGAATGGCGCCTAGTGTCAATGGACACGCTGCAAAATGGCAATCCGTCTATCTCTGTCTATCTTGCCATGACTTTCGCACCTATCAAATGAAATAAATTTTGCAATAATAATAATGCGCAAAATGGCCCCACGCGGCACTTGTCCTAGAGGCGGCATTTGTGGGGAAAAATAAATAATAATTGTTTTATAACTTGCACTCTTCAAGATTCTTGCTGCTCTTGTCTAAACCAGGCACCATATGCTTTCTTGCTTCTTCTCGACTTAAAACTAACATACACGATATACCGAAGGACCATCGAATGGCGCTTAGTGTTAATAGATACACTGCAAAATGGCAATGCCGCCTATGTCTTCCTATAAAATGAAATAAATTTTGCAATTATAATAGTGTTCAAATTCTTAGATTGATGAAAAATTATTCTTTCCTAAGTAAAATGTTGAATTAATTAGGGACAATCTTTGCTTAAATATAAATTTGATTTATGAAAAAACTTGCAAAATGCATCATGTATTGATGCAAATAAAGTTTTATGAAACAGAAATTTGAGTAATGAAAGACGTTTTTGCCTATATTGAGTGATAAAAAAAATTAATGCAAAGTTGGATGCACAATCTAACTTAAATAGAAGTTGGATTTATCAAAAACAAAACTTTCTTAATTAGAATGTAGTTGATGAAAGAGTTATTCCCTAAACAGAATTTGGCATTTATAAAGCGCTTTGACAAGACAAGTCTTGCACAAAAGCGCTGTGCTGCATTCTTAGTCATAGATCAGGGAGAATAGGTAGGTCTTCAGTTTTGTCTTGAAAAAAGTAACGGTAGGCTAATAAAGTCTTGGCAACTGGCAAGCTAGTAATAGGCTAGCTAACACTGACAGAAATTCGAAACATTATGCGTGGGCCTACACTTTAAAATTATGCGAAAATCACGAAATTATGCGAAAACTGAAAATTTATGCGAAAACAACAAATTTATGCGAAAATTGCATAAACCACGGAGCCCTTGCAGTTACCCACCAACAATTTAAAGTGCGCCTTCTCAGCAGTTGGACGTTCTACCAGGAATACACCATCTACGTGTGTATGTGAACACCCTCCACCCGAAAGTAAACGCATCCATCACTATCTGTTTGAATCTCCCTTTTTATCTGAGAGTGGGAGTTCCTCGGTTAAAGCCTTACACGAATGTTTATACACACGTTATTAGAATCAGAACGATAATGGCAGAGTTCCCATTATTACTCTGTGATCCTCAATAATTGGATGTAAAGAGCGCAGGTTCATTTAGTCAATATAGGCCTATTATATAATACGTTAAAAATAATCAAAAAGTGATGCGAGCCGGCTACGTTTGCACGTCTGCCAACCGGACTGCGTTCTTCACTCCAACGCCTGTCGTGGATTCTTACCGCCTAGAGACGTCTACCGTGAAGAGAAAGTCCCCGTGGGATTTTCCCATGCTCTGGCCAGCAATGCGAGAGTTTTCTCTCTCATCATATATGTACTACTTTATGCTGTTTATATAGTAGTGAAATCAACACCACTTAAACAAAGGCGTCTAAAGTTTTTAGTTATTTTATGTTATTTTGCATGCGCGTAATTTTATTACCAACCACTTTGATAGACAAGTAGTTTCATTAAACAATTGATAAAAAAACTTTTAAATAAAAAACATGCATGCGTAATTATTTAGTAATCTTAATTACTGCAATTATAATTACATTTGAACAATTGAACACATATATGCATTGCCACCTAGTTACTGAGAGGCGCGAAACCTTGAACAACTTAAGCACGTGCACAACACTATTAATAATTATAATTACACTAACAATAATTATACTTATAATAATAGTAGCAAAACAAACAACAACAATGATAGGGCGGTTTTTAATTATTTTTACGGGAATGTAAAACACAATAGCGGTTTTTACTGTATCCATACTGCCATTTTGGCGGATGTGTTCCATCGGGTACAGTATTGTAACCTAAGTTATTTTAACATAGGCCTAGTCTACCTTTAAGAAAATTTTATTGATGAAATTAATCATGCTTAAATGGACGCTGGATTTATATAATAAAATCGTACTTAAATGGAGGCTTTAATCAGCGGGGCAACCGGGCATTTTCCCGGTGGCTTGCTCTGGCAAATTGATAAAATAAATTTTATTTTTAATTTCATTCAGCTAGAGTGACACAACAAATTATCTGGCATCTGGCTATGTTCCTTCAAAGCGCATAACAATTAATAGCCCATGCCTATTTTGCCCATGCCTCATCTGATATCATTGAGGGCTCAGAAGGGCGGGAGTGCAGGCAAGCTGGATGTCTTTATATATTTATGTACATTTGCAGTATAATTTATAATTTTATATATACATTTGTTATATTTGTATATCTTAATTATGTATAATAAAATAACTTAAATCAATCACTAGAGCATAAAGATTTATTTCAGTGCAACAATAGGTCTACTACAACAGCGGGGTTTTTATTCGGCAATCTGTTTGGTTTATAAATTGCTTACGAGCGAAGTTTTTCAATTCTATAATATAATTTATAAAAAACCGTCTAAAAGACTCAATGACTCAAGATCATTAGGAAGACCGCTTTTGAAGTTTGCTAAATTTTATAGTTTTATTAATTTTATTATCATAGAAAAGCGCCAACATGAGGCTCTGTCAGTTGTGTGCTCCGCATTACTGTGATGACATCATGGCAATAAGAAAGTCAACTACTGCACCATTAGGTTAACTATTAACTGTGTGTAATAATATTGAAATATAAAAAAATATAACAACACCTGTGAACACATTGGTAAATAATATTTAATTCGCTTTTAGTAAATGATGACAACGCCATCCAGTACTAAATATAGATTCCTTATATGGCCATCTACTTTGCTAATCTGTGCACAATTGGGCTAGTTTACCACTTTGACAAGGGTAACCAACTTGTTTTCTAATTCCGCTTAGGCCATACACAGCAAAATGTCACAAGAATAATTATTTAAGCCATTCTTTAGGGGTACTCAGGCTGAAAATTGGGCAAGTCCTTTCACCCAATTCCTCTGGAGAACACACTTTACATACTAAAAAGTCCGAATCACGACACGATGCTGACTGAAAATAAACGAAAACTACATCTTTTCTTAAAAACCTTATTATAATGAAAATTACCATAAAAATATGTTCATTTCAAAACACAGGAGTTGAATGTCAATGAATCGTCCATATAATTAGAAAATAGCTTAGAAATAATAATTTAGGGCAGCTTCCAGCTTCTGTTACACTGAAACTAGCATACAACGATCGCCTAAGCAGCCATATTAAGTACATTGCTATAAGATTGCTGCACCACATAAAGATCACAGTCCAAAGCTCCAAACCCTGATTTAGTAGTATAACAGAATGCAAGCTAATCTAATCGAATCTAACCAGAAGACTTGTATAGCACCATTTCTTCAAGATTCTGGTTAGATTGGCAAACATAATGGGGTCCTCAGTGTCCTGGGAAACCAAACAGCAATTAAGAAATAGTAGGTTGATAAGATTTTAGTTGATCACATTATGAAATGGTATGTTTATCAGATTTTGATCACAATTACGAAATGGTAAGTAGATCAGATTATGAAAGCAGGTGTGACTGTGAAATTATATATACATATAATATATATATATATATATACATACATATATATATATAATATGAATAATATAAAATGGCATATTTATTAGATTATCAGGAACAGTGGGGCATCCCAGAGACACTTGAGAATGGCTTTTGTTCTGTGAACAAACATGAAACACAAAGAGAGCAGAACTTCATAAAGTGCATCAATTTCTAGCATACTGTTATGCAAACATTCTCGCACATCAGTTCGCTTCAAGAAAATTCATTTATAATAATAAGCCTGGTTTATTTCACGGCATCGCTACAAGTCCTCACTGCTGCAATTCGACGTAGTTGGACGGAAAGAGGCCGGTGTGTCCCCGACATGTCCCTCGCCACCAGCCCTCATCAATCTACAGAGGACACAAAAGCATCAATCAAACAACAAATCTACTCAGAGGCACTCTCTGTGATGGTATAAATGATGTTAAATGTCATTTCTAACGAATATGTTACAGTACCAACAGTTAACAAAACAGAGAAATAATCTGTTAGCAAAACTATGCACAGTAAGTTGAAAGAGTCACCAGCGGTGGAACCAATCAACGGATTCCCGTCAACAGCTGACAGATGGCATTGACGTTCAGAGTCTCTGGAACATTAAAGGCACTATATAAATTACTAACTAGTAAATTCTCTTTCGTTGGCATCTGATGAACAATGTATTAACCAGTTGCGCATAAAAATCAAACAGCAACTAAATATAAAATTGTTCCAGGAAACAAATCCATTTATTTACGATCACTCTTACAAGTTCTATAACCATACCTCCGGTCTACAAGAATAAGGTCAGGCAAGATTTACCGTACCTTTCATTGCCTTCAATCAAATGTCCATACTTCATCTCAGCCATTCATACTTCATCTACCTCACCTATCAATACCTAACTTACTTGTCCATACCTCAAGTACCTGTTTATCTTACCTTTACATAACTTACCTACCCGTATACATAACTTACTTTTGCACATCCCATTTACGTCATGGTGTGAAAAGTCATATGGTCAATGAAACCCAAACTGAGAAATGTAAGCCAAAAAAATGCATTTGTAGGACTTTGCAGACTGTCAGCTGAAATTGACATAAGAAACTGAACCACTTACGAATTCAATGTCCGTGATTTCCTCACCGGGATCAAAGGTCAACTCATCTTCATCGGCTAAAAATTGAAATGCTCAAACAAATTAAATAAAACCAAACATTTACAACAGTGTTTTCAACTTTATGTTTTCAACTAACATGTCTGTCCCAATCCCAGTCTGTCTGTCTCCTCCCTCCCTTCCTCCATCTATATATTTTACTCTTTGTCTCCATCCCCAATGTTCCTCCTTCCTCCATACCTATCTTTTGCTTTGTCTCACTCTCCCAATGTTCCTCCCACCTCCATGTCTATCCGAACGTCTCCATCATTTGTCCGTCTCAACATCTCCGTCCCCATTCATCTTCATCTCTTTCCCCGACATAGCTCCGCCTGCTTCCTTCTCTATCTCTCTTTGCCTGTCTCTCCCCAACACAGTGATAAGTTGTTCTGCCATCCTAGTTTAGAGCCTAGCATGCTGAACCATAATATCAGTCAATTGATTGGGTTTCAAATTCTCACTCAAACAGAGAAATATCTTGAGAGCATAAAAATAGAGCATAGAGCATAGAACTCGTAATAGTAAACTTCAAATTTAAAAAGTACAGCTCAAAAGCTAAGCACAGGGCACCAGCTTATTCATGAGCACCTGTGTATGCTGCAGTACCTGACTGGTTCTGTTTCAGCATTCGAGTCGCCCTGAGATGACCTCTGCTTAGGGACCTCAAGCAAGCCCATTGCGCCTCTCCTGAGACAAGAGCACTTCTAAAGGCTCACTAGAATTATCTTATCGCATAGTATCCTTTTAGATTTATATGGCGCCCCTATAACTATTCAGAGGAGTGTATAGGAAAAGAACTTTGACGGTGCTATACAAATTTTCCGTTTGTTGTCATACACCATGCCACAGGATACGCAGAATGATAGCGACTTTCTAGAAAGGAAGCATCCAGTCACCTGCTTGGTAGTCATAGAGAGCCGTGGCTTTTGGACCGCTTTGTGACTGAGCAGGACTTCCGAAGTCATCAGTGGACTCGTACAGAGGGGCTTCATGCTTGGTTCCACCACCAGAATGTGACACAGATGTATCCTAAGAACAGCCAATAATATACATCTTAGACAATCCAAGGCATATCAGACAATGACTCTACGAAGAAACAATGAGAATGCTAAGAAAATGTCAAAGAACAACGAGAATACTTCTTAGAACTAAAAGAACACTGAACTATTAATATTACCTCGTACAACTGCTCTTCTGGTTCTGGTTGGTTTGGCTTATATCCGCTGGATTCAACATCCTAGAAAACACAAAGGAATAAAAACAAAAGCATCAAGACACAAGAAAATAAACAAGTCAAGACAAAACAAGTGCGCATGTGTGCTTAATTGCGGATCAATGAATGTATGGATAAAGTTTAACGGATGTATGGATAATATATGTGTTTTGATAAATGAATGTATGAACAAATGGATACACGGATAAACTAAGTAAGTATGATTATGTATTATGTATGAAAATACTGAATACAATGCCTAGTAAGTACATGTGCACTCAGAGGCGCTGCTCATATGAAGATCTAAGAGACTTAAACGTGGCAAATATTTGAACGCTGAACAGCAATCATCCAAACCACTCGACACTTACTAAAATAAACATAAGAACATAACTGAAACTCAACGCGGGTCAATGGAAAGTTCCTCACTTGATAGAGAGCCTGCTCCTCTTCCTCTTCTTCATCGTCTGATGGCGGCCGTGCGGGTGGAGGCGCAAACGGAGTGGCCTTCGGAGGCTGAGGCGCCTTCTGGATGGATGAGGCATCCTCATACAGCTCCTGCTCCTCCTCCTCTTTTCTTCCTCCTACGACTGCGCTCGTGTCGTCATAGATGTCTTGCTCAGCTTCCGGAGCAGCTGCGACCGCCGACTGTCGCTCCTGAAGTTTCAAAATCACAATGAAATGAATTATGCAAATCATAATTGTTTCTATCAAATCAATTATGCAAATTATGATTATTTCGATGAATAATTAAGAAATTAAGTTGCGTAAATTGTGACTGTTTCAATCAAATCAATTATAATTATCACCATTGTTTAACTTCTGGACAATTTACCCTTCTGGAAAATTTCTTCTTCTTATTCTGACAGCAGATCGCTTCTTATTGATTACCGTATCAAAATAATCAATCAAAACCTTTAATTGTTAATACATAAACATTATCGTGGATGCATTTCAGTGTCTGTTCCACATAACAGGTTCCATGCTCAATCAATTCATGCCAGACTTTCAAGGATTTCTAAAAATGAGCTACATAAATATTCAGATAGACACATAACCTATCACTGTAAATCAGCAGCTTCAGAAGGTTCAATATCCAATACAATGCCATAACAAATGGCACAGTCATCCACATAAAGACCCAACTTATAACAAGGTCCTGTTAACACGAGTTTATTTTCTATAGGTGGCCCAGTTGTATGAGAATTCGTGTAATAATGGAGTATATCATAAAGTGTTTCTGGTGTAGTCACAAAAGTAGTGCCGACGCGATGATGCTTGAACACCAAAGCCTTACTTGAGCCTGAAATCTTACTTGAGGTCCCAAAACCCTGAAACACACACGGCAAAGGGAAAAAAGAACAAGCAAGAGTGACCAAACGTCAAGTCTATTTAACCAGGCAGCCACATATAGACATAATGACCAGCTAGACGCCCCAAATCAGGGTGCTCGAGCCCTAGTGCTGGTTCAGCATGAAAGTTTGAAGTTGCCATGTTTTTGCAAGCATTGAAAAAAGGTTAAACGACTCCAACCTCCTCTCGCTTCTTTGCTGCTTCTCGCTCTTTCTGTTCTCTGGCCGTTCTTTTCGCACGCTCTTCCTCCAATCGTTTCTTGTCTTCTTCGCTCGATGATTTGGCCATGTTCTCAAACCTCGCCATTAGCTTCTTCGCCCCCTCCGAACCTAAATCACAGATTCCAGCAAAATAGTCAAATGACCAACAACTGACAGTATCATATCAGATAAACAACTTCTCCAACATTGTAGTGTTGTATTAAGTAAAGTAATGCTTGAAGTAAACTCAGTGTAAGTTACATAGAGTAAATTATATAGTGCAAGTTACATAGTGTAGTAACTAATGTAATGTAAATAATGTGATGCAAGCAATTCAGGTAAGTAAGCAACCAATGCACACATGTAATGTGCTATAAGTGTTAAAATGAAAGAGAGAGAGATAAAGATAGGGAAACGTGAGTGAGAAATAAATGCAGACAGAGACTGACAGATAACGAGGGTAAACCAGAATGAGTAAGACAGAGAAAGAGAAATATACAGACATGCAAACACAGAGACAGGTACAGTCGACAAGAGACAGATGTAGTAAACAAAGAGAGTAGGAGACAGACATTGACAGACCAGACACTTGTGGCTTTGTTCGTTCGTAGTTTGTTCCAACCGCCCGATCGCCCTCACCATATCCGTGAGCAGACTGAAAAGAAAATACGCAAGCAGCCATTTTAAAAGCATCTGAAAGAAAAGCCTTTGAAATAATACACAAAGATCAGTCAGTCCCATAAGCTATAAACTTGAAACAGCCATTGGTATGATGTGCTAGCGACCATATTTTCTCATCCTCAGCATACAGAATCCCCCTCCGTTGTTATTTCATCACTGTAATGTAATCAAACATCTGTATAAAATCATCAGTGATGTCAAAGGGTGTCAGTGCTCTGGTCACAGAACTTTGTCTTAAGGCATCTCTGTTATTGGTAAAGTGAGAGGGTTGTAATCATATATGTATCTAATCCAGCACTGTCTACAAGACTTTTAGAACACAACCCTAATCATTTTACATACCTTGTCCACATTTCCTGATTCCACTCCAAACTTTCCGCCGAAGCCCTTCTTATGATCGACCTGCGATGGATGAAGTTCCGGTTTACTCTTCTCGTCCCATCCTTTTGCAGACTTATCCACCTTGTCGGTCTCGACTCCAAACTTGCCTCCGAAACCCTTCTTATGATCGACCTGCGACGAGTGCATCTCCGGTTTCGTCTGCTCGCTCCAACCCTTGGCTGATTTGTCAACACGGTCCTTTTGAACTCCATATTTGCCACCAAATCCGACGGAATGGTCTGTTTAAGCAACAGGATATGTAATTAAGAATGGTCACCATGGTTACCAGTGTCACGTAGCATATCATTATGTAACTAAACAGGTGCTGGGCACCTCTAAGTAGGCATTGACCTTCGATCCAATCAAGTCAGTTTACTTTTACAGAGTAATAATTTTACTACTGTATCACTAAGGCATCAGTGCAAGCTTGCTATGCGACCATTTATGTAAAAAAATATTTGTTATGCACAAACTCATAGAGGAATGCAGATGTGAGGTTTGGTTGGTCAGTAGTCAAGTGAAGAATAGTATGACATCCAAATGCTTAAAAGCAGCGAGAAATGCGGAGCTTGGAGGCGCTTTTTTAAGAAATGTAAGAAGGTGAGGATCTATTAAATACACATGCTTAATAAATGAAGAGATTTAACAATAAAACTAATATTATCTAATAAATACAACCACAATATGTATATATGACATGGATAAGTATGATGAAAATAAATATGATAACAATAAATATGATTACACAATAATAATAAGTTCAGGAACAATAAACACAACAACAAATACAATAACGATAAAGATAACAATAATAAATACAACGATAATGAATATAATAAAAAGTGCAAAACAAACTGCAACCACAATTCCGAAGATCACCGACACAACGAACAAATGACGTTAACCTTTCTGTGAAGCATGTTTATCGACTTTCTCGTGGTGATCGTATCCAACGGCCGACTGGTCTTTCCTGTCCTGTTGGACGCCGTACTTCCCTCCGAAACCCTTTGCAGCATCCGTCTGACTCACGTGCTGAGCCAAGGGCGCCTTGTAATCATGACCCACTGCACTCTGTCATATTAAAAACAAGAAATATTTTACGACTAGCTCACCAAGCCCCTTCCAGACTCAATACCCTTGCTCAGGAGCATTCGGCACTCTGACACTCTGACCACTTCCTGGAAAGTATTGACACAACCAACATTGAAAAACGAGCAGGATCGAGGCCATATGGTCGCTATATAAAAACCTTTACATTTACAATTAGGGGCCGTCCACATATTACGTATGCAACAAGGGGAGGAGGGTTTCGAATATTGTAGATTTTGCACACGGGCGTGTACAGTGAGGGGGTCTCAAAAATATGTACACACACAAATATAATTGTCAAATTATGACATCCACAATGCGGAATATTAAAATCAAGACTGTAAACCTAATCACAGACTATATTCCTGCTTAATAACATGCGTACAGTCACATATCTCATCGTTGATATGGCACAAGATTAGAACTTCATTCCATCATTCAGAGAAACTTCAATAGTGTCTCTTCAAGAAAACTATTCAAAGGACAGACAAACAGAGACACAGGAACATGCAAAACTGTGCAAGGGACGACCTTTGGACCTCAAGTCGCAGCTCTCGAAACCAACGTTTCCAGTTCAATACAGGCAGAGCTTCTAGACTTAGTTGTAGCAATACGAATACGTCCGGCAATCAGGAGTCCATGTACAGCCTACCGAAGATCATTTTTCCTTGGGCACAAGAGCTGATGTTAATTCTTTCCCTTCCATCAACACCTGCACAAAATGACAGATGCTTGCAGGAAGCCGTACCTTGTCCATATTCTCTTTCTCGACTCCAAACTGTCCTCCATAGCCGTACGAAGCCTTTGGTCCAGATTCAAACTGCTTCTTTTTCGTAGTCGTGTCTTCTGTTTTCACATCCTCTCGCAACTTATCCATACTGACAACCAATATAAAGCAGAACCATATTAGTAACACCAACTGAAACAATGAACTATTGATGACGACGATGAGCTCTCTACCCGAAGGCGGGTCCATTGGCTTCATGCCACCTGGGAATGAGAAGTTTTGCTTTCCCATTGCCTTCCTCAGAAACAATCATGGGTGAGTAACTTGGCCAAGGTTGCACTAATAGCATGTCATATATTGTAATATTCAAGCAGCACATTTATGTCCATCTATGCAGTATCCTAATAAACAATCATGCAATGCCTTTAAAATCTATATGCGCAGCACCCTTAAGCATTATGTATCCCATTAGGCTGAAGCTTGGAATTGACTGGAATTGTGATCTGTTTTGTAATGCCATTTTATCGATGTCTGATGCATAATTATCTCAAGACACCATAGATTTATTGCGGTCAGAACCGATTCGATGAATATTACCTGCCTTTTCTTTTCTAGATATTTGTCACAGCCTCTGTTAGCTGAATTACACACAGAACCTGCACCGTCCCGATAATGGTCGGACTCCATTTGACTGACCTGACCTAACCTAAAACCTACCTGATCGACCCAACGTGACCTGATCCTTCAACTGTCTTTGCTCCCCAACGCTGTTCCTTTTCTGAGACGTCATTCTGCAAGTATACCATGTCAAATAGATATAGATATATATATATAGATATCTATAAATATACATACAGAGAGATATATGAAGTTAGTGAGCCGTTAGTTAATTTCACTACTGCACAAAAAAGGTGCAAGAAATATTCTGTCTTATCACAAAGTTTATATCTGTATTCAAAACTCTGTCCTACCTACCACAAAGTTTGGATCTGTATCCCATTCATCGTCATCTTTCTGGGAAGCGTTTGCTGCAACATTTCGCCCAGCTCCTGATTTCCACATGATGCTCACGACAATGTAAATGTCTACAGTGGAAAATGTAATGTACAGTAACTGAACATTTTATTAAACATTTTTGTATAAACATAAAAGCAATCATCAATGATCCATGTTTAC
Organism: Bimastos eiseni; assembly: GCA_959347315.1. Taxonomy (NCBI): domain Eukaryota; kingdom Metazoa; phylum Annelida; class Clitellata; order Crassiclitellata; family Lumbricidae; genus Bimastos; species Bimastos eiseni. Next base: position 39,425,322 of record OY365811.1, on the reverse strand, counting down.
TATATGGCTGGCAAAAATTAATAGCAATGAAGTGTAAAATTGCGGAGCTAACTACACTAGCTTTCAGTTCTAAGATTCAAAGTTCTATCATTGGTAATGGCCATTGGTTCATACACGGTCATCACTGAGCATATCAACCTTGTACCAATAAGCCTTATTTTTATGAACATCATATTAACATTCCATGACGTGTGACCTCATTTTAAAGTAACCAATAACGTATGCGCTACATCAATTTACAAATGAAATCACATCAGGCTAAGCGTCTGAAGGGGCAGCAATGAGCCTTCTGTGAAATTTAATTTCTGCCCTACTCTAAGGGCCTCGACAACAACGTTCAACTACACCTACGCAGTAACTGGACACCAGCAAAGCACCCGTCACTTGAAATTCGGCCTGGCTAAGAAACAGAGAAATGGTCATGACTCATACGGAAGGAGACCCGATCGAGTTCCTATTAATATTCCCCGTCGTGATCAGTACTGAAATCCAAAATAAATCTTTCTTTTCGGCGAATGCATCGCGGCATCACCTAGGATCGCATCCCTGCGATCTGACGCTCTGAAAGCAAATAAAAACGCAACTCTGTGCTTAAAAGCGAAGATCTTAAACATCGCTCACCTAGGTAGATTCGCCAAAACACAGAGGGAACTTTGTGGACAGAGAGGCGTGTCTTAGTACAGTCCTCTGAAAACACGGCATCCGTGTCTTGCGAGCGAATTACTTCCTCGTCACACCACGTGGGTCGTCGTAGCTCACGTGATTGCCATAGATGTTACACCTACAAGACGTAAGAATGTCAAGACGTGAAGCTCCTCAAATTTCTATCTTTCTTTCCAACAGATCTTTTAAAGAAGAACTGACACTCTATCTCAGGGCTTTCTGTAATCCAGTAGGCCTATCCTCCTCTCCAGTCGTTCCTTCCTACAGTCCTCAGCTCGGCGCTATATATCTATGGTCACAAGTTCACTTAACAAATTTGGAAACCACGTTTTTTGCACTAGACCTATAATAGTCGAATTATATATGACCCGAATAGCAGACGCACTTATCTGCATTCGCAAGACTTCATTTAATGATCGCTCTTAAAAATTAAAATTAACCTAAAGATTTGTGTCTTAAAGATTTATTATGGCTGATCTCTGCTGTCACGCGCTTTTGTGCAACAGGATTCATTTTGCTAAGGTACCTTACTAATGACACCATTCATTTTAAAATTATTAATAATAAAATATTGAAATAATATTTGAAACCTTCACCAACGCCTATCATTCACCATTGAACGCTTCAATGCTGTAACCTTTCGAGGAACTTTTCCACAGACGGATCTTGACGAGTGAGCAGCTGTTCCAGCTTTATAATATTCTTCTTTATTGACTCAGACTGATAAGTTCATAGCATATTAATAATAATTATAAAATAATAATAATGACAATAATAAATATAGCTATCATATTCATTGGTTTCATAATTATGTCAACACATAACTTTGATGCCAACAGAAATAAGCATGTAAATTAATGTGGATTTGTTATGAAATATTGCTACTTTTGCTACATTATATAGGCCAAGGCTATTTAGAACATAAAGGGTCGCCGTCATTAAGAAATGCAGAGAGAAAAGGAAGTGGTAAACAAATACGAAGATGGGGAAGCGGTTATGCCAGATGCAGATGTCTGCATAATATAAGTTTCTTAGTTATTTCAGTACAATCCTGCCTTGAATATCAGTTTCACTCAGGCAGCAAAAGGCATGTACTCTGTTGAATTTGGAATTCCTTTGGTAGGTGCAGGAGTGTCCAAGTGACACTCTACTACATAGTAGTTAGCCCTGCAAGGTCAACAGGGTAGTCTAATTTCGGCCTTAGTACTTCATCAGGGTGGGAACATTCGCAAAGGGGATTGGAAGATTGAAGGGGATTGGAAGGGTAATGCAAAATGCAAACAACAGTCGACCAGCTCAATGGTAATTCTTGCAAATGCCCTGTATGGATGCCTTCAACTCATGGCAATTACCAGCAGATAAAAAGATGAACAGCTGGAGAATGTTGTTAATATTGGGTTGCACAGCTCCAAGCAAACAACACAACATTTAAAGTTTTGTTCCTGAATTAGGAAACCGGACAATATAAGTGAAGAGGTCTAGTTTTTGTCAAACAGAGGTCAAACAAAAAAACCCAGTAGTTATCGACAGAAAAGGTACGTTGATGACCAAAAATGCCTTTAAACAGGCAACGCGCATCATCCCAACCACCTTACCATTCACGGAAAAGGCATTGTATTTGATAATTACACAGTCAATAAATTGTCACACACAATCGGCTGATGATTTGCACCTGTCACCAAAAAAAAACTGACTGTCCTCTTTAGGAAAGGTGCACTCTCACTAGCGAAACTGTCCGTAAAGCATCATTTCAAGTTTACGTTGTGGAAAGCGCTTGGAGGTGGGATGAGGTGGAATAAACCTTCGCACCCGATCATTTCATTCACTCCAGCGACGATGCAGGGCGTGGCCTGACATGCAATTCCTAAAATTCATTTTCTGCTCCTACGGAAAGGCCGGCTGGAATTCTCTATGCAATTCTGTCGCAGCCCAATCCCTAAGGAAGCAGAAGAAATTCAAAGAGTCACTAAATCGAGCAACTATACTGGTGGAGACTCAAAACTAGCGCCCTCTGCAGTCTCGGTCGTTTCGTCAGTGTCTCTTCTAATGATGCACCCATCTCTTTCCGGATTAAAGTCGAGTGATGGATTGTATCGTTTCTGCATGTCGAGAATCAATTGTTGTAGGCCAGCACGCTTGTTCTTTACCTTCTCCTCGTCAAACCACTTGCCAAGCAGCTTCAGTGGAAATGTGAAGTCCTGGATCGGATCCTATACGAAACACAAAGTTGCTATCAATTTACAAGGAAACGGATCCCCAAAGACGAATCTACATCATAGAACAGGACTCCGTTTGGCAAGTGTAATATTTCGTAAATGTAACAACACCGTGGCAGGCAAGTCTGTCACATCGCATTCTAAATTTATATATTTATAACCGAAATTTGATATCGATCTTCTTCCAAAAAATTTTGCTCAGAAGTGCATACACACACCTAGATGGCACAATTGAAGTTGTACTGCAGAGCAATTGTGTGCAAAGGACTTGCTCAAGGTCCATACGCAGTGACTCCACGGACGAGGGTCGAACCACCCTCGTCCCCGCTTCCTCAGCGCACACTGAATGATACGGGCTGACCACTCTGACCGATCGCCCACTGTGCCACAAATGTAATCGAAATTTCTCGCAAAAATGCACAAAAGAGTCAATGAAAATAGCAATGTATTGCTATCATAATAAACTACAAAATAAATTATGAATAAACAATCAAAGCCTTAACAAATTTGATGTAGCAAAAGCCATAAGCTTCTTTGGTATTTTTTCAGAAGAAAATTTTGCACAACAATTATTAGTACAACAAAAACTAATTATCATTACACAAAAACTAATAATAATCTGTATGCCAAACATTACTTATCAGTACATCGAAAGCTAATAATCACTACAGCCAAAACTAATGATCGGTAAACCAAAACCTAGTACTCGGCACAAAAACTAATTAACATACACAATACTATAACATAAGACAGTGAGACATAGGTGTGCAAATACCCAGATAGTGAAACATATGCAAAGTCAGCCATATACATAAGCAAGGTCAAAGGTCACAGCATCGGACGTTGGTCCCTCACCGTAAAGAAGCTTTCGACGTACTGGAGGACGTAAATGCCGCAGTCGCTGAAGTTGGACTGCTGTGGACATTCGGGAGTGGCACCCTTCATGTTGTCCTTCGTGAAGAGACGCTGCCCCAGCAAATCCTTCTTCTTCACGTCCCACTCCACCTGCAGGTATCTGATGCATTCCCCAGAACCATTAATCAACCAACAGCCTCATAATGCAACCATGCTATGGCTCCACATAAATTATCGTCATTATAATAATGCCTTATTAACAACTCAACGTTTACATGGCATAGTGGGAATACACTACTTAATCCCATCACAATCTTATTTATATTTTTATTTACTTTCATACCATGGTCGAGGTCTTCTAACGCCTCTTGTGAGAAGCAATAGTCAATCAGTAACAACGAATACACTGACCAGACACACTGTCAGTGGGGAGATTAGAAGGCAAGGGCTCTCCAAACTGCTTTCATATACCGACGCAAAGAAAATTACACTTCATATTGATGACTGTTGCCTCTCGAACATGGCTTACAAGACTTCATTCTCGTGTGAAGTCTTCATAAATAAATTGGTTGGAGAATTCCAGTCAACAAGTGAATGCCAAACGAGCAAGCTTTGTGAAAGGTGCTACAATATTATTTAGATAGGCAATGATTGACCGAGCTCCACTTACTCTCGTAGAATTCGTATGACGCCGTTTCTTCCTGGCCCAGCGAGAGAATCAAAGACAAGAATACACGGCCTGAAAATCAGTCAAAAGAATTTCAATGATCAAATGAATCAAATGATATGAGTATTTATGCATCAAACCCTAGATGCACTGCTAGCAAAAAATAGCCTCATATATCAAATTCTCTGTCACCACAAGAATAACAGTTTTACACTACAGTAATCACTGAACTAAGACATTATAGCAGCCAGATGATCCAGATTCAAAAATTCTGTGTCAATAGCAGAACAGGCGTCATTGAGAAAAATTAGAATAAAATCACATTATCTTACATAGTATTAGATGAATTGTAACATTAAATCCTTAAATCAAGACTCATAATGCAGTGTCCGAAAATATGAACCCTGGGTGCAGTTGAATGAATGACTGACAGGACATCAATGTGCCAAACATGAATAATTGAAACAGAGGTCCAATCAGAACCTAAGGAGGGGGGAGAGGGACAGTTCAGAGCAGAAACTAAGAGATCAATGGATCTATGAAGTGAACAGCTATGAGTTGTCCACTGAAGGACTAGATTGTTGGAATTGATCTTAAAAGCCGAGGTTTTTATGAGGTGAGAAAGAGCTAAAAAGCACTCACACCAAAGAAAGATTGATGAAGCTTCGGAAGCTCATTGGATAAAGTGGTACGTGCAGGGATGTGATAGTCAATTGTGGATAAGAGGTAGGCAGGTTATTGTTGTGTATATAGATTCATTAAATGTATCTGAATGACAAACCGCAGTCAGTCAAGTGTTCACCACGAGAAATGATGAAGTAAAGCAGATGAATGGTAAATATTGGGTCAGTGATTAACCATTAATTGTGAACTGACAAGTGTGGCTTTTGTGGTAGATGATTCCATAAACAACGGACACAGCAACAGACAAATACTATCATACACCTCTACTTCTTAGAACATCAACAGTGTGATTACATTTTCTTCACGTATTGCTCTGTCTTTGGTTTAACCGGCGTCGCAGCTGCTTTCCTCCCCCTTCCTCGTCCCCTTTGCCCGCTTGTGTTCTACAAAAGACATAGTTAATTTGATTGAAACACCAAAAAAGATTTTAAAATTTGATAATAGTTTTCATTTAATTTCAAACTGTCAAACTGCAGTTTGATTATAAACATAGTATGAACGAATGACTAAAAATTACTACAGGAGTCGAATTTAACTGTAGGTAGTCATGCAAGGCTTCATTACATTGTACCTCAATGGGCAATAATCTTTTAGCACCACCTGCTGAAATGAATAAGTATATTCTATTACGACCTTCATAACGGCAGCGCCACCTACTGAACTGAGTCTAGTTAGCATATGAAGAAAATTGTACTTCACAACTGACATTTTTCTTCATTTCTATATTTAATTAATACAACTGCTCTTAAAAGAGACAAACACAGAAAATGAACCTGAGAAGCTTCGTCGTTAGTCCCCTTCTTCTCAACGATTTCTTGTTTCTTGCGTGATCTCCCTCTTCCTTCGTTCACCTTCTTCCCATCAGTCTTTGCGCAAGCATTCGGAGTCAGGCTGCCAACATCATCGCTAATGGGTCGGTAGGCCATTTCTGGAGCAGTGAGTCCTGGGTAGCAGATGATCGCAAGATACCAATGAGCACTATAAAAGAAACAGCCGACAAAATCAACACAAAGGCAACGGAGTACATTACTGCAAACATTAATAGAATAAATTGGTGATAAATTATTATTATTAGCAAAAAGAATTAAGGTAATATTAACATTTAAATTCCTGGTCTGGCTTATTAGTGGCTAGCTCTGTATTCTTCATGCTTGTTACTCTGTGTTGGTATGTGATCATATATAGTTTGATGATAATACAGTCCAGACTAAAACCATAATTTTACCACAAGATACTATAACAACTCCTCATTCCTACACCAGTATACCATCTGCACGAAACACACCTCCCAAACTAATATACTTCTCCAGAAACACACACTTTATGTGGGAATTATAACTATTACACCAGTATAAATCGTATCGTAGCTATATAGCTCCCATATCAGTATACTTTCTCTGAGAACAATAACTCCCCTTCCAGTACACTTTCTATTGGACTCTATACCTGTCTATTTATCAGTATACTTTCCATGGACAATTTAACTAAACTAAACTGAAAACTTATCCTGTTTAGTGTGTTTATGGTCCTTAATGTCTGCCCAGTTTCAAAGTGTACTCTGAATATTACACAAAAGGCATTAATAGATAAATCTGGGTTGCACTGTATAGTACTCTACAATGTATATGTGATCATTTTTCACAAAACCAGTCAGAAGTTGCATCTTACAAAATGCCTCGTTTTGGCCTTTTAGTGGGATAATCCATTTTTCATCACTTTTGACATTTTTATACAAATGATTAAACAAATTATTAATAAACATTATTGCCAATTTCTTTCACTATAAAATAATGCTAAACATGTTTAATGAATATTTTATTGGAACCTACGCTATTTTCAAATTAGAATTTCTGCATTTTTATGAAATTTATGATGATTTCCTAGGTCTGTTGCATCATTTTCCCATGCTTGCACCCCTACAATAATGGTATCGCCTGCAAGCTTAACATCTCCTCTAGCTGTGGTGTGTATCCGAAATGGACTAGCTTTTAATTTAAGCCAATCATGGCTTGAGTACGAGGTCATATGCAAAGAAATAATATGCTACGGAAGAATGATCAAATTATCCCTTGAACATTGGGAGCGATTTTCTCAGAAGAGAATGCGAATATAGTACGATTTTAAATTGACATAACTTTCCGGAAGCAGTTCCGGAAAGCTAATAAGAAGATCTTAGTGTTGCATCAAAAACCCATTTTTCAAATGTGGAAATATGTGACTGATTTCATACTGAGCTGTCACATATATCAAATGAGCTTGCTTTTTCTTCTGGACATAATCAGCTTGCATTTTCAATCACTAAGAGGTATATGAGGAAGTTTGATTACTGATTGAATAGATCGATGAATCTCATCAGATAAGACATGATTAGATCAGACTTTCATAAGATTAGACTTGATAAGATCAGATTACCTTTCATTGATTGGAACAATAATGAAGTCCTTTTCAAACAGATCAACGTGTCGCGTCCACGTTCGAATCCGCGAATGGCGCCTTTGTTGTATGCTATTAAAGACAATGAACTAATTGGTCATAGTACCAGACAATAGAAATACATGAACAACAACAGTGCTTTCTGGCGGAACCTGCTGTAACGACGTTCTGGCACCGTTTTCAATAACTAAAAACAAATATAGTAGTTGTGCAAAACTCTGGAAGTTAATATAAAACTTTACAATTTGAATATTTTACATTATAAAATTTATAAGCAAGTGTATAGATTGTGATCATTGTGTTCTATAAAATCTATTTTATTTAGTAGCTATTTTTAGCATAATTTCTTTTGACAATACAAAAAAAAAGCAATGACCAATATTAATTAGGAATAATGGAAATATAGGCCAAAAAGGTACCTATCTTACTTTACTATTAGGAACATCCTACTTTACTATCCTACTTTACTATTAGGAACATGCTTAAGACATCCAATCATTGAGTTGATCAGTTAACTTATTTTAACATCCTGAAATCTATTAATAAGAGATCAATCAAACTGGTGATGCAAACTGATTTAATGCTAATTAAAGTGAATTATCAGACTTGTAATATTTAGCCGGACTCATAATTACAACACGAGTTTGAACCTAACAAGATCAGGGACATTCTGTGTTAGTTCAACTCTAGAAAATAACCCCATTTAATAGTCTTGCTCATAAGACTCACTCACAATGGCTCCTAAAGCCATAATTATAATGAGTTTTATTTTTGTCGTTACTGATTCGTTACTTCTAAACCACCAGTGCTTAATGCACAAGGATTCAACCGATGGCACTCCAAACCCAAGCCGTAATTGCCATAAAACCAACCTTGCACACTCTGCGTCCTCCTCTTCCTTGTGTCTCCTTGACGGCTTCTGTGTTAGACGACGGTAGAAAAACGATGAGAAGACGTGCGTCTTGTGAAGCTTGTCGGATAGGAATTCAGTCATCAGATACCTGAGAAAATGCGAACTCACTTCATTTATCCACACAAAACACAGAATTAGGATTTTCTTCAACACAGCTGGTTTTTAAGATCAACATATCTAAAAATACATATAATAAAAATATAAATGAAGTCAAGATGTATCAGTAAGAAGTCTTACTTGAGATAGAAGTCTATGATGACATCGTTAAGGAATTCTCCCTCGTTAAGACAGAAGAGGTCTTCGTTAGTGACTGTAATTCCCCCGGTTGACGGCGGCGGAGGGTAAGTGAATAACCTGTGATATACAATGTAAAGTAAGATAACTAGAAATTCATGCTTCTGGACATAGTAATCCCCTACAGGTGTTGTTGCACTTTCTAATATGGAAACTCATTACAACCGACTTAGCATGGTAGCCACAAAAAGAGAGAACCATGCCATATAACGAACCGAGTAATAGTTATGACAATTAAAACCATAACGGCTCATCAACTGCATGAAGACATCATCAGGTGAGATGTAAGAATAAATCAAACTATGATACTTATGTAGAGGCAAAACCTTTCACAGATTGATTCACAAAGGCTTCAACTAATTAGGAACTCCCACATCAACAGCATCTAAAGCCCAGTTAGTCAATTGACGGCACACCAAAAACCATTGAACAATCAGTCAGGCCAATATCAGACATCCAGTTCATCGGTACAGATAGTCAACCGACAACGATAAACCCGAAACAGAAAGGCAATCGATAACAATAATAAACAATTTCTACCCAAAAATAAACAAAGAATATCATTTATCCATCTTAAAACCAAAGAAAAACATATTATTTATCCATCTTAAAACCAAACAAAGCCTACTTAATGATCTGTCCAGAGAATAGGACGTGGACAGGCGAAGGCGACCGACTTCCATAGTCGCCTTCCTCCCCATCTTCATCGTTCTCCTGGCTCCTCTGAGGCTCTCCCGCGCCATCACAGATGCCTCTGACCGCAGCACTCGGCCGTCGATCTCTCGGTTTCCACGTAAAGCTGTGGATCTCCTCCGCAGGACAGACGTTGTGAAGGTACTTTACGACGTCAAACGTGTCGATCTGTTTGTAGTGCGGCCGGTCGGAGCCGCAGGAGAAACGCATCTGAGCGACCGTCTGCTCAACGCCGACGAGGAAACTCGGTCGCTGCTCGGTGAGGAACAGCACAACGTACTTGGCACAGTCCTCTGCAGAACAGACCAGTGGAAAATGCAGTTTCACAAAGCGCTTGTTGACAATTTGTGTATTAGACACAGGCCCCATAGAAGCTGATCGTTATCTTAAATCTCTTCAGATCGCTGATGTGCCTTTCCTCATTAAGGGTTAAATGATTCTTTCTAATCAAACCTATAGCACTGCCAGCTTAAAGTACAGTGCATGGATTAAAAATATAGGTGCCTGTAAGTGATCAAGTACGTATGTGTGCTTACGTATGTATGTATGCTTGTATGTATGTATATATGCACATACATGTGTTAAGCTATTTGGTATTGCCTCTTTATGGAACCTCGATCTGTTGGCACTACATTTAAGGCAAAATAGGTTTAAATCAAGAAACAGCATTATATTGGTGATATGAAAGTGTCGGCGGCAATGTCAAATTGTCAATGACATGTGCCTCGTAGGGTCTTCATCCGTTCCTTGTCTCGGACTTCTACGATGCAGTATCGTGCTTTTTCGGACGTCGCCCCGACTGCTTGGAATAGCCTTCCATTGGATCTCTGGCTCTTGCCTAGGAACTCTCTACCCCATTTTTATTCGACTCAGAAATCTGTCTTATTTGGAAAAGGCTGGACTGGGAGCACCTCTGAGTAAATGTCTTGAAGAGGTGATATATTAAGTTTAAATGATTGATTGATTGATATTGGCGTTATGCATCGATGGTAGAAAGAATTGTAATGCTGCAGCTGAAGAAAGCAGAGAAAGAGGATTGAATTGCTCACCTGCACTCTCAGGATTGAAAGAAACGGTTCCATCGCGGTTCAGAAATCGGCGCAGCTCAGTAGCTTTATTGGCCGTAACAAGGACAAATAAACAGGTCAAGCACTGACCCATATTGACATGTCCCGCAACCATCTGGATCTCTGAGGCTCCAATTAGCAAAGGACATCCGTCTGTAATTAATTATTTCATATTTTTACTTCAACAATTAAATGCTTATTGTCGGTTAATTTTTTACTTGATAACAGAAACAATTAACCATTAAGTCAATTTTTTTACTTTGAACAAAACAATTTATCATTTAACACCAGTTAAATTTTAACTTTGTAACCCAAACAATCAATCATTAATCATCTTCAATTTTTTTCTATTTTGCACCAAAACAATTTCACATATGTTAAATTTTACCTTATAACCCAAACAATTAACCATTTATGATCAGTTTATTTTGTTCTACTTTGCAACAAAATAATTTACCAATTAACACGCATTAATTTTTAGTATGTAACCCAACTAATTAACCCTTTAACACCTGTTAATTGGTTACTTTGAAACCTAACTATTTTATCATAACACCAGCAAATCGTTTACTTTACCAATTAACATGCATTAATATTTTACTGTGTAACCCAACTAATTAACCATTTAACACCAATTAATTGTTTACTTTGAAACCTAACTAATTTATCATGAGAACAGTAAATCGTTTATTTTTTAACCCAACTAATTAACCATTTAACACCAATTAATTGTTTACTTTGAAACCTAACTAATTTATCATAACACCAATCAATCGTTTACTTTTTAACCCAACTAATTAACCATTTAACGGTTAATTTTTTACTTTGTAACCCAACTATTTTACCCTTAGCATCCACAGACTGCAGGGCCATTGTTGTCTGATCAATCGTCAGGAAACACTTTTTCTCGTATCTGATGAAGCCAAAGAAAACGTGAAGAGCATCAGCGGTCACAACAGATGACTCCGGCAATTTGTTGAACCTCGGCACAACACTGCTTGCCGCTCCTTGGGTTGCCGACTGGCAGTTCGGACTCTTGGCAACCGACGTACTTGCCCCTGATTCATTCTAAACAGCAAAAAAATAAAAAAACACTGAGAAGTAATTCAACACAAAAAATGTTCTAGACTCAACACCAAAAATGTTCTAGAGGCTGATCCACAAAATATAACTCTCAATTGTATTAATTTTAAAAATAACATGATTCATCGTAGACTTCTGACAAAGTAAAGAAAAAATATGAGATTGACCCCACCAATGTTCCCTCTCATTGTTTGCAGATAGCGATCTGCACAATAAATTTTGTGTGTGCAACATTTTGTAAATGGTTAACACTTTTGTGCACAGGTCTGACCTGAATGTGATCATAGTAAAATTCAGACCATATCTAAAAGTCTATGGTGATAAGTTCTGATGACCTAAGAGCAGTGGTTTGTCTAGAGACAAATAAGGTATCAGCTAAGAAACCAAAGTTTCTGGAGTAGAGTAGGCCGCACACAACTTGGAGACTCGATTTACGTGGTTTTCTATAAAAAAAAAATTTTGTGCACACTAAATTCTTGTGCAGCTAAGAGGAACATTGACCCCAACCAATACTTTTGTCTTCCTTGTCTTCCGCTTGGCAGGTGATGTCGGTGTATTTGTGCTTTTCTTTGAGGCAGAGCCACCAAGCGGATCCTCTTCCTCTTCCTCCTCATCGTCAGACGACAGAATGTGGACGACTTCTGCAACAAAACGATATTTCTAAATTATTATTTTTATTCCGAAATTTTATATTGCCCTTCTTCAAACATGTTTTGCTCAGAAGTGCACACATGCCTCAATTGTACTGCAGAGCAATTGTGTGCAAAGGACTTACTCTAGGTCCCTACACAGTGACCGACTCCTCGGACAAGGGTCGAATCCGCTCACTCAGCACACACCGAGTGTTACGGGCCAACCCCTCCAACCACCGTGCCACACAATATATAACTTTCATCAACAAAGACCTCCTGACCACAATGCACTGACATTATACACACACCTGCCTGTCTGTCTATCTCACTTCCCAACTCTCTGACTGTCTGCTTGCATGTCTGTCTGCTTGATATCCAAATGACTGTCATCCTTTTTGTTTGTCTGGCAGCTGGTAAGCCTATCTGAGTGTCCCTCTGTCTGCAAGTCCCCCTTCTTCTTTATCAGCCGGTCAGCCTGGTTGCAAGTCTCCCTTCTTCTCTATCAGCCTGGTTGCAAGTATCAGCCTGGTTGCAAGTATCAGCCGGTCAGTCTGGTTGCAAATCTGCCTCCATCTCTATCTGTCTGTTCGTAGGTCTCCCTCCCTTCTACTCTATCAGCCTTTCCATCTTGTACAACATCTTCCTCCTTCCTTGCCTGTCAGTCTGCCGGCCATTCAACTTCCTCACCAGTTTCCTGTCTCCGATTCTGTCTTGTCGACAGTTTCCTGGACGAGTTGGACACCTTCACAGCGCTCGTCGGTGTCCTCGGCACGACACCACCGTCCGCCTCTATGACGGGTCGCTTCACACCACGCGCTGGGATTCCCGTAATCTGTGACGGCATCTTTGTCGAGGCGACGAGTGAAGCCAGCGACGTAGTAGGCGAATGGCTGACCGCTTCCAACTTCTGTTTTTTGGGCGGATCGTAGATCTTGACGTCTGGCGGTAGGTCGCGACGGCATTGGTCACAGCGGTCGAAGTCGCAGCTGAACGCCCCGCAGTGCTTGCAGACGGCAAATTTACCCTCTTCTCTCTGGTGTCAGAAAACAAAACAGTAAATTGGGGTGAATAATAATCGTGCCGATCGAATGTTAGATTGTCAAATGAAAAGGTTGAGGGTTGAAATCCCTACTAGGACAGAATGAGGAATCGCCCAATGGCAAATTATCCTTAATTTAAATTAAATTGAAGTCCCACTACAAAAGTAAACATTAATTCAACAAAAAGCAATTAAGCCCCATGACCAACCTCCTAAGCTCCTAATGCTTTGTGATTGTTACCCTCATCACTGCCAAGCAATCCACACAAGTACACAGAAAGGAAATTAAGCTGGAATTGCATAAAAGCCTGTGTGTACAGAAATATAAAATCAAAGATGAACAGTCACTACTGATGCACTAGCAAGCCATTAGACATGATCAAAGGAAACTTACCGGTCTTTTTACAGCTGCAGCAACTGAGTTGGAACTAGGAAGCAGAGGTAATGCACTACCTGTAAAACACAAAACATGTAACTGAACATTTGAATGTCACCATCATCAGATGCAGACTCTGTCATGAGTCAGATGTGGATGCCCTTTCCTCTTGGATGGCCTCTAATCGGATTCTCAAGAACACTTCTAAAACAGTTTATTTGGCTGGGAGGCTGTCACCTCAACTTGAGAGTATTCATCTGCTTAGATCTTCCCTGAGATAGCTTACCTCGCACGGTCCGTGACCCGCGTATTATACTTGACCAGGAACTTAGTTTCTCATAACGTGTGAGTCTGGTCACTCAAAGCTGCCAGTATCAGCTTCACCAGTTCCGAGCGGTCTGTCACTCCCTCTCTCATTACGTGGAACAATCTCCAACTAGAGCTGCTGTGGTTGCTACTTTGGTGTAAGCCAACTGGATTTTAGAAGTCACTCAAGTCTTTCTTCTTTAGTCATGGATGGGCTGGAGTGCCCCAGAGTAGGCTTCCTGAAGGGATGCTATATAAATCCTCAGAATTAATTAATTAATGAAAGATGATCACCTCCTGAAGTGATCCTGATTATAACATAAACAATATCAGAGTTCACTAAGAACACAAGTTCATCTGTAACCAAAAGATTCTAGAACATCCATTATAATTCGATCTCAACAGAGTAAATAAATCTATATATTTATAGAGTCAACAATCTACATATATGCAAACTACACTGAAGTCTTCCAATAATTAATCATAGTTAATTAACACCAATTAACGGCACTCAAGGTGCTGGTGTCTAATGCACCTGGGTAACACAAGATAACCAAGCAGTAATCAGAGGAGTGTCTAAAAGTTCCTCTACTAATGCAGAGACAGTAAGAATAAGACAGAGAGAATAAGGTAGATATAAATAACAAGGTAATGTTATAACAAGGTAATGTTATAACAATATCACATTTCCAAGCTACTCTAAATGTCATATACATAAACCTCAACCATGTCACATCAGACTTCACAGTAATAATGCTATAATGGCTACTCTTGTAAAGTATGGCTATTAAAAAATTCATAACCAACCTGGAGGCTTGATTTGCTCATCAGTTGGTGGGTGTAGAGGTGGTCTAAATTAGAAAAAAGTTGAAGCTATGAAAGGCAGACTAACTTTATTTAATGGTAATATCAAAATTTATGAAACCACTTTTTTAAACAGATATTCAATAATAGGCATAACAGTGCAACAACCCAGTTGAAAGCCATAATAAACAAATACTTACTTGGCTAATCAAACCACTAGGTTTACCTGGCTAAAAATCCGCCATGTGAAACAAGTGCTGTTACCAGGCTAATGAAACCACCAAGGTGAAACAGGTGATTTTACCTAGATAAAAGCATCAAGACGAAACAGGTAGGTGTTTTTACCTGGCTAATGAAACCGGCAATGAGTTACAATCATCAGTCTCTTGATGAGCCAGAGATGTGACAGAATTATTGAAAGTCGCTCTAAAGACACAATATCACCATCAGAACACAGACATGGTGCTATATAAATGCTGAGCTGTGCAATAAAAATGTTCATCTGTCAACAATGACCCATTGGCTGGCTCAACGTGTGTGCGTGGGCTCAGCACATAGCTTACAATTTGTCAACTTTACAATAGACTACATTTACCATGAAATAAGCAATTACAGAGAACACCTCTGACTTGGTTTGTTCTTTGAGTGGTGCTATATAAATGTTCAATAACAATAGACATTCATTTACGATCCGTCAATTTTTTTACTTCAAACAATCCATACTTCAAACCTCCTTTTAGCATGATTCACCCCATCACAACACAACATCACGATTCCATGATTTCTGACAAGGCCCCAAAAGACAGTTAAAAGAAGTTTCCATTGTGTAAGTATAGAAAAAAAATCAGAGTCGTTAATAGATAAACAGAGGAAATCACAGTAACGATAAACTTCATGTCGATGCTAATTGAGGAGTAAAAGAGAGACCTTGATTCGGAGGCAGAGCCTGCTGACGCTGACTCGTGTCCATCCTTAGGCACCACTGCTCCGCCGCCTTTGATAGATGGCGCATGGACAGAACTGACATCTGACTGATCATTCTCTGTAAGCATCAACCATGTTTGTTAGCAGAGGAGTGAGTGGCAATCCTATGGTATGCATGCCCAAAGTGACACATTACACATTTCTCATAGCATGTAGAGTTCAGAGTGAAAAGAAAAACAAAAAAACTTTGAAAAGCAAAATGACACTTTTTCTTAAATTATGAAACATTTCATTTGAATGCCTTTCAAATTTTGAAAGCATCTTTGAAATAATGTCTTTTATTTCATTGTTTTTATGCTTTGTCGATGAAAATTAATATGAGAAATAGTGATCACCACCGAGTGACATGCAAGGGTATTTTTAAAATGATTCAGCAGCACATTTGGAAAACAACCTGAAAGAGGTTCACCACATGTGAAACGATGACTACAACTGTAATGAGAATTTTTATATAGCACAACTGCAAGAGACATCACTGTCATCATAGCAAAGCCATAGAAGTCACTGAGTTAGACAACTGGTAGATAAAGTCTCTCAACAAAAACGTCTATTGCTAAACAGGACATATGAAGATGAAGAACACAAAGGACATCATTTTTAAATTATAGGTCGTATTACGGCCTCAGGTGAAATCGTTGATGACAGTCCAGTTCAAACTATATCCATAAATAACATCGCTAATCCAGCAAGTACCTTGGCTCGGATAGAGGGGTCGCTTCAGCTTGAAGTACTTTCCATCCCAGATGGTCGCAAGACGTGGACCGTTGATGTAGCGAAGCTCGCATTCCTGTCCCACCTCGAGCTGCTTTCCGGCTGTCTCCGCAAGAATGTCGGTTGGACTGAGGGGATCGACGCTCGACGACGTGTGTGCCACGTTAATAAAGATCTTGGCAACTCCCATTTGCCTTGGTGGAGGTAGGCCCGCCAACAGCTCGTGGCCCTTCCCGTCGGATGCGATTACCACCTGAAGAAAATAACACAACATGAAGGAAACATTTGTAAGCACTCGTCCCATTGGCTGCTGTTTAAAATGCATTTGCATTTCCCAAGTAAAAACAAAAATGTATCTAGTGTATTGAAGTAGGCACAGATGTAGAATGTGAATGAAAAACACACCCTCTAAAAATTGTAATGAACCACAAAATATTCATGAATGTACCAACATTCAAGTAGTTTTTAATCTTTGTTGTAATGGTTAATGCTTCTTGTAATTTTGAATGGTCCAGCAATAAATTTATATGACATCAAACTATAAGCAAAAATGAAACAAAACAGCTTCAAGTCAAGCACACAGCACTGCCAGCATCAAAGCTGAAGGATAATATTCCAACCACAAATTATAGCTCAACACTTCCATTATGACAGTCTACTGCTAAACAGTTCCTCGTTAATGTGACAATGCATAAAAATAACAAATTATCATAGATAATTGCTTCTGTTGAGATTAAAATCTCATTATAATAATAATAATTTCATTTAATATCAAACTGCAGTATGATTACAATTACAGTAAGAAATAATAATCACAAGTTATTGCAAGAAGGACAAGTCAACTCGGTTCCTCAGCTATGCGCACGTGTGTTATCCATTACTCATGGTTCCAAAAAATTGGGCACTAGGCATATAATACTGTCTCAGGCATAATCCATCAGATATACGATAACTTTAAAGATTACCCCGCTAGATGTCTGAATAGCCTCTGGCTGCGTTGAGACTTGGTACGAAGGAATACTGACGCACTGAGTGGCCATCGTCACAGGACTGTTGATAGAATTCGATGGTTCAGCACTCGAAGAAATCGAATTCTGCTGGACTGGCAAGATGTAACCGGGCAGGCGAGGATGCGGAAACCGCGACACGGCGACTGGAGGCGAGTAATACACGGGTCGCGGAGCGTTCCCTGCAACGTAGTTCGAACCTGCTCCCACGCGGGGCGATCTCTGCTGGACTACGGTCGGAAGTCGGAAGTTGTTTGACGATAAGCCGTTACCCAATGCTGGACTTTTGTTCTGCCCTGCTATTGTGTTTCCAACACCCACATTGTTCACCTGCTCATTGCTTGGCTGATGCACGTCGACTGACTTTGGCATTACAACGTAATTTGGTGGCTCGGCACTAGCGACCGAATGCGCGTTGATGTTCAAGTTCCTTCCGTCGGGTGTCCTGCCCACGTCGTACGAGCCCGTGCGGGGAGTCCCGGAAGCGGCAGAAACCCCGCACGACGCAACGGAAACCGGATGCATCTGTTTCTGTTCGTTTGCGACCGTTCCCTGACTGGGAAGAGTAAATCCAAAGTTGGCTGAAGCTGTTGTAAAGTTTGTGAGTTTTGGATTCGAATTCTGCTGTATGCTGTTTGCGTTCACGAACCGGGCATGGCTGGCGAACTGGTGCGATAGCTGCTCCACGGACTGGCCAGAAAAACGATTCGATTGTAGGGTGATGCTTCTTGCAATTTGTTCTGCTTCAGAAGTCAGCTGGGAAAGGCTAAACCGAAAGCCGCCTCCGACGCCAAAATTGCGACCCTGGTCCACAAACTTTGAACCCGATTTCGATTCCTCTTTGCATGATGGAGGCATGTCGACGCTTCTGGTCGCAGCAGACTGACCCTGTAACGTATCGTGGCATTTGGAATCCACGTCTGTGACACAACTGGGCAGCATCTTGTAGTCGCAGTTCTCCTGATGAAAGTGCGACAGTTCGGTCTTTACTTCCTCTTTTACCGTGTGATTGGAACCGACGACGCCCTCCTGCATCCTGTATTGACAACTGCTCTGCTGCTGTTGTTGCATCTGCAGTTGCAACAGCTGCTGCTGCTGCTGCAGTTGCATCTGTTGTTGTAGCTCCAGCTGCATGCAACTGCCGTCCAATTTCACTGGCCTGTTCAGCATCTGCTGCGTCCTTGGCGGTTCGCTCGACAGCTGGCAGTTGCTGCGTTGCAGGATGCGTTGCTGCAGGTCCGTCAGCTGGAAGCCGCCCTGTTGCAACGACAGCATCTGACGCCCGTTATCCAGCTGCAGCTTGGTCGATTCGGGATTGCTGCCCAGTGCCGCTGCTCTCGCGCTCGACGCCTGGGTGCAGTTCCGCAGCAGCAACGCCATCTGTTGTTGGTTGTTCTGCGCAGCCAATCGCTGTTGGACCGCCAGGCTGCGCGAGATGGCTTCGGCCGGCGTCAGCGCCGGAATGACGTTCAGGCCATGATGGACTGCCTGGGAATGCGTCAGACGCTGGCCCGACAACAGTTGGCCGTTGTTCGTTGGCCGGTGTTGCATCGCCTGTTGCAACGCCAGCTGTTGACTGGCAGCCTGGTGCGACATCAGCGGTTGAGTGCTGCCAAGCTGGAGCGCAAGCAGCTGCCGGTGACCACCTGACTGAAATGCCAGCTGCTGATTGTGAGATGGAAGCTGCTGCTGCTGCTGCTGCAGACAATTCTGCTGTGTCGTCGTCATCTGATGGCTATTCTGTTGTCCAAAAGGTGGACAGTTTGCCTGCTGAAGCCCATCTTGTGATGTCATATGTTGATGGTTAGCCTGTTGCAGCTGCTGACCACCGCCTTGACCACCAGCCAGCTGTTGACCACCACGAGGCGTGGTCAACTGTTGAAGATGACTCCGGTTGGGTGCCGGCGAGAACACGCCCTGCTGCTGCGGAGGCAGTTGTTGGCGGTTATCCGGCTGCAGACAGCTGCCCTGTGCCCGAGCTAACAGCTGCTGATTACCTTGTTGTTGCTGGACTAACAGCTGCTGATTGCTGATTGGCTGCGTCAGTCGCAGCTGAGCGCCTTGCGGTGACGTCAGATGAACGAAACTCTGGTGGACAGAGAGCGGATGGCCGAGACTTCGCTGCAACTCAGATTGTTGGCCAGGATTCTGGAGACTGGTTGTCATCTGGGATTGGACAACGGATGATTGGTTGTTACCGGTCTGATAGATCATCACAGAAGACGGAGATGACGTTGTCAGCGGATTCCGTTGATCCATGCCAGGCATTCGTTCATCTGGGAAATTGGCGGAAAAACATGCGCTTGTCAATTTATTGCTAATATTTATCCAACTAAACTGCTCATTCGCTTGCCATGCAAAGTCAGACCCAGATGAGTGC
Source organism: Bimastos eiseni (assembly GCA_959347315.1). Taxonomy (NCBI): domain Eukaryota; kingdom Metazoa; phylum Annelida; class Clitellata; order Crassiclitellata; family Lumbricidae; genus Bimastos; species Bimastos eiseni. The sequence continues at coordinate 39,405,515 of OY365811.1, read as the reverse complement.
TCGTGAGTGGTCAAGATCAACGAGGAAGATGGAGTCACTAGTGGTCAAGATGGAATCACCAGTGGTCAAAATGGAGTCACTTGTAGCCAAGAAGAGTCGCATTGGCTCAGATGGAGTCGCAAGTGGTCAAGATGGAATCACCAGTGGTCAAGATGGAGTCATTAGACATCAAGATGGAGTCTCCAGTGGCCAAGATAGAGTCACATTAGCTAAGATAGAGTCACTAGTGGTCAAGAAGAGTCGCATTGACTCAGATGGAGTCACTAGTAGTGGTCAAGATGGAGTCATTAGACGCCAAGATGGAGTCTCCAGTGGCCAAGATAGAATCACATTGGCTAAGATGGAGTCACTAGTGGTCAAGATGGAGTCACTAGTGGTCAAGATGGAGTCACCAGTAGCCAAGAAGAGTCGCATTGACTTAGATGGAGTCACCAGTGGTCAAGATGGAGTCATTAGACGTCAAGATGGAGTCTCCAGTGGCCAAGATAGAGTCACATTAGCTAAGATGGAGTCACTAGTGGTCAAGATGGGAGTCATTAGATGTTAAGATGGAGTCTCCAATGCTCAAGACAGAGTCAAATCAAGATGCATGTAATTTAAAGGAACAGAAATGAGATTAAACTTACGTTAGTACGCAAAAAACAGACATAGATTCTTGGCCAAAAAAAATGACACAGAAATTACTATAGGAAATCTTTAACACATGCATGCACCACATTGATGTGCTCAACCTCAGTCAGGCCCATCGCATCTCATGTATTAGACAATTCTTAGGGAAAAGTCTTCAGTTGAATTTACATGTATGGTAATTATGATTGCATTTAGTTCTGTGCAGCAAATATTTATTAGACCAACTTAAATTACCCTTAACTAGTTAGCACTAAGTCAAATGGCACTGGGTGCAGCACCATTGCAAACCATTAAAAGGGGAAACATCATGTGTTGCAGTACATAATTGCAACTGTAATTTCTAAGCATGCATCACTTCAAGAGCAAACTATTCAGCAACATTAAGTGTCTTGATAGAGACATACATAATGAAATTCATACACATACGCATGTAGAGTGTACAGTATATACAATACGTATGCAAGCATACATCGACGAACGTATCAAATAATCCGGCATAGTCGTGACAACGATAATCTTCAGATGTCTACGTTGCTTAGTCAAAACAAAGCCAACAAGAGAGGAAACTCACCCGCTGGTACGCTCACGCTGTTAGGGTAACTGTTCGCAATGCCTGTCCATGGTACCACAACAGCCACTGGTGGCCTGCATTTGTCCTGTGACTGACACGCTGGAACCCCGTCCGACTGAACACAAGCAGACGACGCGTCAGAAGGCGAGACCGAAACGAGAGCTCGAGGACCGGCTGATTCGGGCGACTGGTGGAGGACTCTGGCGTCCGAGGCCTGGGGCGGTTGCTGGCTCGATACCTTGAGTCCGAGGCCGGAAACCCCCATTGCCACTGGCATCATCATCTGTGCATTGTCAGCCATGTTCAGATATAACAGGTAGCAGTTGTTTTGACCAGCTACAGTCGACAGAGGGCTCTTCTGCTGCTGCTGCAGAAACAAGTATCACAGAAAGAAACACAAGAGATACAGGTAAACAACAACTATAGACTATCTAATCTATAGTAACTGCAGAGCACTTCATTGGTAGAGGAGTATAAGCGCTGCACACAAGGTCTGACAGCAGCAGTAGCAACTCCCAGACAACCAATATATGTGAAGAAATTATCTGGCACTCGTGTCTATACATAAGAAAGCCTCCTTACACCAACAAACCATCTTAGCATCATAATTTTGCCACCGAAGTAGGACATGTAATTTTTGGGTTCGGGTTTCACCATTATCCCTCTGCTGCATGAAAGCATTCCTATTCCCTTTGGGCGAACACAATGAGAGCACCTCTAAATAGCTAGTACTGCAAAAATTGCTTCATAAATTCTCAAATACAATAAGAGTGTTTTGTATGTTGAGTAGGTGCACAGCATATAGCAATGAACTGCAAGCCCCACCTGCATTGAGACTGCACTAGACGTGTTCATTTGAGGTCTTGTGTTGTCTCCTTGAGCCAAAACGTTGTTCGGCTGAAGGGCATAGACGCCGTGCGACACAGGATGGCTTCGGCCGGTCTCAGCGCCTGCCTCCGACACATTCTGCAAAATGGTCTGCAACACGTTCTGTGTAGCGCCTCGTGACACAGCCTGAGATGGACGCGACGAATCCTGAGACTCGCACAGCTGTCGCTCCATTTGTCACCCGATTGATCCACTTTCCTCCCCTCCGCTTGAAACAATGCGCCGCCACAGATCTGTTAGGATCAGAATAAGCAAAGAAATGAATGAAAACCTTCACGTAAGTTTTAAAGATCATGTTAGCCGTTGCCCCAGTGTCAGAGACTATTCCTTGTCCATAAGCCACAAGTTCAATTATTACAGCGCAGTAGAATTTAGAATTGGTGCAAACAGGGAAGACAAACCAAGTCCTACATTGCACTATCCCTAAGTTACGACTTTCAGGCTTGAACAGGCACGTCATATATAGCAAACAAGTTCCTGAAGGGAAGAATTGTACTATTGTTGCTTACAGGGTGCCCAGGGCTGCAAAGGCAACTATAATATCTTGCCACTTCTGTGCCTCCCCATCCTGGGGACATGACCTTGGAGGCAGATCTGTCTTACTTGAAATGCTTCTTTAATAAATTAAGTGCCTTGGATACCTTCCTGCTGGGCTTGCAACGATGGAGAAGATGGTCGATATGTAGGAGTGCCGCCTTCTGTGTTCTCTTACTGATAATGACAATCACTAAGTTATGACCCATCTCTCCACCGGTTCATCATCCTCGGTAAAGCTTAAGACCGTGCCCAAATATAGTCACACTCTTGGAGAAAGTCAATGACACTTCAAGAATATTTTCGAAATGATAACCTTATAATTTCTCATTCACATATTTTGCAACTGACTGCAGCTTGACTTAAGACTGAATAGACGAATAATATATAGTTTTACAACCAAGCTGCCCGACTAACTGGTGGAATTCCAAATTTGGTCACATCTCTTCCTTCATTCATGAATCCCTTCACTGGCTCCCTGCACCTCAACGCATTCATTTTAAGACCCTTGCGTTGATGCATAACTGTCTCTTTGGGTCAGCCCCACCTACCCTTTGGGTCAGCCCTACCTACCCTTTGGCTCTCTGCACTAGGGTCTCCTCTATTCCACATCGGGTTTCCCTTTGTTCCTCTGCCCGCGGACTTCTGGTGTTTCCCCGCATGCACTCTCCCATGGCCCAATCCAGGAGCTACATGGGTTTCACCAGCTGGAACAGCCTCCCCTATCCTCTTCAGAAGGAGCTTCTCTCTCTCTCCCCTGCTGCCTTCCGAAAGCGCTTAAAGACTTTCCTTTGTTCTATATAGCTTTGTGTTGAGTCGTGAGCGACTCTGATTCAAGTGGTGCTATGCAAATGCTCCATTACATTACATTACAAGCTATATTCCATATCACTGCACCATGCCCTCTGAATTCCGCAAATTTTCTATTCATCCATCATCACTGCCAATCACCCAGTCATGTGAATAAGGCCTCTCTAGCCTTAACTTCTCGGACTTTGCTCTCAAACCTGAAATGTCATCTGTTCAAAACTCATATCCAGACTCACCCCACCCTTCACCTTACCCCTTGTCGCTCTAAACGACAGCCGCCTTAAAAGCTACTCAGTACCTCTAGCAACCAGACTTGGGCCTCCCTGGACTACGCTTTTGGACAACCCGTTTGATTTAAGATAGCGCTCGCGAATAAGCTCGTGCCCTGTGCTTGACTTTCGAGTGGCGCTTTAGAAGTTTGGAGATTACTATCACGAGATATCCGTGACTGCAGCACCGCCTAAAAGCGAAGTGCAGCAAAAACAACAGTGAGCAACTAAAATCCTCATAGTATATCGCCATAAATATAAAGAGCAAATGTCTGAATGAAAATTAAAACCCAAAACTTGCTTCTTTTCAGAACATAGTTGTACAGAAATCTGTCTTATAATGGATTTTCACCGAATGAAAATGAGGCAGCGTATAATAACGTCCATCTAAAACCAGCCATTAACCAAAGTGATCGACATTGATCAAAATTCATTAGCATCGTAGGGCCTACTCTTTTACGTATTTATTTTTCGCGACTTTTTTATTAAGAACAATACTGGAGTTACGTTAGCATTCTAAAATGTCACTCCTGTAAAATGCCACGACAATTGAGCGATCGTTGTAACAAATTGAGTAGTGCATAGTAAGGCATTAATATCTCAGTGAGCGTTCCACGTAATTATAGAAATGTAAGCAGCGTATTTCAAAGCATTTGAAAACAAGCACAATAACTATACAAGCCTAACACGCACATCCTTTCTAAAGCTTACGTTTAACTTTAAACCGCCTTAAATTTGATTCAATTTAAGGACATAATGATAACATTATCAAAGTCAGAATAATCCAGCAAAATGCAAAAAAATATTATAGCTACTATTGTACACCCAATTGATAGGCCTAGGCCTACTGCCAATTGGATCTAATATTCAATATAGCATTGGCCTACCAAACAAATGTAGGTCTATATTGCTATTGAATACCTATTACAAAAAAGTGTGTGGCCAATGGTGTCTTGGTGTTGCATTTTTAACAGAAAATTCCATAATTAAGCTAAGAATAGCTTATGAGGCTATGCCGCTGTGATTGCTAACGATAACTTTGAAATTCCTTTGTGCAGAAGCAAGAATACTGCATCGTTGGATTACAGCCAGTTATAACCTACTATACCATTCTGAGTTCTACCTAACTGCCAAACATGATTCGGTTATAATTACAAGTATCTGTGGTTTTCCAATTTTCGCGACTTGGCTCCTAGGACGTGGTATCATCCATAAAAATCTCTAGATTACGGTTAGGCATAGGCCTATAATTATTGGAACTAGGCCTACAGCGACGCGCTGCTCTCGTGGAACGTTACCTCTCACTTCACGTATTATTGTAACTCTGAACAATTAAGGCTTGCAGAAAACAATTAAATGAGAAGAGCAATCGATTCAGAAGAAACGATTGCTCGATCAGACAAGAAGTTATTCCAGTGATCGCAATTCATTATCGTTCAAAAGATGTTCATCAGGTCATCAATTGTTAGCACCGTGTAATTATGTAGCCTCTCGTGAGAATAGGCCTACCTATGTATTTCACAAGAGGCTAGGCCTACTTTCACGCTACCATTGCAACTGTTAAATCTAAACCGTTAAAGTAGTTTTGTTTATCAACGTATATTTTATTGTAATTATTTAGTGTTGTAAGTGCAATTTTATTATAGGAAATTTCAAATGTATAATACGTGATTTTTTAATTTTTTATACAATTTACGCGGTTACTTACTTGCTTACTTCATCTGCCAATACGACAGATATTCAGATATTGTACACAAGACTCCCTCCCACTACTAGCCTACATAACGAAGTCATTGTCAATGTCAGCACCGTGCAAGCCTAAGAACAGGTATAGGAAGGTATAAGCTACTTCTTTTAATCTCTGTAGGTCCTATAATTTGTTGGCCGCTTGGCCTACCTTTTCCTTCGCCCAATAATCTTAATTGAATAGTTTAACGACGTCTTCAGCAACGAAGACCGTTGGCACGTCATAAAGAGCCTAATTTAGCTTTGACCAAGCCACGCCACTGATACTGGCGACATATAAATACGAATTTCCGATTGAAAAAAGCATGCTGCTTTTCAAGGACGAATATCAAACGAAGAACATCGGCTTCAAATTTAAACTGAACTTGATTGGCAGCCACGAGTAATAAGTGTTAGGAAGCTCATGGTTTTCAATCCTCGACTGCTGGGTTGAGTATAACACATAAGTCACTGTTTGGTCACACCCATGTAAAAGTGAAGCACCTGGGTCAGTTTTTGTGCCAGGTCCGTATCTAGTAAGGTCAAGGCATTCACCCAAGGATCAGGTGTGCGTGATAGTCTACTGGTTAGCAGACTTAATAAAGAGATCGAGGGTTCAAATCTCTGTAAGAGCAGAAATTTATTTCAAGATAATTTCTGCTTCTCCTGTGCCCCTAACCGACTCGGCTAAAACAGGTACGCTCACCATAGTCTGTTGGTGGGAAGATGGTACATTGAGGGAGAGGACCCTCATACACCAAGGCCAAGAAAGTGTCACAACCAACACGTGCATTTTCTCGTTTTATTTTGCACCAGACTAAACCTTAAATTTAAAAAAATCACAGCTAGAACCTAATTAAAGTTTAAAATTATGAAGCATATAAAATGGCAATTAAACTTTTAACAACCAAAACAAGACTACACATACACAAAATAAATTAAACTTTAATGATCAAGATCAAGGCAATAAATAAACAGCAATTAAGATAAAAAATTTAAAAACACTCAAAACAAACGATAAAAACAAAGCAAAATTGAAGCAATGAAATCAAGAACAGAGAGAGAGTATATTTTAAACAATCAAGAGATGACTAAAACAAATAAAACTTTAAATGAGTCGGAAAAAGCAAAACAATGTACGTTAACTTCAACAATCAAAGAAATGCTGTTATATAAAACATGAAAGTAAAAATCTGAAAATCCTTCAAAGCCTTTGAGTCGACTTGCCCAACATAAAAGTGCTAAATAAATGTCTAAATGTACTGTCCGTGTTGTCATGGTATTAAATTCAACAAATGTGCAGGCTGCAGATGAGTATCGAGATTAAACACAGAATTATGTATGCTGTTCAGGCAGAAACACTTGGGCTTTAGACTAGAATGCAATTCTCTTGTGACTTTTTTTTATTGAAACTAATATTATTTTTAATGTAGTACAAAAACGTTGAGCTGACAACTGAAAGCCAACATAATGTTGCTGATGATGTAAACAACACAATTAACCAACAACAAAAGATCACAACATAGATGATCAAAATCTGCCTGAAACAACAGACCACAATATTTCCTCGACTAGATCACAAAACCATGTCCGAATTAGGAACACCTGGAGAATTCAATATCAAACATATGGAAAACATAGACCTATTTTTCCTAAAATAAATTATTACATCATTTATGAATTTATTAAGCTACCCTACATAATGACTAAACAGTAAGCATTGTCAATGGAGCCAAGCAAATTGTGAGTGAAGAATGTTTTGTTCAAGGTCCCAACACAGTAACCGTCTCAGAGGAGGTTACAGTGTCCCACACAGAAATAATTGCAAGTGTTACATATGTTATTCATTTCACAGATAAAATCGTCAAATTGAGAACAAATACTCACAATGTATGGCTAAACAGTTAAAAATTCATTTCATGGTTTTGTAAACCATGAATTTCGGTTCGGTTTCAAAAACTGTGATTCACGTCTGGCTGGTTGAGGGCAAATGCAGTTCTAAAGCAAAACAATCACTACATGAACTAACCAAATATTTATTGATACAACAAGAGTGCAAACAAGTGCTTAACCCCTTAACGACATGCATTTAATAAAAGTGACTGGGAAACCAATGCAGCTCGTGGGTGAGTATTTGCGCCGCACAGAACTTAATTGTACGAGTTATGCACAAAGGGACAAAATCATGACATCTAACATTGTCAACAGCACATTCATATACTGACCAGAGTTTGCATTAGCAGAAGCAACACAGCAAGCTCTAAAAGTCTCAAAACTTCATCAAAAAAACTGCAAAATAAGACTTCTCTGACAACATCTCACACAAAACACATATTCATCCAGGAATTTGACGAAAATTAGTCACATCAAAGCAAAACGCAAATCCCTTGCCTAAAAACCTATTAATGATTCCGAGCAGCTTGCCATCTGCCTTCGTTAAGCCTCAACTTTGGTTCTATACTGGATTGGACACTCATCTACTGAGACTTTAAGTTTAAGATTAAAAGATCTGAATGATCAGTCTACATCCCACTATGTTACTTCACAAAAATTGCTCATTTATTACTTTGTAATTTTTGCCCATTTATATAGTATCTCTGCAGAAAGGCTGATTTAATCACCACCAGCTCTCAAAGGTACGACCCTAGGGGATGAAATGAAACTCGGCTCGGCCGAGTCTGGTAACACTTGGCATTAACTCGGACAAACAATGGGTTTGAGTTTTAATAAAATCGGTTTTACGATTTTCTACGTTGAAAGCAAAATTCGGATTATTTCATTTACAAAATAACCTTACTAAAAACACAAATACTGTTACTATTAGTATTTATAGTTACTACTTCCTAGTGTAAACTGAGGCAAAACAATCATAAAAATTGTGCAAACTGTCAAACCAAAAATTAAAGAATGAGTCTTTCTTTAAATATTTAAAACTTGTACTTGGTACAATTCAACTCATAAAACTTGGTACTTGGCAGCAAATTGACACTCGGTTCATCCCTAATCCTAAGACTTAATGGCCCCACATAAATAGCCTACACTGATTAAAAGTAATGTCTATTTATCACACAGCTATATGATTATATAACTCCACATTTATACCGTTCCTCTTCAAGAAATCTCCTCCAAGTTAAACCCTCAAACTTGTGTTTATGAAAGTTAATGGATTACAAATTCTGAGATGACCAATCAAGGCAGATTTACAGCAATCAATAATTCTGTAAATAACACAGATTAATATATATTAGTCCTCAGAAGTGTGTACCTGAGGGTTGTTCAATCGGTTGGCTACAGCACAAAAATAACTACACCAGAGATTCGATATACCACACCTTGTTCTAACACAAATTCAGGCATAAAGCCAACAAGAACATGACATCAGTATCACACTCAAAATCAGTTGAGTTACAGACAATGAACTCAGAGTAAAACAGGTCTAAAACATGTCAGCTATTGAAAATGATTTCAGCACAACATCAACTTATTATACGTTGGATCTTCATAGGGACCTCAAAACAGGTTTTCGAAAAGGTTTTGGCATAAAATGTTTTTCCTTACAGATTACACAGCCTAACAAAAAAACAGTCCATCGAAGGTTTTAAAACCGAGTCATGAGAGCAAGACTCTGTGAAGCCTAATGCACGATGTCCAAGCACATCGTCACCAAATTTGACATCGTCATTAAGAGTCTTGGCTTCTACTTACTGACTGCATTAACGAATTGACTGCACAAAATAAAGTTAAACTTTAAAGTTGATATACGACATATCAATTTTAGAACAAGCACTATCAAAAAACCGTAAACTCAGCACAACAAAATGTCACAAAGAATACAATCTAAAAGTGCTTCATATATGCTTCAACTACTAAATAAACTGGCCAATAATACAGTCAGTAACATGAATCCACAATTTAATTAAGTTTTAGAATTAGATCTCATTATGTCAAAACCAAGTTTCACTGTCACAGTACAATATTAACAAAGCCACAGTATTATTACTTTTAAAACCAAGTGAGTAACCAAATAAGCCTTGAGATTGTGTACACAGACATATATACACACATGTACAGTATATGCATACATGTATGCTATGGATTGATTGATACATAAATACAATTGAATATTCAAAGGAACAACCTACTAATTAACAACAGAATCTGTCATGTGGTTATAAACACAGCCATTAAAAAAAACAAAAGAATTTGTCATGTGGCCAAAAAGAAGCTCACAGTTTGTTTTAAGAAAGCAAAACCGCCTGCACAAGCAGAGATATGCAAACAGGGTATAAGGAAGGGATTGCTGGACAGGCACCAGAAGTTGGCAGAAGGAGAAAGAAGGAAGTGCACAACTATCTGTACATACAATCCAGCGCTCAAAATACAGGTCTATCAAAGTATCAATCAAACAAACTGCCAAATAACTCAATACAACCAATTTCAACAAAGGCAATGTTCCGACATTTTCTTAAATACACTACGTTACACCACTCTCAGCACTGCTGTTCATGTTTCGCCAGCGCATTCAGACCCGCTTTCTCGCACTGGCCTTTGCATACTGCACAAATTTTGGTCACTGCAGATGGAACAAGCACGTTAGAAATTCACTGTCGTATCTGAAAACTATTTACATCCTCCGCAAATCAACCACAAATAACAACACATTACAACCACTGCTCCAGCACAGCACACTCCAAAACCTACTGCCTAAATGCAAATAATTCACCAAAGGTGCTACATAAATGCTGCCTTACATTTATAGCCTAAAACAACCAAACGATGTCTAATTCTCTAAATCCACCAAAAAGTTGAAAATATTTCTAGTTCTTTATCCGATGTAGTGTAACAGAGCACTTCAACGCAGAAAGTGCTGAGCTTTCAAAAGTCTGGCTTCGTAAAATTCTTCAACCACTCATGATGTGCTGGTTTTCAGATCTCAGTTGCAAATGATTCTTCAAACAATTACAACATTTCAGCCTTCAACAGTCTGGCTGTGTAATTCTTGCAACATGCATGGCAGTCTTTACTGATGGACCTGAAGAGCTTTCAACAAGGAACAATCTGTACAGAGGCAAATCATTATCAGTTTCATTTCTGAAGCACATTGAGATTAAAGTTGCCGACTAGAGGAATCATCATCTGAATAACAGATTTGAAAGCAGCCCAGCTAGCTGATCTGATTGATACTCCTTTGCATATGTGATTGGCATCTTGAAAAGTGAGAGAAGGCATTCTCCAAAGTGAACCCTAAGAGCTGCAGGCATTAGAATGAAAGCCAGGGACTTAATCTTCTTAGCATACAACAAGGATTGTGAGTTGAATCAATTGTAAAGTTATTTCACGAATATGTGTTGAAATTGTCTGCAATGAGTTGAGATGATTAGGTTAAACCAACTTTCTGAATGTCTTGCAGCCACATGAAATCCTATAGTCTGTAGTTAAAAGGTTAATTTATAATTTGCAGTCAGTTAATGTGCGACAGCAACCCTGAACCTAGGGTGCGGATGAATATGTCTGTCATAGTGTGCATGGTTAAAAAGAGCCTCGATAATTCTCTTCTAGTGTATGCCCAGCATCACGTAGGTTGACACATTTCCACAGCAAGAGTTTCCTTAACAAACGGCCGACTGACTACATATGTCTTTCACGCGAGACTCGATCGATTCTGCAGCACTGATTACTTACGAATCGAAGACTGAACGCCTCTGCGGTCTCTCGGGTCATGAATACAACTCAGTCTAATATCTCGAGTGCGACAAATTCGGACAGGCTCAGCGGAAGGCCAAGATGAGAGAGGTGTTCGCCGAGAGGCTTTGGACAACACCGACGAATCGTCAGTTTGCACAGCTGCTTTAGAGAACTTGGACGTGGATATAGCATGTGCAACGAGTTTAGCAACCCTGTCGTCCGCTGATGCAGGTTCTTAGTGGCATAGTCGATGTCATCCATGGTGATTGGGCATCCTGCCGAAGCCAACAGGTGGAGACAGTGGCAGAGACGCGACTGTAGCTCGGCCGAAGCGATGCTCCGGATGGCGTGGAACTGCCTCAACAGAAGGTGCACCGGACTCATTTCGTCCGAGTCGAGGCTGCAGTCGCACCCGTAGTGGACAAGGATTTGAATCACGTCGCAGAACGTCTTCGCTTCTTCGATCTTGTGCTCAATCGGGATGTTCCAGGCTACCAGTTCGCTGATCCCGCCGATAGCTCGCTGAAGCGGCGTCTCGCCGTGCTTGTTCCTCCTGTTGATGTCGCATCCGACCTCAAGCAGGCATTTGACAATGCGCGTGCTGCCCGCGATAGGCGAACGTGTCATCCGCGGACTGTAGACGGTCTTCGACTCTGAACGGCAGGCTATGTGCAGAGCCGTGTTGCCAGCCACGTTGGTGATCTGGAGGTCACAGCCACGGTGGATCAGCTCCTGAACGACCGGGTAATGGTGCTCACGGGCCGCCTGCAACAGCGGCCCGTTGCCGCGATATGCGTCACACATCTCGTCGATCTCGTACTCCTGGATAGTCGGACTCCTCAGTGCCTGGCAAATCGTGTCGGGCAGGTCATCCTCCTTGTACGTGTGGTTGACGTTCGCACCGCTGTCAAGCAGAAGTCGAACCAACTCGAGACAGCCAAGCTCGCAGGCGACGATCAATGGTGTCATGCCGACATGGTCCGTCTTGTTGACGTCTGCACCGTATCTCAGCAGCTCGGCAACCATGTTGACATCCGTGCGGAAAAAGCGACACGCAAACATCAATGGAGTGGCCATGTCAAAGGGAGTCAGAGAATTCACGTCACAGCTCTGCTGCAGGAGTTCCCTCGCAACCTCCATTCGACCCTCTTTCGTTGCATAGTGCAGAGCCGACATCTTTTCCATTCCACATTCAAAGCGAAACAGCGCGTTCACGTCAAACTCCTTCTTGCAGATCTTGTGAAGTGTCTTGACGTCACCCGTCTGTATTGCCGATATGAACTTCTGGGCAAGCTTAGCATCGGCATAGTTTGCCACAGAAGTGAACTGAGCATGCGAACCAAGTCTAAATTGAAACATCAAAAACATTTTCAGCTAATTTTAAGATGCATCTGTTTAGATCTGTACACAAGTCATGATTTAGCACATATGTGGGTCTTATATAACCAGCCATCTTGAACAGGCGCTGTATAAATGCTTGATTACATTACATGTAAATTTACACATGTTATAAATTAAGTTCGATTCATTCTGACTGAACAGCATAATTAACAGTTTCATTGCCTTATCTGAACAGTTACTGTCTATCAATGGCTACAACAGGGCAAAAGAGACTTTGAAAGTCTTAAGACTATCAGAATTTTTGCTCTGCTTGTCGTAAATTGCCCCATGCACTGGTCTCTGGTATGCCCTAGTGCCGCTTCTGCTGTCAATACAAAGTGGCAATGGCGTTGCTTTCCAATTGCTTCACATTCCAGTATTTTCTGTTGGACCTAGAGCAGCTGCATGTTGGGCCTAATAAATGGTCCTGTGGTCAATGTGTGGTACCAAAGTGCTGGGCTTCCATTCCATAGTGATTATAGTCACGATACGTAAGCCAAACTCCAAAAACTTCAAATAAACGCAGATGCCCACGTCAGAATTGCGGGTGGATCATCAGGATAGCGCAAAAAGAAGATCACGGCAGGACTAGGTTAACCATAAGATCGAGTTCAGACGACTACCTTGTGTAGCTGGCAATCATTTTCGCTCTGTCTTCTACACTCCTAATATATACGTATCCGATACTAGAAAACAACGATCAAATCAACAATTTTTAGGCAGATTTAGGTTTTGAACGATGACTAATTTCTAGACACCATCAGCATCGTTACTTCAGTTATCGACAATCAATCGCATTTCCGGCTGCAGCCGCTAAGTAAACACCATCGACGTATATATACATTCTTTCGCCGACCACTTTCTATAGCGCTTTGCCTAAGACCCAAATCCAAACTTGTCAGACTCGGTCAGTCCTCATGAACGACGTTACCTAAAAATGGAGCTTGAGGAATTGGTGCTCTTAGCAGTAAAGATGTAACACATATATTTCATTCGTCCATATGTAAAAATAGCAATCTGACATAAAAGGCAGAGATGCTAACATGAGTGACAGTGGAATGAGTGGACGATAAAAGTTTCTAGAATTGAACAACAAACTATTAAATATTTTACAATAAGAATATGGAAATAAATTGAGACTTGCCATTGAGTGTGAAAATATGGTTGTGTGCTCTAGGTTTTAATTGGTGAATGGAGTGGGGACGGAGTGGAGGTATAAGGAGTTTAGCATCAGCTACAATTATTAAGCTACATGCAAGTGTGCAAGTTTAGAGGCTTTTTGGAAGGATTGTCCTAGGTAACCTAGGCATTTGGCTCTTTTTAGAAATAAGAAGTTTTTACAGAAATTTTTCGGAGGCCAAGGCAAGACCCCACCAGGATGGAGAGGCGTATAACAGTATAGCAATGGTTGAGGGTTTGGTTGTTATAGAATATAGATAGAAGAACATGGGTTTTTCAGTTCTCTGATTGCATTGAAAGAGAAGAAAGTTGCTGCGAGCTGGTCTATGCACACTTGAGTTCAACTGCAAGGAAGACAACCAGCATCTTAAACTCCGTTTATAATTGGCAGCTGAATGGAGGCAGTGATTGGTGGAGGATGATTTATATAAATTTAGAGCTATTTGCAGTAGGGTTATTAGCAGAAACCAGATTTGAGATTGAAAGTAGCTCAGAAGGAATAGTACGAGCCTGAGGATCCTATAAATTTAATTCAACAAATTTAAGCAAGAGATTAAGGCCCAAGATGGGTGTAGGTCTGAAGCAGTTTAGTTTTCTGGTCCTAACATTGACCTTGAATTATACTGGCACTGATTGGCATTGTTGGGCACGTGACCAAAACCTCGAGACCAAGACCGAGAGGTCCAAGACCAAGTGGTCCGAGACCAGGACCAAGACCGAGGGTCCGAGACCGTGACCAAGACAGATGCTCTTTTTTATTAACAATTCAATCTATTAAGATGCTAAAACGAAACACCACGCTTAAAACATTAATTTTTTTCCTGAAGAATACTAATCTTAATAATGGCCCAGAAACAGTTTTACCGGCCAGTCTGAACTTTTGCGGGTTCAGCCCTTGTCTTCGGCCAGAGAATATCACACTATAAATTACTTACAGAAGTTACAGTATACGATCTAAATACTACATACTTTAAGACAAGTAGATTAACGCTCCGTTTGAATAATGTATTCGGAATTGTAGGTTAATAGTGACTACACGAGGCTGACCACACAATTATTAGATTGTTCCAAAACCTTGAAATTTGTGAAAGCAAATTTTGAATAGGCTGGTTCCGTTGCAAATGCATTTTTTGCCCACAGTAACATGTATATATATATATATATATATATATATATATATATATATAGGTAGTCTAAGCACCGGTGTCTCTAATCGAAAATAACCGACAAATATCAAAGAAATTGCTCTGATACGGCAAATGACCAAGAACGCTAACCTAAGACGAAGACTAATCCCAAGACCGTTCCTCTAAGACCAATCCCAAGACCGACGCATCCGAGACCAAGGCCAAGACTGATGGGTCCAAGACCAAGACCGAAGCCTTCGAGACCAAGACCGCAGTTTTCCGGTCTCGAGATCGTCTCAAGACCAAGACCGCGGTCTTTCGAGTCTATGGTTATGATACATTGACAATTATATATATATATATATATATATATGTATATATATATATATATATACATATACATACACAAAAACATGTGCAAAAAAATATATTCATGCATACATACATAAATAACATGCCCATAGGGGCAATTTAGGGCTCATGTCTAATGCAATTTTGGGGTCAGGATAGCTTCGACTTAGGGCCCATCCACATATTACTTAAGCAAAAAAAAATCGATTTTCGGACCCCCTCCCCTGTTGCACCGCGTACATTTAGTGGACCCCTCCCTCATGCGTACGTACATTTGAACTCAAGCCCCCCCCATTGCAAAGGTTAAATAGCTAAAAACATATATAAGACATTGATTTTACCACCGGCTATTTATTTTTGTTAAGCATTATATTAAACAGCTGAAATTTGTAATGTTATGAAGAAGTAAAACACTAACAACACTTGCATTTAAAACAGTTTTAATGCTACATGAAATTGATTAAGCAAGAATATAGTCTGTGATTAGGTTTACAATTCTGATTTACATATTCTGTATTGCGGACGTCATACTTAGACAATTATATTTGCGTACATACATATTTTCTGGACTCCTTCCCCACCATACGCACCCGTACGCAAAATCGCCGAAATTTGAAGCCCCGCTCCCCTCCCCTCGCTGCGTGCGTAATATGTGGACGGCCCCTTAACTCTGTGCTTGTATGTCTGTCTGTCTCTCACACACAAGAACATCAAAAGCTAGATACCGAAGTCAAGCCAGGTACTTCAACACAGAATATTAAAGTACCTGGCAGAGTAAAAAGAGCCAAGAAGAATATAATTCCATTTTAAAATAATTTGGCACATGTATCCGCCAATTAATAACTTGTTACGGTACGTCAAAATGTATCTCAATAAACTGTAACCATTTCAGCAGCCAGCTGGTATCAACAACATAGGTAAGCCAAGTACATGCAAACAAAAGAAGCAACAAATTAAGTCACAAACACATCAAAGCAAGAGATCAGGTTCACATTCTTTTAACCAGAACAAAAAGTACAAGTCTTCTAACCAAATGATATGTTGTGATTTAATTTTATTACATTTATCTCAATCGATAGCAAGGAGCATCTGCAAGTAAATGACTTGTTCAAGTTTCAAACAGAATAATCCATATTTAAGGTATGATTTAATAGCTGTCATCAGGCTACTGATACAGAAAAAAAATATTTGTAAAAATTAACAGACAAAACTAAAGTCACAAACTATGAATAACTGTAGACTCATCAATAACCGGTACATTACAGAGGTTGACAAAACTTGAAATTCTAAAACGGTAGAGATCAGCGTTAGAGAAGCGTTAAGGTCGAAATAGGTGCATCATCGCAATCGTGCGAATGTGTAGTATTCACAGCGAGCCTTGAAGTCTTGGATGTTGGTAATCTTCCTATGTGAGGGACTGTCTTCTTTCTTTGCCTTCTTCGGATTTTTAACGTTGGTATCTGGCTCGCTGTGCCCAATCTACAATGTATTGATCATCAATGCACAAATCTTCTTTCATGGACAATTAATGCACAGAAGCAGCTTCATTTTCTTAGCAAACATGAAGGCAGGTTTCCAGCTCTGTCCATTGCCGTCTTGTCTTCCCACTGACAGTGTACACAGTCAGAGTATAGCAGAATTGGCTACGGGACACAAGCGGAGCAGAAATCTCAAAGCAAATTTTTACCCTGGCGGGATTTGAACTTCTCAGTTGACAATCCAGCACTCGAACCACCAGTCTATCATATACACAAAGGTCAAGAAAAATAGCCAATGTGGTTTCGTTTAACTCAAAAAGCTTCTGTGGATCAACATGCATTGCAGTTCATAGAGGAAGGAGGAAAGAAAGTTGCTCCCCCACTTCTCAGATCAACGCTATGTCCGTGCTTAAGCAGCCTCTATCTAAATTTCTAAAAGCTGTGATCAACCTATATCATTGTGCAAGAAACAGAACTCTTTCATATACACCAATGATGATTACCTCAATTATCAGCTTTCGTCTATTCGCAGTTGGGATCAAAACATCTTGGGTCCATTTCAGAAAATCCTCCATGTTAATCTTTCGCAGCATCTCCATCTAAAGAACAATTGACAATACAATTGTAACTGCAATTCTAATTTTAGTTTCAATGTAATTGTAATTATAATTGCAATTGTAATGTTGTTTCTTCTTCTTCTTCTAGTTCACTACCCTGTGGCAGATTCAAAGTCAGTTGTGCCCTTCCTTTTGATGGCAATGTATAATGGGGAAGCATGTTAAAAAACCTATTTTACCCAAATCTCCAACCCACCACCTTCATGCGGTCACCCACTGATGCAGAGTGCTTAATGGATGACCGAGACCTTTCCAGTATGAGTCAGTATGAGTGAGTGCTGAGATTGCCTGAAAGATGAAGAGTCTAAATGACGAATGAAGGATAAGCTCAATACAAAGAACCACCTCTCCAAATATTCTAAGTATTACTAATAATGGGAAAAACATCCTGGTGACAATGTCACCTCTCCCCCTCTAAGAATAACAAGCAATCTTAATGAATTGATGAACTATAAACTCAGTGCACATACAAAGGCAATTAAATAACAATAAACTGAAAATAAGATGCCAAATAGGAATAACATATTATTTATAAAAAAAATTACTATAAATATATAGCCATGCAAGTACCTGAAACCCAGTGAGATAAGAGACAGAAGGCAGTTCAACTGCTAAGGCAAGTTTTGTTTTGGAATGTTGAATAACATCACCAACAGCTATATTTAACTGAGGGCCAAAGCCAAGAATTAACATAATGAGCCTTTGAACTACATGATTTCAGCGTTAGAAAGCACAAGAAGTACATCGACTGTATAGAGGACAAACGTAGTGTGTCCACATTTCATAATTTTGAGAAAACTTAATTTTTAATTTCACATCATTATGAAAAATATAACATAGCTACATTATCATACTTTCTTATGTCATTGAATACTTCTATAAAAGAGTAAACAGGTAATCAGAGTATTGGCATTATATGACATGATAACAACATGGAAAAAGCAAGTTTGTAAGGACAGGGTGTCTGAAAATGCACATACAACATTTTTGCTCTACAGGAATTATTAAAATTGGTTATTATAAAGTATAGTAACTGTGCTTTTTAGGTACTTAAAAGGCCACAACAGTGCTTAGTAACGTGTAAATAAGTAAGTTTAAAAAAAATGGACATTCAAAATTGATTGATACATAACTTCTAAGTTTTGGTCAGTAATAATAATCATTTTAGCGATAATGGAAGCTACTGAGTACTTTAGCTAAACCATATAGCATGCTACTAAACACGCATGTTTGCAGGACACTTAATTTTGTCTCTAATTTTATGGCTTTGCTTTCCAGATTTTGTCCATAGCCTTTAATGATGTTGACGCTTTTGCAATTCTTGTTAGTACCTCTTTTTTACAGTCCAAGTCATCTGTGTCATATTGCTCCCTAGGTATGTGAATCTTTCTACATTTTCCAGTTGGATTCCATCTACAACAATCCTTTTTGTAGCAATCTTCTCCCCAAATATCATAGTTCTTTTTTGTCATAGTTCATTTCTAGTCCATATCTCTTGCCTTCTTTGTTTCTCTCCGTGCACAAATGTTGTATGTCCACAAATCCATGCACAAATGTTGTATGTGGCCATACCCCATTTGTGCACTGTGGATTCTTCATAAAAGGGCATACAACATTTTTAACTTAGATAATTGTCCATGAAAAGACTTTTAGCAGGACATATTACAATAATTATTGTGCCCTGAAGCCTTTTGCCATTGCCTATTACTATTAGAATAGCCATTAACATTGATTTTGGAAAAAGTTGGACATACAACGTTTGTCCTCTATACAGTCGACATGGTGATTAAAAAAACTGAATCATGAAATGTACCTATCTCAGCATCGCCTGTGAAACTATAAGTCATGTTATTGATTTCTGCCCAGGTGCCCTTGAAATCTTCAATCATGTTGCTCGGTTCCATCTTCTTCTGCTGAGTTTTGATTTTCAAGGTTTTGATCTGTAAGATAAAGCAAAGAATGTAGCATAAACTTACTATCTGACAATCTGTTCAGCAGAGCTATTTGGAATATCTTTGACAATTTGAGGCTACAAGAACTGAAAATCCAATCCCTTTTGCACAAAAAACCTGAAGCTAAAAAAGAATCTTGAACAGACACGTCTTACTGTTTGCCATTCAATGCTCTATTCGATTATTTTCTCTACAATTATGAAGCTTTGTATGGCATAATACACCTTAAAACAAATTTCTCCCATGGCTAGGAATGAATCCTCTGACTTTATGGTTGACAGTCCAGCATTGTTTCTGTGCATTGTGTTACTAGCTGATGAAAATTCACCCTCAATAACAGTCAACATTGTCCAGGATAGCACAGAAAGCACACCTGATTAGTATTCCCTTGAAGTGGCGCTATATAAATGTTCAATTATGATAACAACTGTCTGTCACCAGACAGCTAGTTACTTCAAATGGTTAGAGTAATGTCTGTTTTTTTACTAGACAATTGATGTCTAAGAGCAACAAGCCACTTTATGTGACACATCTTAACATGACTCTCAAGAGTGGTACAGACTGCAGTCTAAAGATTATACAAACAGCAGCTTATTCACAGACACGCAATCAAAACAAAATCTATAGGCAGGTAAGGTCAGAGTCAGTTCCTGGTCAAAACGGTCAAATGGCTAAGGTGGATGGTGTTTAGAAAATTTTGGCAGAACTGTGCCATAACGTACTCTCAAGATTCGTATTTGCCCAAAAAAATAGTTTTTGAAACCAGCAATCGACCTTGAAAAAAGAGCTTATTACAATCTGTCAAAAACAATTGAATCATATTGGGTGGTAAAAATTGGTTCCAGATGATGAGCTAAAAGAATCAACACGACAATACAAAACTTGAAAAATACTGCAATTCGCTAGCTGGAAACATCAGAAACGTTTCACATGATGAACAACAGTTCCTTAAGTTAATCCTGTGCTCCCATGGGTATGAAATGTTAGCAACTTCATTTTCTTATCTTTGGCAGATGAGGGCAGGTAGCCAGTCTTCTCCCTCACGGTCTCATCTGACAGTCTGCAGACACTGCACATTCGTTATATCTAAGTTGGCTGAGGCAAAGGTGTCACAGAGGTATTGAAAAAAAATGTCTGCCTGGATATGATTTGGAACTCTATTCTCTCGATTGTCAGTACAGTACATTACACTATCGCACACCTGATGAAACAGATGGCAAGTCAATGTGAAGCAGTATCTCAAGTGATTCCACTTGCAATGCCAACTGTAAGATGTTCAAGATCTGCCACTGCAAAGTTAAAGACATACTGTAATATATACAAGAACCTAACTGGATATACAAAAAACAAGGTTCTTTCAAAGACGCTCAATTACAGGGAACACCGTTCAAAATTATGTATGTGACCTAATATGCACGTATATTAGACTAATGATTTGTATTAAGGAAACTTTGGCTATCAGGTATTCAATATTCTTAATTAGTATAGTTCAGGCAGGTCTGCATCCTAAGAACGCTCAATGCTGTACCTCTGGTTTTGTCGCTCTTGCTTCTTAATTGCTCTCATGTTTGTGTGCTACAGTATTTGGAGTATCAAAAATTCATATCCACTGTCTGAAATAAATTGTTTATCTCACCTTTTGGAACGAGGTAGTTAACATGTTGGCTGAACCACAGGCGACTCACATCTGATGATGACAGCGGCTAATTGAACTGAATAGATACAAATTTATCAAGAATTTAGAAATGGATCACCTCAAATTCAATCAAATTCAAGTATCAATGACCCCCATCTTGTTTAAGTATGTTAAATGGCAGCAATATCTTGAATAATATAGACACTGAAAGGAATCAACATTTTTGAAGTGATCTTATCAATTCATTTAAATTATACAAGAATAATCGTTGAAACTGGATTCGTTAACAAATGATAATGAAGAATTATATGTTGAGAAAAATGGATGACAATGATCATGCAGCACACATAAAAATCTAAAATAACATAAAAATAATTTATATTCTAATAAAAATTATCAGCTAGACATTGTCACACACTGAAATATTATAAATCCGCACAGACTCGGCAACGGAATTCTGGACTAACAAAGCAGAGCAGTCATGGTCCTTTAAACAATCATTACAGTTGCCACTTCCTGGATTTAGCTGCAAAAAAATTCCATAAAATACCCATGAAAGTAAATTGCAGAGCTGGCCCTAACCCCTTAAATCTGGGCATTTGCCTTGTCTGCCCCTTCTCAACAAGCTTGCACACAAAATTAACAGCAAGAAATGTTTCATACTGCAGCCTGTAATGATTGTTATAGGAAGTTTCAGTTAACGAAATTGTGAGAACAAAGATCATTAGTGCTGCCCTCCTCCTTTATCCAGGCTTGGGACTGACATCATCAGAGTGCAAACATGGTGGAGCTATGATTGTCATCTGAACCTTCTAAACTATATGGTGCAAAATCTAACTCACCTCTTGTGGTAGATCTGTCTCAATCTTTCTAAGGTCTAAATTTGTAGCTAAAAATGAAGCAAAAGAAGACAATGTAACAGAGAAGCATTGCCCTTGAGTTCCTGTCATATATTTCAGTATTTTACACATATCTGGTTAGTCAGTCAGACGGAAGGATGAACAAAGAAGATTGATTAATTTAACAATCTTATGATAAGAGTGTACTAAAAGCGACTGGGAAACCATGCAGCTCGTCTTTAAAATCTGAATTTCATACTGCATAGTATACACAGCCTTAGAATAAATGCCATCACAAAAATGAAACAGGACATTGCTGCCACTCATTTTTAGTATTAGATGTTTCAGTTCAGTGACACTGATATCGAAATCAGAGATCACTAGCATTCAGTGAACAAACAATGATGGAGTTTTGTTCATTTGTTCAATTGTCCATCAGCTATTTACAGGGTTCCAACTAAGTCAAGAAAACAAAATTACATGACCTTTTTAGACTTGTATTAGATGCAATATTTCATAAAAATAAGACTGAACTCAAATGCAGTATTCTTAATGATTTTCCATTAATAGATAAATTAGCTGTGTGAACAACACATCCCTTAATATCAAGCTGCATACTAGAGCAGTAAATGATTTTTCAATTTCCCATGACCAGGCTGAAAATCCACTACTTTCAAATTCCATGACTTATCCTAGGAAACATCCATTTTCTAGGCCTCAAATTTATATAAGTCCAATTCCATGACTTTTCAAATTTTCCTGGACATGTGACAACCGTGCACTTAACTCATTCCCCAAATTATCTCAGAATAAAACATTTGGATCAAACTCACAGTTACAACCAGTTTAATCTGACATTGGCATTACCACGACTGAAGAGGAGTTCTCCTCCACATTCACAATGAAATATGGCACACCATTGCTTTAGGTACTGGGTACTTTTGGTTGAACCCTCACTACTAGCTCTTCTTTTAACCACAACGATACCAGATTTTTAACTATCTAACTAAATTAATGTTTTGGTCAGGGTTGAAAATATCTCAAGTTGTCAGTTGTTTCCACGCATGTGCAACATGCCAACAACGTCAGATTTTATGTACTTTAAAATATTCGACCCAGTTAATTCATATTTGACAAATAAAACACTGTGGAAGTTTCAATCAGAAGTTTGGCTTCTCCAAAATTCGCTTCATAATAACAAAGGAACAGTTGTCATCATACCAATAAACTTGTTTGGCTCAGGTATCTGTAAATCCAGTATTTTCTCTTCACCTACAAATAAACACAAATCCTGAATTTTTTATTATCCATAGCTGTTTAGTCTAAGCACAAAACGTCTGCAAAGCAATGATCACGAAGAAGAGAAGAGCAGCCCTGAACCCTGCTTAGCCTGAGAGGCAATAACTTCTGTGGAACATAGAAGTTCATGCACAAGTTTCATGTCTTGTTATAGGATAAGAAAGAAAGGTGTTGTCGTACCAATATTATTTGTCCCTTTATTTATCCCTTAACACTTTAATGATGAGCTGAATAGGTTTTCCCATAAACTTTAGTGCACGCTCGTTGTTAAAGAGTTAAGCTGACCATATATGGATAGGAAATTTAAGCAATTTTATTCATTGTCTTAGCCTCTACATAGAAGGGTGGGTGGCCTATCCTCTCCCTCCCTGTCTTATCTTCTCACTGAGATTATGGCAGAGTTGGCTTGATGCACAGATATCTCGAATCAAACAATGAGCACTTAAGATGAGTTGTTTGTTTTCACAACTGTGCTTGATCACCCACCATCTGGCTCTTTCTATAAATTTCTTAAGATTTTCCTTTTTGACCGGGCCTGGGTCGGGAGCGCTTCTGAATAGTTATCTTGAAGAGGCGCTACATGAATTGCATTGATTGATTGATTAGGTCCTTGACTGTCTTCATGATTAATGCATTTGTGCTCCTGCTAGTTCTGGACTTCATGCTGGGGTGCTTCTGATGAGTTATCTTGCAATTACAATGTTAAATATTGTCAAGTGGGTAAGAAATAATGAACTTAAACGTCGATAACTATCACAGTCCAAGTAGCATACAGCATGCCTCAGCCCACATCCAAAAAGGTCATGAAAGCTGTGATATTCCATAACCGAGTAAGTTTATCGATAACCATTCTGGACCAGTTGCTGTATACTTAACGTTGTATCACTTTGCTAGAACTGGGCTTCTATGTTATGCTGTTATTGTTAGTCTAAACTAGGGCATAACCGAGTAGACAGTTTCCAGCGAGTACCGAATCCGAGTATTTAGATGCACTATTTGCCAAAATCAGATACTAACTGAATGGTAGTGGCAACTATATGGCTCGGCGAGCAGCCTACCATCTGCAAACGAAACTTAAAATTTTCAACTTTCATCACTTTTGCCGTTTTGAGTAATGAAAAATTAGCAAAATAAATGTTTATGCCTGTAACAACTAATACTACGGCTTTAAATTTTTTATTATTGTTTAAAGATAGCTAAATGTTTACAAAAAAATTATTGAATGAATCATTTTTTATTTAAACTATTTGTGCTAGCAAAATTTGCAGAGATGAATAATTCCATATAGTCCCAAAAAACGGGATATTTGGCAGAGGCGAATGTCTGAGGCAATTTCCGGTTATGCCCTAGTCTAAACAGACTTCTACTTTTGCAGTTATAGACAGTAGATTTCATTAGCTAAACCACTGCTCAAATGTCATATTTTATACTTACTGGTCCATTTCTGTAACCACTCATCTTCAAACTCTGAAATAGTCAATTGCAATATTTAATAACGGGAAAGTGACATCTGAGGCTAACTGTGTATCTCTGCAACATAATAACGTATCATTGTCATACGACCGTGGATTGTTGTGGTACCTGTGCGTGCACAAGAGTGTGATCAGGCAGCTGGTACAATAAAGAATTTACTCTCTTGTCCAACTGTTGACCAAGCTAAGAAGGTCTAAGTTCTGAATAAAAGTCTTTATATCTCCCAATGATTCGTCTCTGCCATATGGCTATTGGGTCAGATGCCAAGATATTTACAAATTTAATCTAGTCATTCCACCACTGTTTGCAGTCCAGCAGTGCCAGTTAAGCCCAGATAAAAGTGGAGTGAGATGCTGATGATCTTTGCAATCACACAGTGACGTTAAACTCCAACTAACCAAATATGTAAGCTGCAATCCAGCATGCAAATTATGTAAATATAAATTGCCATGACAGACAACAGCAAAGTACACAACGATGACATACTTTGAATTTATCAAGCACGGCCCTAAAGATAAGAGTAGAGCACCAGCTAATTGAAAAGTGCTGTATCATACAGGTAGTCCATTGATGAGTGCATCTAAATGAAATTGTAAAAATCCATGTGTGTTCAAAAACTCTGTAGATTGTTTCACAACAGTTTTAAGCACTCTATAAATTGTCAAATCTCTTTCAAGCGGCTTCAGTTCTCATTAATCCGACCATCCTGTCCTGTCTTTGCCTATTTGTGCGTTGAAGTTCCCATGACTACCCTCAGATCATATTCTGGTATACCATCCATGACATCCTGTAGTTGCTCATAGAACTCATCTTTTTCTTTGTCCGAGATTGTATATGTTGGTACATACATATGGATCAAGGTCACCTTAGAATATCTTGTGTGTAGTCTGATGGTAATAATTCTTTCAGTTACGCTGGTTCCCATTCAATGACAGCTGATATTTTTTGGCTGACCATTATGCCCACTTCTATGCAATGCTTGGCTCCACCTGAATACTAGATGC
Source organism: Bimastos eiseni (assembly GCA_959347315.1). NCBI lineage: Eukaryota > Metazoa > Annelida > Clitellata > Crassiclitellata > Lumbricidae > Bimastos > Bimastos eiseni. The sequence continues at coordinate 39,380,068 of OY365811.1, read as the reverse complement.
CTATTCCTTCAGACACAATATTGCCACTGCCGGTCCACCGCATCTCACTCAGCCCCAATATTTCAAGTTTGAATTCTTTCATCTCTCTTACCACCTGAGCCAGCTTCCCAGTATCAGATAACGATCTTACATTCCAATATACAACTATTGTCTTAGTTTTGGTCGATAGGATTTGAGACTTCTGAGTCTTGGCTTCCCTTCGGCTTTCTCCAAGACCCTTCATAAATGGGTTCATGAACCTCTCATCTCCTGGCCAACCTGTCATAACAATGTGTTTGAGTTTTTTCTGTGTCATTTATGTTGCAATCTGTTGTTATTACCTGGGAGCAAACCCGTTACAGAACCCCCTCCTTTTTACTGGCTTGAAACTGGCCCTGCTGAACTGTAAGGCAGTGGCAAAGTTGTATCAAGCACAGTTAAAGTAAATTATTTTGCTGCATTATCAAGTTGTTTCGACTGATTAGGTTATACCGAACCATTGTTCAAGCTTACTGCATACTCTGAAACCCTGTTAATATTGATGGATATTATGTGTTAAGAGGACTTGAATCTGTCCGGAGTCCGCAAGCGGCCCTGATGACATTCCCTCTTGGCTTTTGTAGTTGATGGCTCACCTTCTCTCTGCCCCGATTACATATCTTTTCAATTCCTCCCTCACTTATTCTTATACGCCGCCTCAATGGCGCTCTAGTTGTATCACGCCTGTCCCTAAAACTGTGCATCCTATAAATGAGGCTGATTTTAGGCCAATTTCTATTACTGCTGTACTAGGCCGCATGCTGGAGAAAATAGTTGTGAGGAATTACTTCTATCGTATATTCACTGATCCTGAGACAAATTCTACTCTTAGCGACCAATACGCATTTCGACTCGCTGGCTCCAACACATCCGCCCTCGTTGCTCTAATTCTAAACCATGGTTTATTGAGGAATACCTTTCTTGCTATATGTGGTACGAAACCATCTCTCAATTAGCCAAGTATCGTTGGTTTCCTTGGCAAAACCCTGTGACCAGATGCAGATATTGACAGTCTCTGGGCAAAGTTTGTCCATACAAGAAGCGATGAGCTAGAAAAACAACCAACATTTCATCGTGATGATTTAATGCAAATATATTTTTTCTCCTTCCAAATTCAGAAGCACTCAAACGTTAACTCCCTGTGTTGGCTCTAACCAATTGGCCACCATACCACAAACATTCACTGACAGCATATAATCATGTAAACAGACACAGATAATGAACAACCAAGAAAGCCAGTCCTTCTGCAACTTGGTAAAACAGATTAAACAACCAAAACTAGATCATTTTACCACATTTGTAAAACTCTGCTCATACAGGTTACCAACTATCAATGCATCAGCTTTACTTACATCTACTTCATCGTCCAATCGGCATGTCAATCATACAACAATTTCTCATCAGGTCTGTTCCCATGCCACCTCTGCATTACAACCCAAGTGCTCTGACCAATCGGCCACCATGCCCCCTTGGTGCACAATAGAATATTGCATATTCAATATGTCAGCTTTAACCGGGAATCTGTAGGTTGGTTCCACGTGTCTGTGCAGGCCCACCATTGGCAACTGCTCCAACTTACTGTGCATTCTTTTACTAGCTGACATAAAATTTTCCTACATAATGATATTGATTATCAAATTTGTTAGTGTCTCTGATTGGGTTTTCCCTTTGAGCAATGCTATATAAATGACCAATTACATTACATTTCCATGTAATGTAGGTTACAAATAATCAGAACCTCGTCATCAAACTCCAGGATGTACTGCTTTCCAAGCACATGCTGACTTGTTGGAAAATGGTGCATGTTTCTTGCGAGTTCGCCCATAAATTTTTCGAGCAAAGGCTGCAAATTCAAACACCTGATTATAGAAGAGGAAGAATGAGTAGAGGAGGAGGAAGAAGAAAGCCACATCAGCAAGATTAGTCTAATCACAGAACCAGAACATCAAATCATAAGTCTATCTGCAATAGCTGCAAGATCAAATCCAGGAAGGTCAAGTCAAAGAGATAGCATGGTGCAACTGCAGTAATCTGCTACTGGTAATCATCCTCGAATTTACCAGTCAACAACATCATAAGAGAAGGGCTCCGATTCTTCACTAAAATTGCTGCCTCCTTCCTCTTCCACTCTTGTACTCTCGTCTACTCCAACCACACCTTACTCTCAACTACTTCCGGTCTTCCTATCTGCCTCTCTTACAATATTGATTTTGCTCATTTGGGAGAATTACACTTTAGTTAGCAAATACAAAGACAATCATTCGCCATATGTGTTATACGGGGCTCCAATAAAGTCTGGAAAGCTTAGTAAATCAGATTTGGAAATCACTAGATTAGATTAGACCAAGTTGGATTAAAGTTTGAATAATTCCTTTACCTGTTCAAAGCACTGGCACTCATTATTGTCTATCATGGACAATTCTTCACAGTAGCTCAGTGAAACGCCTTCTGCACGGAGAAGTCTGAGGTATTGGAAAACCATTCCGATCACCTGCAAGAGAAACAAATATCCATTAGAAAGGCCATAGACACCTTTTATAATTTAGCCATGCTTTGCTTAACTCAGCATCATGGTCGTCATCATCATCATCATCACCACAATCAACCTCCCATCAATTATTATTATTTAGATTCATTACTTGCACAAAAATTTAAACTTAAGAGACACATATAACCCATTAGGATAATATGAGCCTCAGGTAAAAAATAATAGCTATGAATCTTCATATAGTAATAATAAAGAATATGATAATAACAAATAATAATAGCAAATTATAGGAAATAATTTCATTTAAAAAAGTGGCTGTAGATAATTAACCATCCCAGAATAAAGGCACAAGCTGTATAACATGACAGATGAATTGCACGGCCACCGACAGATAAATTCGGCTCCTAATTTACTGTCGTCCGTTCATACTGTACTTGTAATCGTACTGCAGTTTGTCAGCTTGAAATTAAGCAAACATATTGCATTATATTATATGAGACTCGTAATAGATTTCATAATGAAATCCAGTTATTAACTAGCTCCGATCAGAGATGAAAGAGCAGAATCAACTCACCTCAACTGTTTTCATTAACCCTAGCTCTGTGAGCTTCAGAATTATGTAGAATGTCGAGCAGCAGCTGTTGTTCCCAAAACCAGTCTCATCATCTCCACATTCGATGTAACTAATGAAGTTTCTTAAATTATAAAATCAGTTCATTTTTACCTTCATTTTTAAAATTTATATTTACTGCACTTAGGGGGCATGCTGTGCTCTAGTGGTTGGCATTCAGGTCTGCCAATCGAGAGGTTCGGGTTCAAATGCCTGACCCATACAGAATTCTTTAGAAACGCCAGCTTCAACTGCGTCCCAAAACCAATTCAGTAAATAACAAGTTCAGTAGTACACATATCGTACCCATTGCTGCCTCTCAATGCACTGCTCTTCTTACTGCACCACAACATGTGCAGGGTTTCAAACATGGAACTGAGGCGTTGGAGACAATTTAACAACTTATTCACGCCGAGTTGTCTGCACCAGCCGTTCAACGCTACATTCCGAAATTAAGAAACAATAAAAAGCTGAGTGAAAGGCCATGTCATCAGAACACTCATATGTAAGTAAATAACTAAGTATCAACTTCAATTAACAGTTTCAGGCCACATTCTCGATTACAAACGACATTGTGCATAAATTGGCACAAAAGAATAAAAGAAAAATCAGAAAGTAACATGCACACTAGAAAGGTTCTTAATATTCGATTATCTGCCTCAAGGAGAAATCTATCATGAAAACTCTTGGTCTAAGGGAGCAGTTCGACTGTTTGATGGGTAAGTGATACAACAATGTGTTCTCAGGGTTGTACACAATCAATGTAAAAAGGAAGTTGTCTGCCCTTGAGAAAACTGTTTAAAAGATGGTGAATCCCAACTGACAAAATCGGTTTAATACAGCATGAAGCATTTTTCTACCACCAGCACTATCAGTGAGGTTGTAGAGAACAGCCTACAGAGGAAAAATAAGAAAAACAGAAGTTTCAGAAGCTTAGAATTAGCTGGTCCAACAAGACTGTAATAGATCTTGGAAATGGCTACCATTGCAGTCTCTTCTTTGAAATATACACATACTATTTCGATTGATTCAGCTAATGACCATATACGGTAGCAGGAGTATGCACTAAGAGTCCCAAACCTAAGAGGCAGCAGCTCAGTGATTACCTTTTCCTCAGCAAATCTATCAGACTTCCTGTTCCTTCTCGCATAACTAAACTTCTTACGTATTTTAGAGGTTGTTTTCTGTAACATTCAAGCAACATGATACATGCATTAGTAACACATAACATCTGCTGTGACAGATCCATCCACATGCAATGGCCTCCCCCCTTCTGCAATGGGCAAAGCTCATGTTCAGGATTTCTCCTGCATAATCTCATTCTCAAGGCATTTAGAAACCCTGGGGTTTCCACACTGAAAGCACCTCTGATTATTTTCTAAGTGATACTGTGTGATTTACAATTAGTTTATTTGATGGATGTGATCCTAAAATCATTGGTCCAAATTTAACCAACAATTATGACAAATGCATGCTACTCTAAGCTTACAGTGCAATACCATGGCTGCGACAAAGTTAAACAATACAAAAACCATAAAAATATTTATATATTTAGCCACGACATAAAGACCTAAACAGATCAACATCTAATGTATATCAATGGCAAATGCTTAGTGATAGCTAAGTCTACAAATAATACCAGCAAAAGCATATCACCTGCATATACCAAGTTTAGAAAATTTTGTGAAAACCTATATTGAAATTTGGTGGGAATGGACAAAAAAATCAGAACGTTAATGTAACACACCTTCACACACAGCAAATTTCACATTACAATCATTTAAAATGTCAACATTTCATAAAAACATTGCATTAAAAAAATTAACAACTTCTAGTTGCATTTTTAATTTTTATATAAAATGATTTATAAAGATTGCAAATGATTCTCCCAAAAACAGAGACATGAAATATTCAAACTAAGCAACCAATAATTAACGAGGATTTTTTTTTAAATATTCATGTATAAAGTACAGATTTTCTGAGGAAAATATGTTTAATTATCTGGATATATCGCTCTATAATCCAGTCAAGCACACAGTCAACCATAATGTTTTATAGTTTCTGTCACAGAGAACCCATTGGTTGGTATCACTGGTGACTTTTCAAGTTTTCTATGCACTGTCTCACACATTGCTGTAATAGTCTAGTTCGAAATGACATTCAACACTACATAGGATAAAGCAGAACAACACTTAGTTGTTTTGCAATTAAGTGGTGAATGAACAACAAAAATTATATATATTGACTTAAAAGAAATCCCCAAAACATTAACTCAGGTCTCACTTGTAGTCCTGAAGCTGACTAGGAAGGGTCCACGTCATCTGCAGCTGTCTAGCATTCTTTGCAGGGATAACTGCAAAACAGCCAAATAACATTTTAAAGACAACCATAAATAATGTGCTCTAATGCATTGAAATAGTTCAGGTACATTGCACCAGACAAAAATTACAGTTACAATAATACACACTGCATGTACCATTGTAATTACAATTGAAATCTGACACTTACAAAGCACAACTTCAAGAATAAACTCCTCAGTGGCATGCTGATCTGAGCCAGTGAAATCAGTCAATAATGCAGACTTCAGGCGCTCGTTAGGCAATGAGCGTACAAGAACATGTAAAGTTTTTGCTTAGCTAGAACTGTCTAGACTCTAGATACTGCAATTAATATTATAACACAGTCTTACATGTAACAGATGATAATAAATGCTGCCCTTGACTAGGCAACAACCATTTACAAATTTATGTACATTGTATATCTCCTATGCTTCAGTGCTAACACGGCATTAGTCTATTATGGCTCTCAGTCCAACTTTCATACAGGTATCATTTCTAAAGTTTTAATAGTTTAGTGCTTAACATGCTGGACTGTCAGCCAAAGAGGTTGGAGTTCAAAACCCACCAAGGCACAAATTTGCTTAACGATTTAAAAAGCTTTGCTCAATCTTGGCCCCAGCCAAGTCGGCAATAATGAGTTCACTGACTCAGTGAGAAGATCAGGTAGTGAGGTAAAGGACTGGTCACAAACTCCTATGCTGAGGTAAAGAATAACTACGTTCTTAACAAAACAGAGCTAAGGTCTCTTCTTATATTCAGTTACAAATTCCCACAAGTTAAATAATTAAAAATTCTATTTATTTCTGCACATACCATGGTAGAGTTTGTGGAACTCTTGCATGTTGAAGGGAGTCTAAAATGACAAAGCACTACAGAATATATGCCATGAATTACTGCTAGCAAAGATCTTAACCACTTCCTTAATTCTTATCCGACTGCCAGTCAATATATCTGACATCAATCAACTACCAGTCAATAATAAACTGGGCAGTTATGACTTTTAACCTACTTTATTCTCTCTGCGAAAACCAATTTTAAATTCAATTCGTTGAAACATTGGAAGCTTGATTGCCAAAAACTGCCACATATACAAAGTTCGTTATTTGGGTGTACACAATAGTTTAATTAGCATGCTGGACTGTCAACTGAGAGTGTGGAGGTTCAAATCCTTGCCAGGGAAGAAATTTGTTAAGACTTCTGCCACACCGGTGCCTCTAGACAGCTTAGCTATTATGAGTACACTGATCATATACTGCCAGTAGTAAGATGAGATATATATATATATATATATTCGTGTAATATGTCTGAATGCCAAACTGTTCATACCAATGGCTGCCTAAGAGACTGCTCTTAATCTCAAATGTATGTGCATCATGGTCCCACTTTCTTGATGATTGTTTGTTACATGTATTATAAATTACATGGTCATAAATTAATCAATTTTAGTGACCATTAATTAGCCACAAAGCTTGAATAAACTTACTCCAAAGTTGTGGTATGTGGGTTTCACACTTGCACTGAAAGAAATCATGTATTTTCATCAGATGCAGTTATCAAACCAGCTATGCATAAATCACATAAAGTCAGCGTAGACAACCATGGCCTATTTTATGCCTTTGATTCAATATTCATGATTTTCTATGTTCTTCAGGTTCGTCTCTCCTTCCCATATTGCTCTGAACCTCAGACCGGATCTGATTGAACAAAGCAGACTGGTTTCTTCAGTTTCACCGACCTGTCACTTTAATTGTAAACTCCAAGCTTCTGAAGAGTTACTCTAAAGTTACATGCTAAACAAGTTTCTGCACGAGCACTGCATCAAGTGAAGCCATGATACGAAATGATAGAATATGCAGAATAACATATAGTATATGTAATGTGTAATAAAATATATGTAGAACTCTTAAGGTTTAATGACCAAGTTGAAACTGTACGTACCTTGAAGGTATGTTGGAAAAAAACATTCTCACCCAGTTCTCTGGATCGGCTATGGTATCTGAAGGTAATCAAGACCAATTTCACAAAAAAGCATATATAGCTGAGATTCTTCAAAATAGTCCGAATGTCAGTAATCTCTATAAGCACGCGAAAACACCAACACTTTAAAACAACGATGCATCAAGCAGAGGAAAAGTAGCACAATGTCAATAGTGAAAAAATGATTCACTATTACGGACAGCTTTATAAATCACTCCAGTAGCTGGCCCACACACAAACATGGAACCATAAAACTTTACACAGCTCTACCATTTGAAAAAAATTACAGGTTAGACATCGGAGCAATCAGTAAAACTAGCGTCAGTATCATTTGAACTAGGCCTACCATAATTTGACATGTTCAGAATAAAAATACATAATTCACTCACTGTACAAATATAAAAATTGTGACGGCACTAGTTTAATTTACTTGTCAGGAAAGAAAATATCAAAACCCAGATACAGAATTTAACAGTCTACTGCTACATCATAAATACATTAATATTTTTGTTTATGTAGAATAACCTTTTGACATCACAACTAGTGTCATGAATTGGGCCTTGTAGTACTGTTCCCTGAATTCATTCAGTTTCTCTGAAACATCGATTTCATATCGTTTAGGGTCATCCTTCAGTGACTGAGAGTTTCCTAAGAAACAGAATACATCAGTTCAAATCACCTCTCGATGTTAGTTGATCTAATATCCACAGTTATATGGTCTATCCAATGTATAATTCGGGTCTGCTTAATTCTTCTGCCTTCAAATCTTGCATATAGTGCATTATGTGGGATTTGGTCAACAGACTCAACAAAACAACCTCTCTATTAATCTAAACACACATTTGTAATTGGACAGACAAAGCATCCGGTCTAATTACAAAGAGCTCAGATACACGAGCACACCTCTGCTGTTTCTCTTCATCCTCTCCGCTCTTTAGACCGTCATGATCTCTCTGTCCCTTGAATAAGGATTGCTATGCCCCAACATCGGACCTCTGCTATGTGGATCCTTCTTCTTGGAATGACTTTCCCACTCTAAGACACAATGTGGCCCAGAGACTGAACAAGCAAACCATCTATATCTGTCAGTTGTTGACAAGAATTCATTGGTTGGCTCCATGCTTGTGCATTATGAATTGGGACATACAATTAGACATACACTACATTATCAAGTACACTTCCTTGACTAACATGTGCTTTCAGTTCGTTGAACTCTAGCGACCCTCATGATAAACACAGTACATAGTACATAAACACAGTATCGAGTACATAGCAGTAAGACAGATATAGGATAATGCTCTGTCTGTCCTATTCGGCTGCAACAGATCAAATTCCATAATCTAGCTGGGGACAATAACTTTCATTGAAGTGCTTCCAAGACCTCCAGCATTACATTAGGTAGTATAACTAGGTCTTGAGTGGTTCAGAAGAGTTGTGATCCAGGTTAGAGAAGAAAAAGTATGTAAATGCAGTAACTGGAAATTGCTCATTTGTCAATGAATTTGATCATACAAGATATGTCACCATTGCTACACACTTTATTCAGTGCCATGCCATTAAAGATCCCCCTCAAGCCCAAGATCTAAGTCTATGAAACAGGCACAAAGGAGTAGTATGTGATCCACCACACCTACCTTTATAGATAGGAGATACAGCCTGGGACTTTCACTAACCTATTCTGAGATGTTTTGTTGAGAGTAACAGGACATTAAGTCATTCAGTTGAGTTGTGGATAACTAGTCATGCACGTCGAGTTTAACCATATTAAAGGTTCATTGGGAGCTGGATATAACATTGCCATCTCACATTAGAATGTAAGAAACTGGGGTACATTCAAACACATAAATAGAATATCAATGATCTATTACTGATATGTACAAGCAATTCCCTTCACAAGTATTTATGAGTTTAATTAACGAAATACAACAAAACACGACCACATGTTCAAAACATAAGATCTTACCCCAGGTGAACTTTCCCATGGGATGACCTGGTTTAGTACAAGTGGCCAGCAGTTGCTCAAAACGAATGTTTTCACTCTGTGCATTCATCACCCATTCTGAATTTGAGAAAATTAAAAACATTTAGTACATGTGTTACAATTCTTTTCTCATGCACTGGTGGGGTAAAACACTTGCTCAGGACAGCGTTGGAAATTAACAGCAATCAACAATCTCAAGCACTACAACTCCTACCAGTGAGCCTTTTGCAAGCGATATAACGATAGCTTGTTTAGAGTCACCTTGATGCTTAGAAAGCATATTACAGCTCTAGCCACAAAGCATAACTTATGTCCTCGCACCCATGAGTATTCTCTCCCCAAATAGAATGAAAAGAATTAAAGCTGTACCGATATCACTTCTTGCCGATTATGCCAATACTGATTATTGCCGATTATTCACTTGCCGATACCCGATTATTTAGCCGATTATTTAATTGTGTTTCCCAAGATGTCCGGTTCCGAAAGATAGACCTACTGCTACTGCGTATTGTTGTGATACAAGCAAACACTTGCTCCGTAAGCATGTAGTTGGGGACTAATCCTAGGCAGGCATACAGATTAGACACACTGCCCGCCGTCGAACTGTGCCCAGGGTAATTAACGGCCAAGGAACGGCTCGCCTTTTTTAGGTACTTAAAAGGCCACAACAGTGCTTAGTAACGTGTAAATAAGTAAGTTTGAGAAAATTGGACATTCAAAATTGATTGATACATAACTTCTAAGTTTTGGTCAGTAATAATAATCATTTTAGCGATAATGGAAACTACTGAGTACTTTAGCTAAATAGCGCAAGGAGTTAAATAAGCAGCTGAACAGCAGTCCTGTAGTGGAACAATTTGAGGTAAGTACATACTACTTGTAAGCAGATTCTATGCATGCAACCTTTGAAAAAGCCTTTCAACACACAAAACAAGCATCATACAACCCGTGAGTGACAACTTAGTCAGTGTGACCCGTTGTCTTTTTTATATTATAGAATTACCTGAACGATTATATCGTCGATATGATAGCTAAAATACGGGAATTTAATTACGAGAATACCTAATGCCGCTTACGTTTAACATTTACCGAAGCTGATTCTGATATTGTAGCTGTTAGCAATGGTTTGACGATACGGTCGTGCTCATCGCAGATTAAGTCTTTGCAAATGAAGCGGTCAACTTTCGATTACCCCGACTTAACCTAATATTTCTAATAATTTCAGACCGACGAGCAACAACGACTGTTATTTAATGTGCATTCCTCATTGCATAGAATTTGCGTAAATAAGACCCGATGGACCGCGTCTCTCCGTGCATCGTCATCATCATCATCATTAATCCTGGGCACAACGACCGTAGATGTCCGATGCCCACTTCGTCGTGACTTTCCACTGTTATTTGTCCTGTGCAATATGTGCCAGTTCTTGAATCCACTTATTTCCCCATTCCCATATATCGTCTAGCCATTCTTTGTGGGGATGTCCCCTTTTATTCTTTCCTTCCATTCTTCCGAACAACAATGTTTTGATTTTTCTATCTTCGCTCAATCTGCATATATGGCCAAACAAACCTAACTTTCTTTTGATTACTCTTTGCATTGGATTTTCTTTTGGTTGTATTCTTCTGCACAGTTCTACATTGCTGACCTTTTGTTTCCAGCCTATTCTTAATATTTTCCTGTAACATTTTCTCTCAAATGTCAAAATTCTTCTTTTTATGTATTTGGTTACCACCCATATTTCGCAACCACATAGCATACTACTAAACACGCATGTTTGCAGAACGCTTAATTTTGTCTCTAATTTTATGGCTTTGCTTTCCAGATTTTGTTCATAGCCTTTAATGATGTTGATGCCTTTGCAATTCTTGTTAGTACCTCTTTTTTACAGTCCAAGTCATCTGTGTCATATTGCTCCCTAGGTATGTGAATCTTTCTACATTTTCCAGTTGGATTCCATCTACAACAATCCTTTTTGTAGCAATCTTCTCCCCAAATATCATAGTTCTTTTTTGTCATAGTTCATTTCTAGTCCATATCTCTTGCCTTCTTTGTTTCTCTCCGTGCACAAATGTTGTATGTCCACAAATCCATGCACAAATGTTGCATGTGGCCATACAGCATTTGTGCACTGTGGATTCTTCATAAAAGGGCATACAACATTTTTAACTTAGATAATTGTCCATGAAAAGAACTTTAGCAAGACATATTACAATAATTAGTGTGCCCTGAAGCCTTTTGCCATTGCCTATTACTATTAGAATAGCCATTAACATTGATTTTGGAAAAAGTTGGACATACAACGTTTGTCCTCTATACAGTCGACATGGTGATTAAAAAAACTGAATCATGAAATGTACCTATCTCAGCATCGCCTGTGAAACTATAAGTCATGTTATTGATTTCTGCCCAGGTGCCCTTGAAATCTTCAATCATGTTGCTCGGTTCCATCTTCTTCTGCTGAGTTTTGATTTTCAAGGTTTTGATCTGTAAGATAAAGCAAAGAATGTAGCATAAACTTACTGTCTGACATACTGTTCAGCAGAGCTATTTGGAATATCTTTGACAATTTGAGGCTACAAGAACTGAAAATCCAATCCCTTTTGCACAAAAAACCTGAAGCTAAAAATGAATCTTGAACAGACACGTCTTACTGTTTGCCATTCAATGCTCTATTCGATTATTTTCTCTACAATTATGAAGCTTTGTATGGCATAATACACCTTAAAACAAATTTATCCCATGGCGGGGAATGAATCCTCTGACTTTATGGTTGACAGTCCAGCATGCTAAGCAATAGACTGTCCTCCGAGGAGCTTTCATCAGATCAGCCTGATATGCAGACAAGATTATAGAACCTTTCAAGTTCACTGTGAATTATTTTGCCAAAATTGTTTTGACAACTGATTTTCTTCTTTTCCTTCTGGGAAGTGGTCAGCCACTCAGATCCTTTTTCTCCAAAGCATTCTGTCTGCAGCATCCTCGATTTTCAGTTTTTTTCAGTATGAGATTCCTTTCGATCGTCAGATCCATTGAATGAAAATTGAAGCAAAGTTTAACAAACTGGATGCCCTGCCTGATGTCAACCATTATTATCGGCAGTGGCCCTAGACTCTGGTCACTTTTGGTGATACCTTCGCGCAAGGCAGCGCGGGCTACAGACTCATATGATGGCGGCCTGTACTCGCCATGTCGCAGGGCTGTCACAAGGCTATTGCAGTCATTTTACATGTGAAACAGATGCCACTCGTGTCCCGCACTGCATGCACTCTGTTAACCCTACCGCTGTTGGTCCGCGACTGCTTATTCGTCAGGCTTAAACCTACTTATTTCGCAGCTAACCTCTATATCTAGTAGGGATGAACCGAGTTTGAATTTATTGCTGAGTCTGATTGCCGAATTTTACGAGTTTCGAATATTTGCATACTAAGAGGAACCCCTTTTGAAAACTATAAAGACTGAGGGAATAGGAGGAAGACCTCAATAAATGCTGCTGGACTGGCTGATGATGGATGGATACAAGAAACTGAAGGAAGAAGCCTACCAGAAAGAGGAGAGGTGCCATATATATTGTTGGATAATTGTCCTCTACCGTAGTTAGTTTATGATGCCAATATATCTAACTTGGTGTACGCTCTATGTATTCTCTTGGGTATTGAAATAAGCTACTACCTTCTACTGTTCAATCTGCATTTAAATATCCCTTTACTGATAAAGGGTAAATAGGAGTGGTTCTCTTTCAGGAGCAAAACTTATGCTAAATGGGAAGGAGCAGAGCAGTATGTTTGGCTGAGGGTTAAGTGTGACCTATGTTCTCGGAGATTGTGTTCTCATTTGAGGTATTTTGGAAGCCACACCTCTGTGTGGTATTTAAGCCAGTTAAGAAGCAACGAAGTTGCAAAATTGACCACAAAGTAAGTCTACATGAAGATACTACATTATTGTTATGTATCATATTTGCCAGTTCCTTAGAGCAGTGGTTCTTAAACTTTTTGACGCCAGGGACCATTAATGACTCTTTAATAATTGTTGCAGACCATTAACACCAAATGTGAGAACACGTTGGTGTATGCATATAGTGAAGTCACTAGTGGACAAATGAGTGCCGAAGGTGCAAATCCCCCCACAAATAATGCACACAGGTTCGTCTCCTGTAGAAACAAATCCATAGGGCCTACTTTAAGTATGCTGGTCTTTGCTGAATAATATTTTTTCTTATTTGGCGCTTGTTTGACTTGCATGTATTGCTCACAGTAATTGCAGGGCCATTATTATCACGTTCTTCTTCGGTTTCACTGTCTGAATGGTCCCCCTTTTTCCAGCAGATTTTTTATTTGTGGTCATAAAACTGTCCGTAGCCTAAATGATTGTTTCTCTTTACTCGTGGTTATTTCTTATTTATTTTTTAAAATTTAATAATTAATAATCTTGTAGTCATACAGAATTTACATTAATAATTAAATTTTTGAATCTTCTGATACAACTCGTCATCTACTAACTTGATTTATCGCTCATCTTTCAAAGACTATTGGATTTAAAATTAAACAAAAATTAAACATTACCAATTCATTTATCTGTTCACAGTGCCAGACGACGCTTTTGCGAGGTTATGCCTTTATGGGTTTATGTCGTACTCACGTGTGTTAGTTTTTAATTTAGATTATGTTAGATTGTTAAATTAATGAATAAATTAAATTAATGCTAAATAAGTGTTAAAGAAGGGTAAAAGAATTTGTTTTACAAACAATTTTGTGGACCACTGATCAGAGCTTTACTCGCCACCACTTTAAGAACCACTGCCTTAGAGTGTGTCTTCTAAAAAAAAGTGGGCAGTTGAGGTTCTCTGATGCATGTAGAATGAATATTTGACAGATTGGCCCAAGTCAACTACACAAGATTTCATACTAACAGCTGAAATTTTACTTAACACACACTTAGTGCCTCTGAGTAGATTTCTTGAAGAGGCTCTATATCAAATTTTCATATCATATACATACATGTGATGTGTTTCAGTATCTGCATGCTGGACATATTTGTGTTGCCAGTAAGACAGATTCTCAATATCACTTGTTACAAGTTGTATAATTGACATTTCTGAGCATTTTGGGCGCTAATGTTTTGGATCATATTTTATATATATTGCACAAAATTCAAGCAAAATATCTTAACCAGTTTTTCTGAACATGTTGCCTTGTTCAGTATTGATTAGATGAAATTCATCTGTTCAGTCTGCTCAACCTAACACAACTCATATACTAGCGCTGTGATACATAAATGCAAATACATCAGTACATGTGATGTGTTTTAGCACTTGTATGCCTGAGATTTTGGCGCTTGTTGCAAGGAGGGCGAACAACGTCAAATGCTACCAGACAAAGCTCTGCCACATGAGGTAACAAAGACTGATTTAAATGAGTAATCTTTATTATGCAAGACAAATCGCACAATTTACAACAAGGATGCATGCATACAACAATTTAAAAAATAACGCTGTGTTGTTATGGAAAATTGATGCAATATAATAATGAATTCAAAGTCTACATATGCAGCTAATGATTTTGTTATTTATCAATCAATCAGTCAAAGAAATTTATTTGGCTGATCAGAATTATATATAACGGCTTACAGCAAATCCACAACAAAATATTAAATAAGTCAAATTCTAGATGAGAGACGAGAGAAGGAGTCATGGAGTGCGTAGGGATGATGAGATTAGCCCAGGAGACCCAATTAGGGACCAAAGGTCCCGCAAGTTAGGGCCACCTAGTAGGATAGGTTAAAAAGAAAAGTGAGCCGGTAATGAAGATTAAAGGGAGAAGATAATAGATTCAACGGTGTGTAAACATAAAACTTAACTAGTCTTAACTAACAAAATGTAGCTAGCAGGTGAAGAGGTAGGTACAAAAAAAAAACAAAGGATTAAATGATACGTGTTATGTAGAGAAAAATACATTCATGTAGCCAAGTAGAAAACAATTTTTGCAGAGCGCCAGGGTTGCTCAGTACCCGAGCCGAGATTGAACCAGTACATTAATGTGGGGTCAGCTGGATCAAGGGACGTATCCATAATAATTTCATAGTTAATATCCTGTCTCATAAGGAAACCAACTCCTCCGCCTACACCCGTCCTCCGTGGTTTATGAATATAGTGATGTCCTGGGATAGACACTAAATGGCCCCGATCATCCCCCAGCCAGGTCTCCGTCAGAGCAAGCACCGTCACCGGAATTTGAGTTAGGAGCTCTGTAATTTCGTGCACTTTTTTCGCCATGCTGCGACAGTTCAAGTGCAATACAGAGAGGTTGTTTAGAGGTAGGGCCACATGAAAGCGGGTCAATGTACATACAAGAGGGAATGAAGTCATTTAGAAAGTTGTAGTCTGGGTGAAGCTCAGCAGAGTGCAATAAGAAGCGATCGTTAACTTCGTCATTAGAGTAGTCTAGGTCATTATCATAATTATTGTTCAAGTGGTGCGCAAGGTCATTGTCGGATTCATTTCCCTCCAGTGCATTTGACATTAGCCCGCTCCTAAGACAGTGTTGTCAGTGGAATAGGCCATCATGCTACATGTACATTCAATTTATCCATTGGCAATTCATTAGTTATTCACATTATGTATCACGGAATATCCAAGTAGCAGAACAGAAAAGTGAAATTATAGGAACCTTTAGTTCACGCACTCAGAAAACTAACAATCTCAAATGCAAACGCAAAGCAATTTGGCAAAAATATATCGCAAATTATACAAGTAAAGTAATAGAATAGTAAAGATGTAAGGAACCTCTAGCTACGTAAATAAAGAACTTATAGCACAAATGCAATCAGAAAAACAGTTTTAACACAGTTAAAGCACGACAAGCAAACAGTGCTGTTCATGAAAGAAAAAAAGAACGAATATGAATGCAGTACCAGACAGCGCTGTGTGCTGCTTACAATAAAGCACAACCGAAAAATATAACTTTACATGGTCCATTATAATCAGAACAGGTGATAATAAAGGCGATGAAAACGAAAAAGGGAATGATAATCAGCTGTCAGTGGAATTCATTAGTTATTCACATTATGTAACACGGAATATCCAAGTAGCATCCTGTGTGTTTGTCTTGGCTGTGGCAAGGTGCTTGTCTTTTTTATATACATATTTCATTGCTAGTTGAAAACTATCTCATCACAGTTACCAGTACAATTTCTCATTTAACCTATTAACATCTATTACAAAGTAGGTCATATCGAGGGAACATGAAGCCAGAAGAGGCAATAGACGACCTGGATGGACAGCATAAGAGAGGACCTGGAAGCGCTGAACATGAATATGAGAGAAGATAAAACTAGAGACAGAGCTATCATCAGCGCTCCACTGATGGAAGAGACAGAAGAAGGCAGACAAAGTATGGGAGACTGGAATGAGATGGTATGATCATTTGATAAAAAAAAGGATGAAAGCTGCATTAAAAGAATTATGAGAGCAGATGTCCTGGATGCAGCGGTCGGGGACGACAGAAAAACAGATATGATGCATTAGAGTTTGTAATGTTTAAAATGGTGGAAAAATACACTGGTGACAGAATCAAGTGGGAGGGAAAAGGATCCATGTGGCTGACCCCTACCCTGGGGGATTGATTGAAGCCTGAATGAGACACAGGTGGTAGTGGTCAGAGCACTTGGGTTGTAATGCAGAGGTGGCATGGGAACAGACCTGATGAGAAATTGTTGTATGATTGACATGCCGATTGGACGATGAAGTAGATGTAAGCAAAGCTGATGCATTGATAGTTGGTAGCCTTTATGAGCAGAGTTTTACAAATGTGGTAAAATGATCTAGTTTTGGTTGTTTAATCTGTTTTACCAAGTTGCAGAAGGACTGGCTTATCTGTGTCTGTTTACATGATTATATGCTGTCAGTGAATGTTTGTGGTATGGTGGCCAATTGGTTAGAGCCAACACAGGGAGTTAACGTTCAAGCGCTTCTGAATTTGGAAGGAGAAAAAATATATTTGCATTGGATCATCACGAAGAAATGTTGGTTGTTTTTCTAGCTCATCACTTCTTGTATCGACAAGCTTTGCCCGGAGAGTCAGTATCTGCATCTGGTCACAGGGTTTTGCCAAGAAAACCAATGATACATGGCTGATCGAGAGATGGTTTCGTACCATGTACAGCAAGAAAGGTATTCCTCAATAAACCATGGTTTAGAGTTAGAGCAACTAGGGCGGATGTGTTGGAGCCAGCGAGTCGAAATGCGTATTGGTCGCTAAGAGTAGAATTAGTCTCAGGATCATTGAATATAGGATAGTAGTAATTCCTCACAACCATTTTCTCCAGCATGCGGCCTAGTACAGCAGTATTAGAAATTGGCCTAAAATCAGCCTCATTTATAGGATGCACAGTTTTAGGGATATCTCGGACTTGTTAGCTCGGAAGGCATTTCTCGCAGATACTTTCAAGAATTGTGCAAGGTTGAGAGTAATGAGTTTAGGTGGTTTGAACAGATAAAGGAATTATTCGAACTTTAATCCAACTTGGTCTAATCTAATCTAGTGATTGCCAAATCTGATTTACTATGCTTTCCAGACTTTATTGGAGCCCCGTATAACACATATGGTGAATGATCGTCTTTGGATATGCGAACTAAAGTGTACTTTTACCAAAGGAGCCAAATCAATATTGCAAGGGAGGCAGATAGGAAGACCGGAAGTAGTCGAGAGCAAGGTGTGGTTGAGGTAGACGAGAGAACGGAAGGGTATCGAAATATGTTTTTCTCCCTACAATTTGAAAAAGGGGAAATGCGTTAGGGTGGATAAGTGAGCTAGCGACAGAGGTTGGTGGCCTGGGATGATTGAAGTGTTTTATGACTGATATGACTTTATATTTTATTCATAATTGTTTGTTAAATTTGGACTAATGATTTTAGGATCACATCCATCAAATAAACTAATTGTAAATTAGCAATGTCTAAAACACAGTATCACTTAAAAAATAATCAGGTGCATTGAGTGTAAACCCTAGGGTTTCTAAATGCCTTGAGAATGAGATTATGCAGGAGAAATCATGAACATGAGCTTTGCCCATTGCAGAGGGGGGAGGCCATTGCATGTGGATGGATCTGTCACAGCAAATGTTATGTGTTAAGATCTTATGTTTTGAACATGTGGTCGTGTTTTGTTGTATTTCGTTAATTAAACTCATAAATACTTGTGAAGGGAATTGCTTGTACATATCAGTAATAGATCATTGATGTTCTTTTTATGTGTTTGAATGTACCCCAGTTTCTTACATTCTAATGTGAGATGGCAATGTTATATCCAGCTCCCAATGAACCTTTAATATCGTTAAACTCGACGTGCATGACTAGTGACTTAATGTCCTGTTACTCTCAACAAAACATCTCAGAATAGGTTAGTGAAAGTCCCAGGCTGTATCTCCTATCTATAAAGGTAGGTGTGGTGGATCACATACTACTCCTTTGTGCCTGTTTCATAGACTTAGATCTTGGGCTTGAGGGGGATCTTTAATGGCATGGCACTGAATAAAGTGTGTAGCAATGGTGACATATCTTGTATGATCAAATTCATTGACAAATGAGCAATTTCCAGTTACTGCATTTACATACTTTTTCTTCTCTAACCTGGATCACAACTCTTCTGAACCACTCAAGACCTAGTTATACTACCTAATGTAATGCTGGAGGTCTTGGAAGCACTTCAATGAAAGTTATTGTCCCCAGCTAGATTATGGAATTTGATCTGTTGCAGCCGAATAGGACAGACAGAGCATTATCCTATATCTGTCTTACTGCTATGTACTCGATACTGTGTTTATGTACTATGTACTGTGTTTATCATGAGGGTCGCTAGAGTTCAACGAACTGAAAGCACATGTTAGTCAAGGAAGTGTACTTGATAATGTAGTGTATGTCTAATTGTATGTCCCAATTCATAATGCACAAGCATGGAGCCAACCAATGAATTCTTGTCAACAACTGACAGATATAGATGGTTTGCTTGTTCAGTCTCTGGGCCACATTGTGTCTTAGAGTGGGAAAGTCATTCCAAGAAGAAGGATCCACATAGCAGAGGTCCGATGTTGGGGCATAGCAATCCTTATTCAAGGGACAGAGAGATCATGACGGTCTAAAGAGCGGAGAGGATGAAGAGAAACAGCAGAGGTGTGCTCGTGTATCTGAGCTCTTTGTAATTAGACCGGATGCTTTGTCTGTCCAATTACAAATGTGTGTTTAGATTAATAGAGAGGTTGTTTTGTTGAGTCTGTTGACCAAATCCCACATAATGCACTATATGCAAGATTTGAAGGCAGAAGAATTAAGCAGACCCGAATTATACATTGGATAGACCATATAACTGTGGATATTAGATCAACTAACATCGAGAGGTGATTTGAACTGATGTATTCTGTTTCTTAGGAAACTCTCAGTCACTGAAGGATGACCCTAAACGATATGAAATCGATGTTTCAGAGAAACTGAATGAATTCAGGGAACAGTACTACAAGGCCCAATTCATGACACTAGTTGTGATGTCAAAAGGTTATTCTACATAAACAAAAATATTAATGTATTTATGATGTAGCAGTAGACTGTTAAATTCTGTATCTGGGTTTTGATATTTTCTTTCCTGACAAGTAAATTAAACTAGTGCCGTCACAATTTTTATATTTGTAGTGAGTGAATTATGTATTTTTATTCTGAACATGTCAAATTATGGTAGGCCTAGTTCAAATGATACTGACGCTAGTTTTACTGATTGCTCCGATGTCTAACCTGTAATTTTTTTCAAATGGTAGAGCTGTGTAAAGTTTTATGGTTCCATGTTTGTGTGTGGGCCAGCTACTGGAGTGATTTATAAAGCTGTCCGTAATAGTGAATCATTTTTTCACTATTGACATTGTGCTACTTTTCCTCTGCTTGATGCATCGTTGTTTTAAAGTGTTGGTGTTTTCGCGTGCTTATAGAGATTACTGACATTCGGACTATTTTGAAGAATCTCAGCTATATATGCTTTTTTGTGAAATTGGTCTTGATTACCTTCAGATACCATAGCCGATCCAGAGAACTGGGTGAGAATGTTTTTTTCCAACATACCTTCAAGGTACGTACAGTTTCAACTTGGTCATTAAACCTTAAGAGTTCTACATATATTTTATTACACATTACATATACTATATGTTATTCTGCATATTCTATCATTTCGTATCATGGCTTCACTTGATGCAGTGCTCGTGCAGAAACTTGTTTAGCATGTAACTTTAGAGTAACTCTTCAG
This sequence comes from Bimastos eiseni, assembly GCA_959347315.1. Taxonomy (NCBI): domain Eukaryota; kingdom Metazoa; phylum Annelida; class Clitellata; order Crassiclitellata; family Lumbricidae; genus Bimastos; species Bimastos eiseni. The sequence continues at coordinate 39,359,376 of OY365811.1, read as the reverse complement.
AAGCTTGGAGTTTACAATTAAAGTGACAGGTCGGTGAAACTGAAGAAACCAGTCTGCTTTGTTCAATCAGATCCGGTCTGAGGTTCAGAGCAATAGGGGAAGGAGAGACGAACCTGAAGAACATAGAAAATCATGAATATTGAATCAAAGGCATAAAATAGGCCATGGTTGTCTACGCTGACTTTATGTGATTTATGCATAGCTGGTTTGATAACTGCATCTGATGAAAATACATGATTTCTTTCAGTGCAAGTGTGAAACCCACATACCACAACTTTGGAGTAAGTTTATTCAAGCTTTGTGGCTAATTAATGGTCACTAAAATTGATTAATTTATGACCATGTAATTTATAATACATGTAACAAACAATCATCAAGAAAGTGGGACCATGATGCACATACATTTGAGATTAAGAGCAGTCTCTTAGGCAGCCATTGGTATGAACAGTTTGGCATTCAGACATATTACACGAATATATATATATATATATCTCATCTTACTACTGGCAGTATATGATCAGTGTACTCATAATAGCTAAGCTGTCTAGAGGCACCGGTGTGGCAGAAGTCTTAACAAATTTCTTCCCTGGCAAGGATTTGAACCTCCACACTCTCAGTTGACAGTCCAGCATGCTAATTAAACTATTGTGTACACCCAAATAACGAACTTTGTATATGTGGCAGTTTTTGGCAATCAAGCTTCCAATGTTTCAACGAATTGAATTTAAAATTGGTTTTCGCAGAGAGAATAAAGTAGGTTAAAAGTCATAACTGCCCAGTTTATTATTGACTGGTAGTTGATTGATGTCAGATATATTGACTGGCAGTCGGATAAGAATTAAGGAAGTGGTTAAGATCTTTGCTAGCAGTAATTCATGGCATATATTCTGTAGTGCTTTGTCATTTTAGACTCCCTTCAACATGCAAGAGTTCCACAAACTCTACCATGGTATGTGCAGAAATAAATAGAATTTTTAATTATTTAACTTGTGGGAATTTGTAACTGAATATAAGAAGAGACCTTAGCTCTGTTTTGTTAAGAACGTAGTTATTCTTTACCTCAGCATAGGAGTTTGTGACCAGTCCTTTACCTCACTACCTGATCTTCTCACTGAGTCAGTGAACTCATTATTGCCGACTTGGCTGGGGCCAAGATTGAGCAAAGCTTTTTAAATCGTTAAGCAAATTTGTGCCTTGGTGGGTTTTGAACTCCAACCTCTTTGGCTGACAGTCCAGCATGTTAAGCACTAAACTATTAAAACTTTAGAAATGATACCTGTATGAAAGTTGGACTGAGAGCCATAATAGACTAATGCCGTGTTAGCACTGAAGCATAGGAGATATACAATGTACATAAATTTGTAAATGGTTGTTGCCTAGTCAAGGGCAGCATTTATTATCATCTGTTACATGTAAGACTGTGTTATAATATTAATTGCAGTATCTAGAGTCTAGACAGTTCTAGCTAAGCAAAAACTTTACATGTTCTTGTACGCTCATTGCCTAACGAGCGCCTGAAGTCTGCATTATTGACTGATTTCACTGGCTCAGATCAGCATGCCACTGAGGAGTTTATTCTTGAAGTTGTGCTTTGTAAGTGTCAGATTTCAATTGTAATTACAATGGTACATGCAGTGTGTATTATTGTAACTGTAATTTTTGTCTGGTGCAATGTACCTGAACTATTTCAATGCATTAGAGCACATTATTTATGGTTGTCTTTAAAATGTTATTTGGCTGTTTTGCAGTTATCCCTGCAAAGAATGCTAGACAGCTGCAGATGACGTGGACCCTTCCTAGTCAGCTTCAGGACTACAAGTGAGACCTGAGTTAATGTTTTGGGGATTTCTTTTAAGTCAATATATATAATTTTTGTTGTTCATTCACCACTTAATTGCAAAACAACTAAGTGTTGTTCTGCTTTATCCTATGTAGTGTTGAATGTCATTTCGAACTAGACTATTACAGCAATGTGTGAGACAGTGCATAGAAAACTTGAAAAGTCACCAGTGATACCAACCAATGGGTTCTCTGTGACAGAAACTATAAAACATTATGGTTGACTGTGTGCTTGACTGGATTATAGAGCGATATATCCAGATAATTAAACATATTTTCCTCAGAAAATCTGTACTTTATACATGAATATTTAAAAAAAAATCCTCGTTAATTATTGGTTGCTTAGTTTGAATATTTCATGTCTCTGTTTTTGGGAGAATCATTTGCAATCTTTATAAATCATTTTATATAAAAATTAAAAATGCAACTAGAAGTTGTTAATTTTTTTAATGCAATGTTTTTATGAAATGTTGACATTTTAAATGATTGTAATGTGAAATTTGCTGTGTGTGAAGGTGTGTTACATTAACGTTCTGATTTTTTTGTCCATTCCCACCAAATTTCAATATAGGTTTTCACAAAATTTTCTAAACTTGGTATATGCAGGTGATATGCTTTTGCTGGTATTATTTGTAGACTTAGCTATCACTAAGCATTTGCCATTGATATACATTAGATGTTGATCTGTTTAGGTCTTTATGTCGTGGCTAAATATATAAATATTTTTATGGTTTTTGTATTGTTTAACTTTGTCGCAGCCATGGTATTGCACTGTAAGCTTAGAGTAGCATGCATTTGTCATAATTGTTGGTTAAATTTGGACCAATGATTTTAGGATCACATCCATCAAATAAACTAATTGTAAATCACACAGTATCACTTAGAAAATAATCAGAGGTGCTTTCAGTGTGGAAACCCCAGGGTTTCTAAATGCCTTGAGAATGAGATTATGCAGGAGAAATCCTGAACATGAGCTTTGCCCATTGCAGAAGGGGGGAGGCCATTGCATGTGGATGGATCTGTCACAGCAGATGTTATGTGTTACTAATGCATGTATCATGTTGCTTGAATGTTACAGAAAACAACCTCTAAAATACGTAAGAAGTTTAGTTATGCGAGAAGGAACAGGAAGTCTGATAGATTTGCTGAGGAAAAGGTAATCACTGAGCTGCTGCCTCTTAGGTTTGGGACTCTTAGTGCATACTCCTGCTACCGTATATGGTCATTAGCTGAATCAATCGAAATAGTATGTGTATATTTCAAAGAAGAGACTGCAATGGTAGCCATTTCCAAGATCTATTACAGTCTTGTTGGACCAGCTAATTCTAAGCTTCTGAAACTTCTGTTTTTCTTATTTTTCCTCTGTAGGCTGTTCTCTACAACCTCACTGATAGTGCTGGTGGTAGAAAAATGCTTCATGCTGTATTAAACCGATTTTGTCAGTTGGGATTCACCATCTTTTAAACAGTTTTCTCAAGGGCAGACAACTTCCTTTTTACATTGATTGTGTACAACCCTGAGAACACATTGTTGTATCACTTACCCATCAAACAGTCGAACTGCTCCCTTAGACCAAGAGTTTTCATGATAGATTTCTCCTTGAGGCAGATAATCGAATATTAAGAACCTTTCTAGTGTGCATGTTACTTTCTGATTTTTCTTTTATTCTTTTGTGCCAATTTATGCACAATGTCGTTTGTAATCGAGAATGTGGCCTGAAACTGTTAATTGAAGTTGATACTTAGTTATTTACTTACATATGAGTGTTCTGATGACATGGCCTTTCACTCAGCTTTTTATTGTTTCTTAATTTCGGAATGTAGCGTTGAACGGCTGGTGCAGACAACTCGGCGTGAATAAGTTGTTAAATTGTCTCCAACGCCTCAGTTCCATGTTTGAAACCCTGCACATGTTGTGGTGCAGTAAGAAGAGCAGTGCATTGAGAGGCAGCAATGGGTACGATATGTGTACTACTGAACTTGTTATTTACTGAATTGGTTTTGGGACGCAGTTGAAGCTGGCGTTTCTAAAGAATTCTGTATGGGTCAGGCATTTGAACCCGAACCTCTCGATTGGCAGACCTGAATGCCAACCACTAGAGCACAGCATGCCCCCTAAGTGCAGTAAATATAAATTTTAAAAATGAAGGTAAAAATGAACTGATTTTATAATTTAAGAAACTTCATTAGTTACATCGAATGTGGAGATGATGAGACTGGTTTTGGGAACAACAGCTGCTGCTCGACATTCTACATAATTCTGAAGCTCACAGAGCTAGGGTTAATGAAAACAGTTGAGGTGAGTTGATTCTGCTCTTTCATCTCTGATCGGAGCTAGTTAATAACTGGATTTCATTATGAAATCTATTACGAGTCTCATATAATATAATGCAATATGTTTGCTTAATTTCAAGCTGACAAACTGCAGTACGATTACAAGTACAGTATGAACGGACGACAGTAAATTAGGAGCCGAATTTATCTGTCGGTGGCCGTGCAATTCATCTGTCATGTTATACAGCTTGTGCCTTTATTCTGGGATGGTTAATTATCTACAGCCACTTTTTTAAATGAAATTATTTCCTATAATTTGCTATTATTATTTGTTATTATCATATTCTTTATTATTACTATATGAAGATTCATAGCTATTATTTTTTACCTGAGGCTCATATTATCCTAATGGGTTATATGTGTCTCTTAAGTTTAAATTTTTGTGCAAGTAATGAATCTAAATAATAATAATTGATGGGAGGTTGATTGTGGTGATGATGATGATGATGACGACCATGATGCTGAGTTAAGCAAAGCATGGCTAAATTATAAAAGGTGTCTATGGCCTTTCTAATGGATATTTGTTTCTCTTGCAGGTGATCGGAATGGTTTTCCAATACCTCAGACTTCTCCGTGCAGAAGGCGTTTCACTGAGCTACTGTGAAGAATTGTCCATGATAGACAATAATGAGTGCCAGTGCTTTGAACAGGTAAAGGAATTATTCAAACTTTAATCCAACTTGGTCTAATCTAATCTAGTGATTTCCAAATCTGATTTACTAAGCTTTCCAGACTTTATTGGAGCCCCGTATAACACATATGGCGAATGATTGTCTTTGTATTTGCTAACTAAAGTGTAATTCTCCCAAATGAGCAAAATCAATATTGTAAGAGAGGCAGATAGGAAGACCGGAAGTAGTTGAGAGTAAGGTGTGGTTGGAGTAGACGAGAGTACAAGAGTGGAAGAGGAAGGAGGCAGCAATTTTAGTGAAGAATCGGAGCCCTTCTCTTATGATGTTGTTGACTGGTAAATTCGAGGATGATTACCAGTAGCAGATTACTGCAGTTGCACCATGCTATCTCTTTGACTTGACCTTCCTGGATTTGATCTTGCAGCTATTGCAGATAGACTTATGATTTGATGTTCTGGTTCTGTGATTAGACTAATCTTGCTGATGTGGCTTTCTTCTTCCTCCTCCTCTACTCATTCTTCCTCTTCTATAATCAGGTGTTTGAATTTGCAGCCTTTGCTCGAAAAATTTATGGGCGAACTCGCAAGAAACATGCACCATTTTCCAACAAGTCAGCATGTGCTTGGAAAGCAGTACATCCTGGAGTTTGATGACGAGGTTCTGATTATTTGTAACCTACATTACATGGAAATGTAATGTAATTGGCCATTTATATAGCATTGCTCAAAGGGAAAACCCAATCAGAGACACTAACAAATTTGATAATCAATATCATTATGTAGGAAAATTTTATGTCAGCTAGTAAAAGAATGCACAGTAAGTTGGAGCAGTTGCCAATGGTGGGCCTGCACAGACACGTGGAACCAACCTACAGATTCCCGGTTAAAGCTGACATATTGAATATGCAATATTCTATTGTGCACCAAGGGGGCATGGTGGCCGATTGGTCAGAGCACTTGGGTTGTAATGCAGAGGTGGCATGGGAACAGACCTGATGAGAAATTGTTGTATGATTGACATGCCGATTGGACGATGAAGTAGATGTAAGTAAAGCTGATGCATTGATAGTTGGTAACCTGTATGAGCAGAGTTTTACAAATGTGGTAAAATGATCTAGTTTTGGTTGTTTAATCTGTTTTACCAAGTTGCAGAAGGACTGGCTTTCTTGGTTGTTCATTATCTGTGTCTGTTTACATGATTATATGCTGTCAGTGAATGTTTGTGGTATGGTGGCCAATTGGTTAGAGCCAACACAGGGAGTTAACGTTTGAGTGCTTCTGAATTTGGAAGGAGAAAAAATATATTTGCATTAAATCATCACGATGAAATGTTGGTTGTTTTTCTAGCTCATCGCTTCTTGTATGGACAAACTTTGCCCAGAGACTGTCAATATCTGCATCTGGTCACAGGGTTTTGCCAAGGAAACCAACGATACTTGGCTAATTGAGAGATGGTTTCGTACCACATATAGCAAGAAAGGTATTCCTCAATAAACCATGGTTTAGAATTAGAGCAACGAGGGCGGATGTGTTGGAGCCAGCGAGTCGAAATGCGTATTGGTCGCTAAGAGTAGAATTTGTCTCAGGATCAGTGAATATACGATAGAAGTAATTCCTCACAACTATTTTCTCCAGCATGTGGCCTAGTACAGCAGTAATAGAAATTGGCCTAAAATCAGCCTCATTTATAGGATGCACAGTTTTAGGGACAGGCGTGATACAACTAGAGCGCCATTGAGGCGGCGTATAAGAATAAGTGAGGGAGGAATTGAAAAGATATGTAATCGGGGCAGAGAGAAGGTGAGCCATCAACTACAAAAGCCAAGAGGGAATGTCATCAGGGCCGCTTGCGGACTCCGGACAGATTCAAGTCCTCTTAACACATAATATCCATCAATATTAACAGGGTTTCAGAGTATGCAGTAAGCTTGAACAATGGTTCGGTATAACCTAAATCAGTCGAAACAACTTGGCATTTCGCTGAGATACTGTCAAGAATTGTGCAAGATAGACAATAATGAGTTCCAGTGGTTTGAACAGGCAAAGGAATTATTCGAACTTTAATCCAACTTGGTCTAATCTAATCTAGTGATTGCCAAATCTGATTTACTATGCTTTCCAGACTTTATTGGAGCCCCGTATAACACATATGGTGAATGATCGTCTTTGGATATGCGAACTAAAGTGTACTTTTACCAAAGGAGCCAAATCAATATTGCAAGGGAGGCATATAGGAAGACCGGAAGTAGTCGAGAGCAAGGTGTGGTTGAGGTAGACGAGAGCACGGAAGGGTATCGAAAATTTGAAAAAGGGGAAATGCATCCCAATTTGTTGCAAGATTGGGAAATACTTTTGATAGAATTGGCTTTGTTTCTCAGGGAGAGGATCCAAAGTCATTGGACGAAGCTAAGGGTCTAGCCGATAGATGTTTGGATGCAAGATTATTCAGTAAGACCACTGGGAAAAGTCAGAAATTGAAATTTGGTGATCAGGATCAAGAGTCAGTTTAATTATGAAACAGGAAATAAAACCCAAGGAAATTTTGGTGATTCTTTTGGAAAGGAAGGTACATTTTTTGAAATAAGCAAAACTCCCATGATATCAGAAAGGCGTTGCTTCTTATGCAATAAAGGGGGACATTTGGCAAGGAATTGTAGAAACAAGTTCAATGACATTAACCAGAATAAGCTGAAGTTAAAAACTTACTCTTACAAAAGGGAAGGTATTTGGTACACCTCTTACTATTCTTACAAAAGGGAAGGTATTTGGTATACCTGTTACTATTCTGTGAGACACTGGGTGCACTACGGTACTAGTTAAAAAGGAACTTGTTAACTAGATGTTAACAGTAGAAAGGAGAAGTTTAATACCATTAGACATGTCGGAGCATTTGGGCGTACTTGTGATGGATATCGCACAAAATTTTTATTGGCCGAGTTTGTAAGTTGTGTGACTTATGTCAGAGATCAATACCCAAGGGGCGAATTGAAAGGGCACCATTACAGAAAATGCCAGTGATTGGAACGGTGTTCCACAAATTTCTATGTACTTGGTCGGGCAGATATACTTGGTCGGGCAGATATACCCATCCTCTATGAAAGGTAACCGGTATATACTAACAGTAGTTGATTACACAACCCGATATCCTGAAGCCATTGCTTTGCCTTCAATTGAAACTAAAAGGGTAGCAGAATAATCTTTAGTGCAAATTTATTCAAGGGTTGGAGTTCCATGTGAAATTTTAACAAGATTATTGTCCATTCAATGGGACATTAAAACAGATGCTTAAGAAGTTTTGTAATGAAAAGCCAAAAGATTGGGATCGTTACATCGAACCGTTACTATATGCTTACAGAAAAGTACCACAATAGTTGTTAGGATTGAAATGATATATATGGTAGAACAATTCTGGGAACAATAGCCATAATAAGGGAATTGTGGACAAATGAAACCCCTGATGAAATTAAAACCACATACGAATATATGATGGATTTGTGTAATCGACTAGAAGAAACCTGCAAGGTTGCTTGTTAATCATTGAGTTATGTGCTGTGTCCAGGAAGTTTGCAAACTGAGTATGACAAAGTCGAACGTGTTCTTAATGCTACTAACCCTGGAACGAATAAAGAACATTTATTGGGTTAGCAGGGTATTACAGAAGATTCATTCCCAATTTTGCTACTGTTGTTGCACCATTGACAGATTTGACGAAAAGGGTTCTCCGAATGTTGTTTCGTGGGGAGTGGAACAGCACGGAGCGTTTGATGCATTGAAAGGGTTACTAAGTAAGGACCCGGTGTTGAAGTTTCCTGATTTTGACAGTGTGTTTATTTTACGTACTGATGTTGGTATCGGTGCCGTTCTGTTGCTAAGAATACGATGGGTCATATTTTCCTGTGGTGTATATTAGCAGAAAGTTGCTGATGAGGGAAAGAACATATTCTGTTGTCGAAAGAGAATGTCTGGCAATTGTGTGGTCAGTGGATAAGTTGCAGAAGTACTTGTATGGTAGACAATTTCTGTTACAAGTGGATCATGAACCTTTGTCTTATCTATCTAAACAAAGCGCAATTGTCGAATCCTCGTGTGATGAGGTGGGCTCTGATGTGGCAGCCTTAACGATTTCGTGTTGAGGTTATTAAAGACCAAGACACTGTTAGTGCTGATTTTGTAAGCTGTTCTGTTGAAGTGGTTAAGAGTTATGTTGTTTGGTGATGTAAACATTGTACATACATGTATATGAATATTGAGTATGTCACATGAGTAATGAGATGGACATTTTTGTGGATGCCTCATAATGGTTGTGCATAGTTGCATTGATTTTGCAAGTGTTCTAGGGAAATTTGTTTTTGGTGAGGGGGTTATGTCACAAATGAGCCAAATCAATGTTGCAAGGGAGGCAGATAGAAAGACCGGAAGTAGTCTAGAGTAAGGTATGGTTGAGGTAGTCGAGATGATGAAGGTTCGTCTACCTGTTTTGATGTCGGAGCAACAATTTTTTCAGACAAAATTGTCCTTGGCTTCCTTCCTAATTTTGATGTCGGAGCAACAAGTTTTGTATCTGACGACGGTCTATCGTTGTCGACAGAGGTTGCCTCTACCTTTCTTCCTAGCACCGCTGGCAGGGCAGCAACTTCAACAGCGGAGGATTCATCGTCTCCAACGAGGGATTCTCTTCATTTCCTCCCTCGTTTCACTGGAAGGGCAGCAACTTCCACAGCCAAGGGTTTATCGCTTGCAACGAGGGGTGATTTTCGTTTCCTACATCATTTGGCCGGTGCAGCAAGATCTGCTTCAGTCAATCGGGAGAAACGTCTATGTCACATTCACCAATACGAACGTGGTCTGTTGTCGAAACCGTAACAGTTGCCTCGGCCTGAGCACGCAATTGATTTCCAGTCAAGTTGTTGACATCGCCGTCATCGTCCTCTGGTTCACACTGTCTTCATCGGAACGAGTTGGATATTCGGGTGGCAAAATAAAGACATCTGCACACTGGAAATTATCAAAAGCATATTATTAAAGCACAGAATTCAATCAAAATAAATGTAGGCCTAATAGGAATGTATATGTAATTAATATGTTTATATGTAATTAATATGTTAAGAAAACAGCATGAAATACTGTAGAAACCTTGTACATAACAACGAATGTGGAAAATCACATTAAAAAAAATGCTTTTTTACTGTGCATCTGAAAAGCACGTTATTAATGGCATTATGGCACACAATCCGAGTAAAAGAAATAAATATAATAGTAATTAATATGTAAAAAAACAAGTAAAACTGCTATAATACTTAAACATAAAAACTAATGTGGAAAATAACTTCAACAATGCTTTTGTCATTTAAAAGTAATAACCCTAACAACAATAAGACATGTGGGGTCTAGTGCATGGCATCCTTTTTCAAGGACAGTCACATAAATCGCTGTTGAAAAAATTCTGCACAACCCACAGCACTTACATCATAATATTCATCACACAATTCTACACAAAATACATTAACACACAATTTAAAAGATATTTGATATAAATAAAATACTTACCTTTTAGCACGAGGCATGGTGAGAAATATCGTTTTTAACAATTTCCAAACTCAAATAAGAATCCTTCAACTAAAATTCACTCAATTTCTGACAATTGTCACATGTTACATCGAGGTTTTCTTTCGTGTGAAGATTATTGTGCATTGAAAAGGCTTCACATTCCTCATGTACCAATTTGGTGAACGAAATATTCATTTCTTTTACCACTGAGCGATAAAGATCATATGAACAAGAAATATTGAATGTTTAACTTTGAAAACCTCGTGCATAAATCAAATTGATATATCGGATGGCAAATATTTCTTGTTTGGTGCATGTTCTCGACTGTAGTGAGATATACATGGATGAAATGTTTCAATATGAGAATGCAGAGCAGCACGATCTATTTTATTGTTCGATTTCGCCTTTCCTCTTTTATCTGGTTAGGTAAAACTGATCAATCGTCCAATCCACTTAACGCTCTATGAACAACAGAATCATTCTTTTGATGAGATCCTAGTGGGGTCAGAAACAAAACTTTGCAAACGCACAATTCTTCATTTGTTTCACTTCGTAAGCAGTAAAGGTTAATTTGTTTACGTCTTGTAGTACGTTGAATAACTGATTTCCTTTTACAAGCTGTGACAATGAAGACTTGCTTCTAGCTCCAAATCATTTTCGAAAATTCTTTGTTCAGTTTTAATCTGCTATCTACTGTTTAATAGTGAATTTTGTCATATAGCTCCTCTTGCATGAACTAAGACATGGAGGCATAACGTCATACTCACTCTGCTTAACTCTTCTGCTCTCTTTTGCGTTTTGGGTGACACAGGAGTCCTTTGTTTGAAGAGACAAAACAGAATCAACGGGTTCTGAGGAAAGAACAATAATCTCAGTTGAAGACACAACTGGACATGTGGCAGCATCATCAAAACACTTGACTAAAGACATGTTGCCTAAATCAGGATCGAAAGACACGACTGAAGATATGACTGGTCCTGTGGCAGCATCATCGAAACACTTGACTGAAGACATGTCGCCTAGACTGGCATCAATAGACTCGATTGTAGACAGGACTGTAGCAGCATTGTCGACTGCAGACTAAGCTACAATTGCAGCACAAGGCAAATAGTCAAACCAGCGTAAAACTTTATTTTTTTATTTCTTAGGATAATCATTTCCAGATTGTTTCTTTGCAACTTCTCTCCTAGATCTGTTTGGATCATCATTTGAAATACGCTTCTTGTCGTTCACTCTTTCAGTTCTTAGCTCAACCGTTTGTTTTATTTTCATTTCTTTCATTTTCTCAGCAAGACTTTTATTAAGGGCTAACTGCACCATTCTAGCTCACAACTTGCTGTTATGGCTCCACTAATACAAATTATACATAATAATATCAAAAAAAGAATTGAAATGAGAGAAAAATCAAATTAATAATAATATCAAGTCCACTAAAACACTATGGAGGTGTGTCATTTGATGACGATCAAAAGTAGAAGTTTGAGAAATCGGTACAAACCGATATTGTAGCCAGGTTCTAAGAGACAATAATGTAATATCAGTTATTTAATTAGTGCACCATTGCAGTTGCGCACACTCTGTAACTTAGAGCACCACGTACACCTGCAAAATATTATACTTATAAATGAAACGTATTTTATGTTGGATAAATGCTTTTCATACTAACAGGTACTACAATATTTGGATCGGAAGTTTAATAAACTGAATACGTGTGACAGTATAATTATTTCCGCTATCGTCATTCATTCATTACAGAGATTTATATAGCGCCCCTTCAAAAAATAAGTTTAATGATACTGTGCATAATACACATTAGCCATTAGCACCCGTATTAAAAATTAAGCACATTAACTACTCAAATAAAATGTGTGAGTTTTTCAATCTGACTCAAATTCCGACTTGAGCCAGTCAAACAAATTTCGAATGACAGGTATATCCTCAGAAACCGCGTCCTTTTCAGTTGTAGTCGTTGCACTTGGTACATCATAGTGTTCACTTTTGTCATTTTCACCAGTGTTTTCAATAGGAACAGATTTCTTTGGATAATCAACAGAACCAAGATGCACTGTTTTGTGGCGTTGCATGCTTGCCTGTGATGCATGATAAATTCCGCAAACGTTGCAGGTTCGCTTCTGGATCTCTGCATTTGAAATGGACGGACAATACAAGTCGAAGGATGCATCCGCTGAAATCTTTGTTGATACATATCCTAAACGCTGTGCAAGTGAAGAGAAGTATGGTTTCGGGGTGGGGGGGGGGGGTGGTTGCAAAAGCGTACGTCCTTTTGTGGGGGGGGGGGTGTCAAACGTACACCTTGCAACAGGGGGGAGGGAGGGGTCCAAAAAGTCAAGTTTTCGGTATACGTACTTTATGGACGGCCCCTAGTGTGTCTTCACTTAAAACTGAAGAAGTTTCAAAATAAATACAAGTCACGTTGTTTCTGTGACCACCTTGAGACACATTAACATTTGCCAATTACAAGAAAAACAGAATAGATTTTTGCTGATGCAAAGCTCAGGAAGAATTATTACTTAGAATACAATGTAAAGTATTGCAATTTTCAAAGTTTCAAACAATCAAAAAATATTAGGCAACACACTCCATAACATCATAAATTTAGGCCTAAACGAAACCTCACCAGCGTTCCTAACTTCTGTTGAGCTGCAAACTTCATGTACAAACACCCTATATATATATATAAATATATATGTTAATGTGTCTGAAGGTGGCCTATATATATAGGGTGCTTTTATATATATATAAATATGCGCATGCTTAGCTCAAATTCTCGTAATTACCTGAAGACAGAGTAGTTGTTGCCAAGTGCTGAAATTCCTGACTACTAGGTGCTGGTGACTTTTGACATCCGACGTCTCTTGAAAGTGTTTTTGGTGATCCTGGAGAATCTTCAATGTCGGACGGCTTATTTCGATTACCGAAATTTAAACGCTTGGGACCAGTGGACAATGCAGATGCGGATGGTAGAGTTCCACTGCTACATGACTTCTTAGATACCATGCATCTGGAAACAGGTGGTGAACTTGGAGAATCTTCTATGTCGGACAGCCTACTTCGCTTTGGACCAGCTGTGGACGTTGCAGATGCGGATTGTAGAGTTCCACTGCTACATGACTGTTCAGATGCTACATTTCTGGCAACAGGCGGCGATCTAGAAGAATCTTCAATGGTGAACAAAATATTTGGTTCACCAAGATTTCAAGGAGTCCATCTTCATGACTTAACATATGACAGATGGCATCAGGCACACTTGAAGAGACAGGATTGTTTTCAATTGCATCAAGTCTTGGAAACGATGGTGGGATAGGTTGAGAATACGAGTTGCTTTTGAGGCAATCAGAAGTTATTCGTGGTTTGAATATATCAACATCAGAGGCAGATTCTGGGGCAATATGTCTTGAATGTCTATTATGAGGATCATCGTCCACAGGAGCATTCAGGTCAGAAGTTTCTTCTGCACGAGATACATTGCTTTGGGCATCAGAATAGCTTTCTGAAAAGATTTGCTAATTAATGTCAACAAGTACTGCACAATAAAAATTTTAATTTCGTTACACAACTACTTTCTATTGAGTATTGACTGTGGCCATGCCTGATTTTCGGGGATTACTGGTACATTTCATAGTAAGGGGAATAAGTAAGCGCAGACCCTATATACTCTGTCCCGTGTTTGGGTCTAGAATAGTCACTGCCACAGGTCAGATAGCAAATGTCCAGGTAGAGAATTACTATTCTACCAGTACATTCAACTGCCAGCAACAGCTTTTGTGCCAATAAAATCACATGTTTTACTTGATGAAGTTTCAATTACAAAAGCATTTCCAAGAAAATAGTTGCTGAAGAAAACTGATCATAAAAATTGATTGGCACTTTAAATAAGAATCTAGGTTGCAATAGGAACTGGAAAACATTGAAAAGCAATATACAAACAGACAATATTTAAGATCTCAAACTCATAAGATAACAGAAATAATTCAGAACTGATAGCAATAAACATGAAATAACATACTTTGGCTATGTCTTTCTGACTTCCCATTTTCAAACTTCTTGTGCCCAATTTCAGAAATTTTAACAGTTTTGAAACAATCTTCATATTTCTTAAAGACAATTTATGCATTTATTTTCATGCCCCAACCTCAAAGAAGGCTCATGCCACAATTGTCAATAAAATAACATAAATATTGTATACATTTACCAAATGCTTTCAATATTTGCATATTGAACACCTTCCAGTTATTTTGTGGTTGTTGGCTATTAATGGCTGCTTTAGTGGCATTCTTCTGAGGCCAATAACATGCTCCAGTATTGTTGTCTGCAACCTCCTTAATCCAACAATCTGGAATCACTGCAACACCATAGTCGCATTCAAAAACCACCAGTGAAAACATATTTCAGTTCTACAAAAGAAAATAAAACATATGGCTTTTCGTAAATATAACTTAAATAAAATCCTAATGAGACATGAGTTACTTTGCACAGGCAGCTGCAGATTGATTGACAAGTACTGAGCAACAGCAGCCAAGAAAAGCTAACAGCATATCATTAGCAATAAATTACTTTCACCTGAATGAATTTCTTAATTTATTACTGAAAGGAAACTAATTAACAGGAATGCAACAACGGAATTACTATAAAACTAGCAATTTCTGAGCTTGTGTATGATAAACAAACACACTTATGCAAAATATCTGCAATTGGAATTAGAGCCAAGTTTCTACTTGGCTGTGAGACATTGTACACTTGTATTCTAGATGACGGCATTGGATAAGTAAAAAAAGTCATCAACAACTTCAAAGACTTCAACAAGCAAATGAAAAACACCATCTTCCCCTTTTATGATATTTTTAACAAGACATGGTCCATTAGTTGTAGTCATAATGCAATTATTACCATCAGTAACTGAAAGAAACAATTTTTCTAACTGTAAACTTTTAAACTGCAGTACATGAAAACACTTATCAGTCAAAGGACCGTCAAAATGTTGCCGACGTGCTAGGGGGAAATTCTGTGTTTCTGTTTTTTATGAGGGATTTTTCAATTTCAACGAGACGCCGACAAAGCTGTGCCATCGGGTTTTGCGGTTTTCTAATTAATCGTTTCAACGATTTCAATTCATTCTCAAAAGGGAAGGCACTTATATTATCTAATGATCCAAATTTCTTTGCATCACTGCTCAAATGGGTTAACCCGTCAACATTGTAAACACACATTGTGTTCCCATAAAGCGCATGCACGTCGGTTACAAATAACGTCAACAGTTTGTCAGCATATGCATAAAGTTCATCACATCCGTGGTTTTTGTTAAGCAGAATAGAACTAGCAACAAATATCAGCAAAAAATTATTATACAGTTCATCCTTCAGGCTACCCTTTAAAGCAACAACACCTGTATAAAGTAGAAACAACCTAAATTCTGTGGCCTTCCATCTGTCAATTTCGTTCATGCTTCGTTGTTTCCTGACAAACTTTTTTGGAATAAATGCAGATAATCCTAATAATTTGGTGGAAATTTCTTGGCCTGTCCTTGCTGCTATTCTGACATTCAGAGGCCCTGATAACCAACATTTTATCATTCTTCGGGCCACTCAGAGGCATAACAAATGCATATAGTCAAGATCAAAGTCTGATACGCAATCCATGGACAAAGTAGTTAATGGCGTTGAGCCTAAGTGATGATTATCATCAACCATATCCACAAATTGATTAGCAGTATGCAATGGGCAGTTAGTCTCAAGAAAGACGACTCTGCCAAACCATTCACCCTCCTGAGTACAACGTTTGCAGCTACTGTAACCAGAGTGCAAATTGTTATTTTTTAGAAATGCTCTTGCTGGGGCATCGCAGACAAAACTATGTATTGCAACAGGGTGCAGATTTCTATTTATAATTACTCAAATGTTTTGTAATTCCCTTAATTCATTAACGAAGTCACACAAGAAATCATTCAAATCAGCAGGCTTTTTCGTTCCACAAATGCCGCAACAAAAGGCTTACGGACACCACAAAGTTTTATTAAACATAGTATTGGCCACAATTGCATATTAGAACTCTTAAATAATGAAAGCCCGTCCACATTAAATTGCAACCGAATAATATCACTCCCTTGTAAGCATGATAAAGCACCATTGTCTGCCCAGCCTCTGTATGCCATTGTTAATGCCAAAATAACACATTTCACCGCCTGTCTCAAGACTACGAATAGGATGTCTTAGGTGTCTTGAGCAAGTTCTGGGGTTCATTGGCAATTCAGGGTGATATCTATTAAGAATAGATAACAATGAACCAAGTGAAGTATTTGTAATGTTGAATGAAGTTGCCCAATCAGCGATTTTGGCGCCTAAACCTGCTGATTCTGCATTAGATGAGACATCTGACTCATCAGATGAAGTAATGTGATTTTCAAAGTTATCGTCAGTATCACCGAAATAGTTCTCATAGGCGATAGGGTCAATAATTTCAACATTTGGTAATTCGTTTGAAGCACTGACTAATTCATCAATGGTTGGGTTATTCTCTGAACTGATCTCCGACCTTATCCGTCGACGGATAGTCCAGTACGATTCTCCACCTCTTGACCCAGATGGATTGGCCATTGCGGGTATTCAATGAGTACAGCTTCGACTATTATTTACCTTGGTTAACAAATTAAATGCACACCGACGGTATACAGTTAATGATATTTGCCCAGAAATTTAATAAACTCAACTCTTACAGAAACCGAAATGCTGTCAGTATTTATATAGCGCTTGATTATTTTGATACTATACAGCATATTACATTGCTTCATTAAAAACTAAATAAAATAACGTACGCTATGAAAGTGAAGAAAAGTCGGTTTAACGAAAATTGCTCATAATTTTAATGAACTTAACTCTTACAGAAATCGAAATCTCAAAAAGATCTACGAATCCGGTTTGTATTCCCGCTTTCAGAATTTTTATAGCGCTTTATCTTCTTTTCTACTATATAGCATTACATAAAAGAAGTAAATGAAATAACATACGCCATGAAATTCTATTAAAGCATAAATTTAATGCAATTAAGCCAAGATAGAATCCAAGTCACAATTGGCAAGTAAGTCACAATTAAGGCAACTGAGTCAGAAGTAAACGTACATGTAAGTAAGTATATTCATTAATACCGCTTGCAAACGCGCTGCGGGAAAAACACGATATGAACATACAAATAAACAATAAAAGCACATTTATATTAAATGTGTCCAAGATATATAAATAGTCAACAGTCACTTCATTGAACCCATAATTGGTGGGCAGAAAAGGTGTGCAGCATGTGGGAAGAAGGTCCAGAAAAAATGTATGAAGTGCAACGTGGATGTTTTGAAGTTTTTCACACCAAATGATCGGTGCAATGTGACATTTGGGTGGCATGAACACTTTTGAACTTTATAAATAGAACATTTGCCACAAGTATTTCAAGGCTTTATTGTTTTTGCAGTCAACTAGCCTTGCAAAGACATCGACATTCAACATTATGTTAGAAAGTTTTCCTGTGCCCAGTAATGCATAGCGTCCTTTTTAAAGGACAATTTTAATCTTTGCTATATTTTTCTTAATATTATAAATAAATATGTTTTAACACTTGATCACTTATTTTGTAGTCCTAAGACATATTGTAGGTGAAAATCATTGAGGAAAAAAATTCATGCATTAGTGGGTTAATTCAATGCTTGCACTCTTCTTACATTGAGGTAGTTGAGCTTGTTTTAGATGACATAAAACAAAAATGATATAAAAATATAGCATTTAAGTTTTTAAACTAATTTAATTCTGACGCTCTCCTTACAGTGGGATAATTGCACTTGTTTTTGATTTCCAGACGAAATTTGCTGAATTTCAGTTAAGTTTTTAAACCTTATGAGATAAGGAATCCACATAATGAGGATAATTTTTTAGTGTGACACTTTTGAGCTAATTTTTATTTAGGCTTGTGTGTATTAAATTATTTTTTGTCGTGCAGTAAATTATTTGCCCATTGTAGCATTATTATTATTAATCAATCCAACTACTCTTTAAGCAAGAACAAGGGCTGAGGTGATGAAAGGCATCTCATTCGTGATGGGTGAAGCGGTTGGATGTCGCCTGAAGCAAAAGAGCCTAGTCGGTCTCACGTACAATCGGACACATAAGAGCAGTCCGCTTCAGAACAACCAATGGCAGATGGCAGAACGTAGGTGGTGGGGCCGGAAAACCTAGGTGTCGAGGTTTCCCAGAATAATGAAGCCAGGGTGACACAGCATCAGAGCGTCGTCATGACCGAATGTCTCTAACACACCAACAGAAACCGGTAATCGGTTTAAAGTAGAATTTTGTTATCCAATAGTCAGTTTGTCCCCTAAACCGATATTAACAACCCTAGATGGCACACAGTCTTTGATCTAAGCATGTGAACATGTAAAGCGATTTTCAATTAGGTTAATTACCGTGCCTGAAAATTTTAACACCGTTGCAAATTTACTGTTAAATGGTGAGATTTTGATCATGTTATGCAATCTTATGATTTGTTAGAACTTCTTAATATTAACAATTGAAGTAACTTTAAATATTTGGAGTCTAGAGAAATTCAATTTACAACACAAATAATAGTATAGCCCAGTGTTTCCCAAACTATGGGTCGCGACCCAACAGTGGGTCGTGGCGTATTGTCAAATGAGTCGCCATGCTTGAGATCTGTTCAAAAATAGTTTTATTAAATTCAGAAAAACAACGTGACAAAATGACCCTGTTCTCTTGACCTTCTTTGTTGTATCGTCACTATAGTATACTCCAATGAGTAGAGTTCAGTCTAGTCTCTTCATTATATCGAGTATATTCAATGCATGCATAGCATATTGACGTTGAAATGCTAATTAAATTTTAACCCAATATTATTCGCCTTTGTTAGGTGGATTGCGGGCATTCAAAGATTTTCCAAAGTGTATCCCACGACCAAAAAGTTTGGAAAACACTGGTGTAGCCTAAATCTACTCGTAATATATAGACCAACTTAATACTAGCGCTATAGAATCAACACCCAGTTTGTTCCTAATATTGAACTGTATTAATAGTCAAATCCAAAGTTCTTAAGTATTACTTGAATCCAGTTGCATGGCACCAGCTTATTCACGAGCAAATTGTTGAATCAGTTTGTTCAGAGGTATTTCAGAGAGTGGTCAAATTGAAGTCCAGGTCCGACTGCCAGAGACAGCAGACTTTATTGTGAATGCTTTCTTACGTGAACAAAGTCGATCGGAATATGCATATACTTATGGTGATTCAGAGGATTTGGTAACAATAGAATTGAAGAGGAATATCAATTGGCAACTATAGGTGATTGTAACGATGCATATACACATTTCGACTTACTCTACCTTGGTTTGGCCATTCCGACTCTTCATATACATATTCATGAGTTCAATTGAGTATTAATTAATCAATAACTACTGCAAACTTTCCATTGTCAATTATATTGCAAAAACAGTCAAAATCAGCAAAATATTTAAATAGAATTCTAAGATATAAATTAATTATGAACTAATCTAACTTATGACTACCTAGCCAGCCTAGATTAGCTAATAGCGCTTCTAAGGTCAGATATCTACCTCCCACGGGAATGGAGTAGATCTGCAGTGGATTTCTGTAGTGTTCATTTGGATTCTTTCTTTGTATAAATTCTGTCGATTGCTTCTTCTCAGATGATTGTTGCCTCTAGCCTCTTCACCTCAAATGCTTCTGTGCCGTCCTTCACTCGCACTCGTCACGTCCGAATGATGAATCGGACTTATTCTGATACTTGCGTAGCCTCGATTCCGTTGACAAGTATGTCAGAAGAGACACAATATAGATGCTGATATTAGTCTATCAGTCCAACTATATTAACGTGAAAAGAGTTACTGCATTCCACCGCTCATGACCGATAGTTCGAGAACGAAAATAACTCTTTTTCTAGGCACCAGACATACTGAACATTTTAATGCAAACTCACGCAGCCCGGATGACGCATTTCCGCCGTACAGTCCCCAGCAGACGACCGATGGCCAAAATCAGACCTTTTAACATTGCCTCCTGAATGTCAAATTGCCAACGACCAGTTCTCCCCAACAACACTGTTATTAAGGACTCTAATTTAATCTTATAGCGCCTTTACATTATATTTATAGGCTGGCATTAATTAACTCTGATTGCATATTATAATGCTAATAATACATAAGAAATGTGGGTTTTAATAGGAACATTGCTACAGTGATGCTTTAGACTCTGAACATGTGTACAAGTTGGTCACTACAGATAGAAATCAGATCAATATCATGAAACCAGTTTCCTAGCTCTGTGATCTTTATATCAGGCGACTGCAAATACGATATTCATCCCTTTGTCCTTCATTATTAAAGATCATATTAACATTTTATCGGAATTCCCAATTAAAACAAGGCCTGTACGTTTTATTGTGTATGTCTAAGAAGCAGAAAAGAAGCTAATTGAGCTGAAAAAATACTTTATTCACCAGTCCATCAACATTTTTGAAACCTTCACAAAAATTACTGTTAGGACAAAAGCTCAGAATTAGAATTATCCAGATGAAAAGCTGTTATGATAATTCCTTGCAGACGCCACTTGGCCTTTGAGCATCAAAACATTCTGGTCGAAGCCCATGGCATCAGGGATCCAAATACCAAGGCAACATCAGCACGAGCGACCTCACATGATGCAGTACAGATCTCTTTGGAGACAAAATCTTGAGTTCTTCACCTCTTTTTCCTGAAATTATAACACAGAGAAATACTTTACAAATAAAATATCTGGAAATTTGAGCAACAAACTAGATATCATCAGATGGAAGAGGGTGATTTCCCAGCAAGGAGGGTCAAGTCAGTAGGCCTATAGTTCATCAAAACAAGCATTTGCCAACTTCAATGATGCATGCCTAAACCTGGTTGGCAGCTTCTCATTACACTGCAGACTCTTAGGGCAGAATCAAGATGGGACGAAGACTCCAGCCATACCTCCCATATGAGAAAATTCATAAATCTAGTGCAAAAACCGAAAAGCAGACATGCAGAGGCTGATCAACAGTGGCCATTCAAACCAAGCCACTCCATTACATTGATTATGTTGTGGCATCCATTTTATATGTCCAACCCTGTCTATTAATCCATTATCTGCACGAGAAAGTGGTATAGAACTGGAGATGACTGACCAAGTATATTTCTTTCGAGCTCCTGCTTGTCCCGGCTTCTGTCGCTCAACGACCCTGGGGTCACGCGTTAGAAGGCCAGCTGAAAGCAAAAGAACATCAAAACTTAAAGGACATCAGGAACAACAATCTAGTTGCATTTAAGATGACTGCAGAAAGCACATCATACAAAAGCAAGATGCTTACTTACACGTCCAAGGAGACAAACAACTGTTAAATCTTTGAACAGAAATGGCAAATCATCCAAGAATCATCCATAAAAGGTGCTACAAAAATATTCAGATAACATACACAATACATACACACAAAGAGATCACATACAAACAAAGATATACAAATATACATATATAAAAACATATCCACATATATTAAAAATAAACACACATAAATACATACAACATATACAATTATACATATATGCAAACATATATACATAAAAACACCAATCTCATTCAACAGCATAAAAAAATAAAAAAAGGACAAGTGCCCCAGTTGTACTTCTAGGGTGTAAAGACGCCCATTTCTTCACCCTCATCCAGAAGAGCACAACAACCTAATCTGAGTGAAATAATCGATGCATAATCATATATTCAAACCTAATGACCGCACTAGTTAAGTCTTTAATTGATGCTACAAAATACCCATATGGCATATCAAATACTTAAAAAATTTACAGGCTGCAAAAAAGTGCTAAAAAGACAATTTAGAAAGATAAAATCTTTTTGAGCGGAATTCTTACCCAGTCGCATCTTCTCCACCATGTCTTTATCGACGATGCTTCGGAGCGCCCTGGACAGCGCCAGTCGAAGTGCACCCGCCTGGCCACTTGGGCCTCCATGCTCCACCGTTGCAGTGAAATCAACGGCATTAATTTTTCCCATCAGGTGAAGAGGAAAAATTATCTGTTCTCTGTAGACACAAGAAACATGAAATAATGGTTAGATAAATGGTATGGTAATGGAATTATAAATGGTAAAATAATGATAAGGTAAATAGTAAAATAATGATACAGAAAATGGTAATTTAATGGTAAAGCAAATGGTACTAAAACGATAAGGTAAAAGGTAAACACGTGAAAGGTAAATAGAAATGTAATGGTGTGGAAAATGGTATTACAATTGTGAGTAAATTGCAATATAAAGCAGTTAGGCAAATGGTAATAAAATGGTAAGATAAATAAAAAATAATGGTATGGCATTAGGGAAATGGCAATACAGTGGCAAGATAGCAATAAATAACCTCAAAATTGCCCCTACACATCTTTCCATCAGAAACATTTAAATTCTACAACTGTCAGTTGTTCCAGTCTATATATAGACACCACTTTTAAGCAAAATAGAAGCAACATAAAAACCAATTACACTACATGTCAACTACAGACTACTTTTCTGAATCACTTCTTGGCCTTTTGGCTAAGATCAAAGTGTAGTATCTGTTCCTATCGCTTTTCATAGGTTGTACGGCGCCCTTGTAGTGGAAAGGGCCGCGTCTTATAAATCGGTGTTGTTATTATTATTATACACCAGTTATGTTTCATGTTGGTAATAGCAGGAATCATAAAACTGAAGAAATTTGATCGATTGCAGTCAATTCTATTAAGGAAGAGCAGTCCATTTGACTACCCTGAGAGGCAGCCAACAGTTTGAGGTGCTAGCGACTTCGTTTTCTTAGCCTCGGCATACGACAGCACCAATTAAACACCTTATTAAATGCCTTCAATAACCAACTTTGATGCCTTGATCGAACATTTTCCAGTGGATACGTTCATTGAAAGAGGTTCTTACCGGTCGCTCAGCCGTGGAAAGTATTCCAAAAAGGTTTTGCCATTGATAGAAATCTTTCCAGTTCCTTTCTCATAAAGCCTCACATGCGCCCGTCCATCCTTTCGTGCACCTGATAGAGAAAAAGCTTTGTTCAAAATATTCAAATTGATTTAACTACTAACCAGCAATAAATTTGCATTTATCAATATTTATTGGGAAATACACTTAATCACAATGAACCATTAATTAATCATTAATTGTTAAATAGTTAACAATCAAAAAATTGTATTGTTAACAGCCTTGCTTGAAAGTGATGCGTAATCTTCCATATCCTAAGGAATGGAATCAACTGCCACTCTCTCTTTGTAGCTCAAATTCACTTCCTTACTTTAAAAAGTGACTCAAAACTCACTATTTCTTATTGGCTTCAAGGATTTTAAATCTAAGTGCATCTTCTCCTGGCGACTGACTATCACGGCACGGGTAGCGTGCCTCAAATTCACATTTCGGTGTGACCTTGTGTGTGTTACAAATTTAATTAATAAAGAAATATGCAATTCATCGATCTTCTATTCATTTAGACAATTCAGTCAACAATAATTATTATTGACAAAGTTCACGAATAACTAATTAATTAACTAATTACCCTCTGCTTCTTGGTATCCTCGACCATCTTCGTCATACATTAGCTGCAAATCAAAAAAGAAAGATTGTAATTAAAACAACCTTACAGAACAGAAAGCAAAGGCACCATCATCATTCAGAAATTAACTTCATGGATCAAAATAAGCTACAGTCAGGCGATTTGACCTTCAATTAGTCTGGTTTACATAACATCAAATTGGCTCCACAGAAATAGAACTTGTAGAAATTTTTTTAAATCAATTTAAATTAGACTCCCTCATGTCAGCTTAGATAAGCTATAACAAGACTAATTAAGATTTGATTAGCTTTTGATTATATATTTATATAGCACTTTCAAGAGGTTCTTATAAGGTGCTATATAAATAGCCAGATACATACAAATACCATTCTGCAAGCTTTAAATTATATAGCACTAGATTAGGTACAATTAAACTTGCCTCCGATTAGATGTCGTTCAGTAGATTTAAGTTAGATACCATCTGAAAAGCCTAAGATTAGATACCATCTGATAAACTTAACATTAAAAATCATTTCACAAGCTTTAAGTTAGACACCATTGGAGAAGCTCTCAGTTGTAAACTGTACGGAGCATGTGCAACTCATGAATGTCCCACTGGCAACTGTTCTATAGTTATCCAAGCATTGTTTGCTTAAATTAGCTAAGCTTTTACTTCTAAGTGAATGGCAAGAACATTTAAACTAGTGCAGTCAATATACATTTAGGAAACACTTACAGAGCAATTGAAAGCAAATAATCAGTTAAATAAGACTAGCCTGTAGTTTCATTAGATGATTATAATAATAATAATAATAATAATATATTCTTTATCAATTTAAACTGAACCGTACGCAATAAGATGACACGACATGGTAGTAATAGATGATGACATGTTTAACAGGAATCAAATTTAACTGTAAAGCAGCCATAACAAGGCACCAAGCTCTTCTACTACTCAATTTACCAATGCCACCGAGCAAAAGAAGGCCAACTCGAATTTCATGTAGTAGCGAGTAATGATCCCGCTTCCTGTTTAATGTTCTGCTTTCCACATCGTGGGTGTTACCAATACTCCATCACCTTAAATCATGATTAGATTAGACTAAAGAGTGATTAGATTAGATTACCGGAGCGATTTCCAGGGATGACGACTGCTTTTGAAGTTCAAATCTGAACTGCACGATGTAGTCCTTCTCTCGGATTGCAAATGGTTGCTTAGCAACGAGGTCGATGAGTGCAACAAAAGTTTTGTACTGAAAGAACAAGAACACAAAAACTGTTCCCAAAGATCTCAGAATGGCATAGCTTTAGGTAATCATTATAATTATTAGCATGTACTTAAAGTTACTGGTAAACAGAGGCGATGATCTCGTTTGACAGGTGGTGCGTCACCCAATAAGATGGGTAGGAAATGTGGGGGACACACATGCAATGTGTCTCCTCTGTGCGAAAGATGGGGGGAACTTGTCCCCCTCCACCCCCGGGATCGTCGACCCTGCTGGTAATTCAAATCAGCTTGTCGTTAAAGGATAAAATCAGACGACTAGATCGGTTCCAGCCATTTAAGTTCATTAATGAAAGCACATTCAAATCTTTAAGTCGAGTCACTCAAAACCTCCTCCACTAAGACTGGTGCAAATTTAAACCGATTTCTTGACAGAACAAATTTCTTGAGTTCAATTTTTATTTTTAGCCCAGAACATTCCCCCAACGACATGTGGCACTCAGCCCAGCATGTCAAACAGAGCTGCTGACATTCACAGGTAGTTAAGTAAAGTTTTACATATCAACATGCAAGAAATCACATCACCAATCATAGTTATCTAAATCAGTTACCTCAACATCGGACAACTTCTCCTGGAATCTGTCCTCTAAGACTGACTTCTGTACCCACTGGCTCCCTGTCAAAGGCCTGAAATAACAAACGAACCTTCAGCGTTTGCAAACCCACCTACTATTCGAACACAACTGAAAGCAAAGTGAAAGCTTCTTATTATTAATTCAATGATGATACAGTATAAGCACAATTTTATTACCACATTATTCAATATTATGTGATGCATTTCTCTCTGACACCAAGACCGTAATATCCTAGGTGTCCTCATATCATGGCTAGCATTGAGGCCATTTCTCGTATCAGCCTTGCCATCCTTCATATCCAAATATAAAATGAGGCCGTTGATTTCGCACATTGTTGAAATGTTTAGAATATTAAGACTGCCAATACTCTGTTTAGATGGTAAAGTAAAAATTTGAACTGTGGTGCTTACAGTTGCTCAGCAGGATCCGGTTTAACTCCTTTGGCAAACTGAGCATCTTCGAATTTTCTCAGCTCTTCCAGCTTCAGTGACAACTCCTGTAAAATTACAATGACGAATAAGGCCCAGTGAGTCTTAACATGAAGGTAAAAGCAAAAGGTCTCGCCTCTTCCAGTTCATAAACAACTCACACATATTTTAATCCTTAGATGACAACGCTGTACTAAAATTGACAGGGAATCCAATGCAGCTCATCATTAGAGTTAAGGAAGATCAGACCAGGACTGTTGAATAATCAGTCTGTTTGCACTGTGCTGCAAGTGTCTAGTGGGCTAACTGATTGAATGATTGATTTACTAATTGATTGACAGAACATAAATTTGGCATTGGCCAGGGACAAAATGTACTTCCTAACTTAAAAGATTGTTTGATTGATTATTAATTATATTATTAATTATATTATTAATTATCTGGACTGATTGAACAACAAAGAAACAACATTGCATACATTAAATATTCATTTCTTGATTGTCTGATCGAGTGATTGAAAAAGAACAATCAACTGCAGCAAGAGATAAATCTCACATGTAGCACTTGGAAGAACTTTGGTTTTCCAGTGTAGAATAGAAAATCGAACGGCCGTCCATCCATTCCAAACTGAGCCGCTGAAAGTCAGCAAAAACACATTAAGTAGCAGTTATTTATCCTCATCATCCACAGACTCATGTTCGCAGACTGGTCAATCATTGTATGCAGTACAAAAAGTTTATAAAGCACATTTTTAAACACCACAAAAAGCCACAGCAGTGTCTCACAACAGCACAAAAGTATTTGAGTTATATTTCTGTTGTTTTTTGTGAGTTTTGAAAAATGCACTGAACTCCAATGTCCTAATACATATATACAAACAATAACTAATTCATAAAAATCATAGGCTTTTCAGTTCAGACCTTCATCTGTTAGGCTTTAAACAATGTTATTGTTCCAAAACTAAATGATATAATGCATTGTGAATAGCTGTATGATGATAACTGCGTTTCAATTTGATAATTCCGTAGTATCCTTTTGAAGACACAGACGCCTTGTACACACTGCTTCAACAGCTAGAAATAAAATAACTGCCTGAACAAAGGACCTCAAAATTCACATAAGATCAAGAATTTCCACACTCCATAGCAATATGTCTGTTAGCAGATAATATTACATGGGCCACAATTACGTGGTATTGCTAGGAAACCACTCTCGAACACACAACGCCACGGCCCTCTCCAAACGTGGACTTCTATTAGGCTTCACTGTGTTTCTTCCTGCAATTTGGATTTGGCTTTCTGTGGCTCTTTGCTGCCTAATGCCTTTGCTATCATGTTCTATTCAAACCTTAAGACTGTTCTGTTTACCCTACGCCAAGTCGAGAGTGTACCTGGACAGACAACCATGAAATGGTGCTATACAAATGTCTGTCACGTATGCATGTATGGCTGTTAGCAAAGTCATATACTTTAACTCTGGTTATGCATTCAACAGTGTAACATTACCTTTTCGTTTTGGCAAGATCTCTGTTGGATGCTGTGGAAAAACGGAAACAGATCAGTTTATTGAACATAAAGCAACTGGTTAACTCGATGGAAATGTACTGTTTTCCCTAAATTGTTAGATAAATCAGCACAGTCGAGCATCAGTCTCAAGTTTGATATTCTCTGACTTTGTGAGGAGCCTCTCATGTACAGACATGTGTAATTATATGTCTCGATGCTTTGTAGTTGTAACCGCAATCTGATATTCATAATGTTCCACTTCACAAGAAAATTCATCATTGGCGCTCCCATACAAAACCAGTGAAATATCTGTCAAATAAGCCAGACTTCATGTCCTTGGGAAACTATGGAAATGACGAACTGAGTGTATCGAGCCGTAGATCTCGCCCAACATAAGCAAAAACCTCTGATGCTTATTGTACATATTAAATACACAATAATGGTCACTTTAGTATGACTTCTAATTAGAGAAACCTACTTTTAATTTGGGCCTTGCTTTCTTGTCAAATAAGCCCGACGGCAACAAATATTCGATTGCTTTCTGAAAATTAAAACAAACAAAAGTTTAAAAAAACATCAAATAAATGCAGATTTGAAAGAAACATTACAAAATTACAAGGCATATCAAGTTAGTTTTACATATAATAATCCACCTTAGTCCTCAGGTTTGCGGTCTGGAGGTAACAATATCATTCAGTAAAAGATATTAGGAAATGACAAATGCAACTTGAGTCAACTCCCACCAGCAACACTTCATCAACAATTACTCATCTAATCACATGTCTTATATGTCGTTGTCATTGGACAAAATACATCAATCAACAGTCTCTTCAAGTTTCGAACCCAATTACAGAGACCCTGTCAAAATCTGACGAGTTGAGTAAACCACTCGCTCACATCATATAGATGCTCATCTGTCCTAATGCTCATTCTATAGACTCTCCCAGTTGAAGGTTGAGTCAACCTAATGTGACCAGCAGGTATCGAACCCAAATCCTTCTGATCTTCCGGCCAGCGTGTTACCATTCAATCATCCACCCGCCCCAGCCTCATTAAAACAAAATACTGGAAAATAGGATAAGTATACGAATGTTAATTGCTCTGTAGGAAATAAACTCATTTAATTGCTCTGTAGGAAATAAACTCATTATATCACAGCCTTGTTACAAAGTGGTTCCTTATAATTTTCAAGTTTTTAATTGTAATTAAGGAATTTCCACATATTGTCTGGTTTTCGTACATTGATATCATCCTGTGTGAAGATGTCAGGATCGGATCCCATGATGGACGCCAGGTGGCGCTTTCCAATCTCAAACTCAGCGATTTCTTCTTCCATGAATGTATCTGTAAGCAAAACAAACTCCTCAAAGTTAAACAAATCATTGTTCAATTTCAGACTGCGATAAAAACTAATTCTGAGCTCCCATGCCATGACAAAAATGACTGCAGCCAAACTGTTTATGTCGGCAAAATGGTCCTCACAATTACTGTTGCCCAGCTTCTTTGTTTGATATTTGCTGAAAATAGTCCTAATCCTAACCTATTACTTTGTACAATACCATTGGCCATATTGCAAATATAATATGTGCAAGAAATAAACAAAAAAAGAATTTAAAAAAGAAATCAGATACAAGGAGCGGGAAAAGTAACTCACGATGATCCATGATCTAGCAAGGTCAATAGGTCATAAATCGGATTCTAAGGCATAATACCCGATCATCTAACTGCCATATTTTTCTCATCATTCCCAATCATTAATAATCTCAGGTTCTCTGACTCTGGAACAATCTCTTTTCTTTTTCACAGATTTACATTGCATTACAATGTGTGATGCTCAGCCAGCAAGGGAGAGGACTGGCCACCCACTTTCATATGCCAAGGCTATGAGAAATTAAGTTGGTAGCACTTCATACCCAAGGCATTTCTGAGATCACGTGAAATAATTATAATGTGACGTAGCTAAGTTGTGTTTGTAGTATATGCAGCCACCCACCATTTTATCATGGCAAGCAATGCAACTAGGTAACGTGCCCTGTGCATAAATGATTTTAAGAGTAAAACTTGCTTACTATGAGCTTGTGCTCTTTCAAGATAGGCCTTCATAGCCTTGTTGATTTTATCCACTTTTCCTGTGGGTGCATGTCCAACAGGTTTGGTTTCCTGACCAGCATCTGACTTGCTTGGCCGATGACTTTCAGTTGAAACATTCCGCTGTGGAACCTAGGGCAATTTAAACGTTCGTTATAGATATCATCTTGACCATCACAAAGGTCGACAGGCAGAATTCGTTCACTCTTCTAAGCAGCGAATTGAGTGATACAACATTGTATCTGACATAATGTGTTCTTACATTTTAAAGGTGCACGAAAAAGTTTCATAGCTGATCGTACTCGTACACTCTGGATGATCGGTGCTATTCGTCTGTACAAGTCATACTATGTTTTGCTTCAGCGCTCGTGCATAAGATGGTGCCCAGCGCTTAGCTTTGGAGTAGCGCATTGGAATTTCAAACTTACAGTTGCATTTAACATCAATCTATTATTCACTAAACTATTTAAGCACTATAAAATTATCTTACGAAGTGCCGGTGGAATAACGTGTATCACGATTCTTGACTTTGATTAGCGCTTATATCAATCATACATGCCTCGGCAAATTTTCTGAAAAACTCAAACACCACATGGCCTGCAAAAACCTACCCGTAAGAATAAATTTGGCCTTCGTGCGAATTTCAGCGAGTTTGTACAATTTAAAAATATCCTCCGCGCACTGACCGAGGCCGCCATGTCTGATGGCTAAACAAGATCAAGCGCACAGATGTTTAGCAATATTGGTCCTTGGTATTACATTTTATGTAGGTCTACTCGTTCACACAGCGGCGACATGCCTACATGTCAGATCTCTCTTACAATTTTTATAATTTTACACTCTTTTGCAGAGAATCGAGATAAGCAATGATATAATTATAATCTTGATGAGATACAAAAGCGCTGAAAATGGACAATTTAAACATATTTTTCATTTACAAATTTACAAATATTCCAACAATTGCTAGTTTTCCAAGAATGTATTAATTAGGTAATTAGAATAATTGTAACCCAGTGTATATGCCCTAATGCTACTATTGCGCTAGATTTACGAAGCGTGACAAAATGTCGATGCTATTACCAATTCTAGCTCTGGACAATCTTTGGCTAGCTCTTTGTATAATTGCATCTCACTTGTTCGTGGTAAAATAGTTACCAAAAAAGTTTTTGCATTAGGCTACTCTGGGCGATGCCGTTTAATTAAGGCCTAGGATTTGGCCAATTATTGAATATTTTGACTATTAGACTAATATGACTAATGCAACTTGCCACTCCTTGAAAATTAGGCCTAATGTAGGCTGTCATCATCAGCGCAATGCATTCCAAAAATCTCGTGACTAGTGACTGGCTGCCTGCATTCTGTGACAGAATCCAGATGATTTATTCTAGGATATTCAGGATAATGAAAACCTAATCCATCCAGCTTAGTGATCCATTATTACGACGGAAAAAGATTCTGAAGCATATTTATTAATCTGCACGTGATCCTGATAGCAGCGCCCGCTCATTGGCTGTCTAGTGGATCGGGAAAGGTTAATAGGTCATTGATGGTGATGGACGACAATGCGTAAATCGATGTATAGAGAATTTTATATCTGAATGTTTTGTGCCATCTTTAGAAAACTTATCAACCAATTAAATGGCTAATTCGACGGGTTTTGATGAAGCCAGAGCCTCCTTTAAAGTGGTATTGCTGGGAGAGGGCGCTGTAGGCAAGACATCTCTTCTGCTGAGATACGTAGAAAATAAATTCAACGATAGACATATTCAAACGCTACAGGTAAGTTTTACAAGTATAATTATACAATATATACTGTGTTGTTAAATTTGTGACATGTTCGCGCAGTTGTAATATAATTGAGAATGCGCACTGACATGATCTGACCGGAGATAGAGGTGGGTTTTACTTTCTGTTTGTTTTTACAGGCTGCATATCTCAGCAAGAAACTAAACATCGCGGGACGAAGGGTGAACCTTTCTGTATGGGACACGGCAGGACAGGAACGATTTCATGCCCTGGGACCGATTTACTATAGAGAAAGTCAGGGGGCACTTCTGGTCTATGATATTACAGATGAAGATTCATTCAGAAAGGTTTCACGTTTTTCTTTCATCAGACGCTACTGCAGATTTTAAACGGGAACAGAGTTTTGGCTAAGTAAAGTGAAAGTGAGGTTTCTTAAGAGTACCAACTCATTTATAAGGAATAACTGGAAATCATCTCAGACATTCGCCTCACCCGAATATTTCATTTTCAGCACCATGTGCCTCAGAAAGTACTACATGCACAAATGGTTGAGGACTGTATTTCTGGACATAATTATAATATTATGTGTTTCTCATTAGCTCTAAACCTATTAATGAACTAAGTTTTAAGGGAAGACTTGTAACAACGAGTTTCATTAAGTTGTAAGTCATTAGTTTGTAACAATAAGTTTCATTATCGACGCTAGTAAATTCCGAAGCTTAGTGATAGATTAAGTATGCAGTACATTTTTTAACTATATGAATATGTATAGCTTTGCATATTTCAAGAAATGCTACTCTGTTCATACCCGGATCTGACAAACAGTAGGCTACGTCCTAATACTAAGATTCAGTGTTCAATGAAAAAATGTCTGCCTGGTTGTTCCATACTCAATACTGGTTTTTTTAATGCATACTTACGGGCTGATTAATCTTGTAACTATCAATATGGGTGGCTGTATATACAAACGTACTGGCTTACATATAGTCATAAATGTATTTATACATCATACTGTTACATAGCAAGATCAACTTGGAGCGGTCGACCTGTAAGCGACCTTGAGAAAGTCCTTCGTGCACAGAGCAATTGTACACAAAACTTACTTTCAATTGCACCCTTGGTACACTTTGGAACTGATTGTAGGAGGGGATCTAAATGACTTCACATGAGACTCCTTTCAAGAGATCATTCTTTGCACTCTCTGTGGTTAATCGGGTGTCCTTTTCTGGCTTCCAGGTGAAATTGTGGGTCAAGGAGCTTAGGAAAATGCTCGGAACCGATGTCTGCCTTCGAATAATTGGCAACAAGATAGATCTGGAAAAGGATCGACATGTGTCTTTGGAAGAAGCTATGCAGTAAGCAGCTCATCATATGATATGGCATCTTAGAGCAGAATATGTATCTTATCTGTATCTTATCAGGATATGTATCTTATCAGGATATGTATCTTATCTATATCTTATCAGGATATGTATCTTATCTGTATCTTATCAAGATATGTATCTTATCTGTATCTTATCAAGATATGTATCTTATCTGTATCTTATCAGGATATGTATCATCTTGTCTGTATCTTATCAGGGTATGTATCTTATCGGTAAAGCATAAATTAGGAATAGATACATCTTGTGATACCTGGCATATGATATAATGAAGATGGAACAAAAGCAGAAGAGTGTAATTGGTTTTAATTATAAACAAATTATTATTTGTCTTATTTTAATTCTATTAATTACTTAATTTTATTGATTTTAAACTGCAGAAAAGTTATCAGACCTACACTAATATATTGATAACTTTTTATTTCCAATTCCAGATTTGATTTGACTGAAAATTTGTGATTCGTAGATGCCTAATGTTTACTTAAATTACACATAGTGTAATGTTACAAACTTCTCCATAAACCATGGCTTACACAGCTATGTGCTAACCTAACTATGCAAATGTGTTGAACTGAAGCATTTGAAGCATTAGAAATTGTGACAGATCTGAAAAGATGACATGTTGCATTGTGCAATGTACTTTATGGTCGTTTATTGCCCTATTGAATCAATGCACTAACCCAGTGTGGTTTTATCACCCATATGTTGGACAAATGATTTCCTATCGCTTGTGTTCTCTATACTCTCTTACATCTCCAAAGAGATTGTGATTGTTTTTATGATTATTTTGTGATTGTAAATGATTGTTCTCATCTAATGTTCCCACAGTAGGTTTGCAGGCAGTTCGGTAAAACTTACTTTCATATGTTCATGATGGTTAAGTTAGTGATGGTGAATTGCCTAAGTGTTTGTTGGGCAATACACCAATACAGGTTTCATGATGTTAGATCCCTATAATAGCACCATTTGATTACAGTATTACATGTTGCTGTGTGTCATTTTGCAGATATGCAGAATCTGTTGGTGCCAAACATTTCCAGACATCAGCAAAACTAAACCGAGGCATCGAGGATGTGTTTCTTGACATCACAAAGGGTAAATTCATATTTATATCTTATTATTATGCCTTTAATAAATAAATAAATGCAGCTATTACCCGTCAAAACCCATAGTAATTGAAAGGTGCTATATAAATTTGTCTATATGAATCCAATTTATGACAGAGCTCTGCAGATTATACATTCATTAAGTTTAAAATGATATTTGCCAATGTAATCATGAAGCAGTTGGAAATCGATGCAGCATTTAGCAATTACATCCAGCATAGGACTGCTGTTCTGTAAACTAGTTCAGCAAGCTATCCATTCTGAGAAAAATCCCCTATTGCGCCCCGTTTTCCCGTCCAAGTCCTAACCG
The DNA here is from genome assembly GCA_959347315.1 of Bimastos eiseni. Taxonomy (NCBI): domain Eukaryota; kingdom Metazoa; phylum Annelida; class Clitellata; order Crassiclitellata; family Lumbricidae; genus Bimastos; species Bimastos eiseni. Next base: position 39,324,987 of record OY365811.1, on the reverse strand, counting down.
TCACCCTGCCTTAGAAGGTTGAAGTCTTGGATGTTCTGTTTTGCGATAGAGTACCAAGGAGTCCAGGGTAATAAGTCCACTCTTTTGAAACTCACAAAATAGATGATGGAAACATGCATGTTGGAGGCTTTTATTGTCCAGATGCTAATCAACTGGGTATGGTTGGTTATTATTATTGTTATTATTACCGAAATTTGATACCGCCCTTCTTCCAACATCTTTTCCTCAGAAGTGCATACACATGCCTCGACGGTGCAATTTCAGTTGTACTGCAGAGCAATGGTGCGCGAAGGACTTGCTCAAGGTCCCTACACAGTGATGCCCCGGACGAGGCTGTGACAGATCTCTTTTGTTTAGGAATGTTACAGAAGGCTGACGAATCCGCTCCGGTTTCTCCCTCCACCCGACGTAACGTTGTGACTATCATCGACGACGAACCTGCTGCAAGCAGTGCGGGCGGGTCGTGCTGCGGCGGATCCTGAGTCAGTAGAAGGACAGCTTGTTGTGATGACGTCAGTATGCTTAGGGTCGCGTATAAATAATCCCTGCGTTCCTTCTCTTCCTCCTCCTCTTTACCTGGATCAACTGTGGCATTCGATGTGAGCCAGTGTGGACAGTTCCCAGCTGTTGTGTCCGTGGCGAGAATTGTTGAGCTCCTGTGATCTGCTGTTCCAAGTAAACAAAGGTGACAGATGATATGCCTTGTGTGCTGTGAAAATTATTTTTTAAGGTTCCGGACCTTTCGAGTGCTCACAGCAGAAATTCTTCGGTAAATTTTCATTTCTGTATTGTCCGTCGTACGTATTAAGGCTTTGGTTTTTCGTCCTTTTAAGATGATAATTGTGAAAATAAAATTCTGATCTGTTGCAACTGCTTGAACATTGTATGTGGAAGTTCTGACACATTAGTAGGGTGTTAGCTATTCTCATGTCTTATGGGAACTCTGGGCATTTGTAGTTACTCCGGTAGTTTTTGTATAATCGAATGATTGTACGTACCATCATGTTCACTCCTGTTTTAAAATTAGAGTCACTAATCGATAAGATATTAGTGAAATCTTTTAGCTAATAAATTAGAATTAGCTGTTTGTCTAATCGATTAGTTAATCGATTTGACAAACAGCTAATTCTAATTGATTAGCTAAAAGATTTCGCTAATATCTTACTGATAAGCAATTTAGCAAATCAAGCCATCTCTGACTAGTCTATTATATTTAGATTTGAGTTATGGCAATGACTTTTTCACTTTACCTGAAGGAAAGTGTTGAGGCTTATTATATTATAGCTGCAGCTGATGTGTCCATCTTGTTTTGACATGTGATACTCTCGATCGTTACACTTGTAATTAAGTTAAAGAGTTACTTTAGTTTCATTTGCGAGTCTTCATATCTGTTAAATTGTAAAAGAAATGCTGTGTATTTAAGAATGTTCTCAATAGTCTCTTTATGTTAAAGAATGTGGCTTAGATTTTAATTTAATAATAAACTGGATGTTTATATTTATGTATGTAGCCAGTTACTCAATATTATTATTATTACCGAAATTTGATACCGCCCTTCCAACATCTTTTGCTCAGACGTGCATACACACGCCTCGACGGCGCAATGGCAGTTGTACTGCAGAGCAATGGTGCGAGAAGGACTTGTTCAAGGTCCCTACACAGTGACTGACGCCCCGGACAAGGCTCGAACCCACTCGCTCAGCACACACTGAATGTTCTAACCCAGCGGTTCTCAACCTTTTTGACATGGGGACCCACTTTGCAGTATCTAGATCCTAACGAGACCCACCATTCCAAAATCTGGGAGCATGTATGTAGGCCCCTATTAGGCAATTTACATGGGCCGAACAAAAGAGAAAGTATTCAAGAAATTCTATTCAGTCTATGATGTTGTCTACACACGAAAACCTCAATAGACAACTGTAACCTGAGTGATGTGCAGAATTAATATATTCGTTTTACTGAACTCCTTTCACACTCGCCGCGCTTAGCCTACTGATTAAGGTGTTTATTCGATTCAGCAACTCTTGGAAATGATCAGCAGCCCTGCCATATCTACTATCTTAATAATCTCGATAATCTTGCTCCACAGCAGTATATTGACGTAGAAACTTGCCACGTAAATGGACAAGTTACTCCTCATCCCTCAGGGTCGATATCATTTGGCCAAGCATTGGGATTAAGAGATCAGACACTAGAACTACACAGATCCTTCTCCGAATCTGCTAACAGTTTTTTTTTCATGCCGTCTACCAATGCTTGGTTAAACTGGTCTCGATAAATTTCCCTCTCTTTCCCACTGCAAGTAGCAAACGATACACCTTTGAAAGCTCTTGCATCTGCAGCCTGGCCAGCTTCAACATACTACTGTCCACTCAGTCATTTCTAGCTGCAATGACTTGCGAGTCGTCTTGTCAGGACTCAGGAGTAGATGATCAACAGGAAGAGTGATATAAACTATCTGCAATGCAAAGGACAAATCGGCCAACTCTTCCAGGGCATCATACACGAGTCCAAAATTCTTTGTGAAAACAAGGTTAGCCAGTTAAATGACCGTTCCCAACAATTTCTGCTGCTCTAAATCAGCTCTCCTACTACTCGCTGATCAATTGCTGAAATAACTGTGCAAACACACTAGGATTGCCGAACATCTCTAATCAAGACCGAGAGCTTACATTTGCACCTCACATTCACCGTCTCCTGTGTCACTGTGTGATTCATGCTAAAAGTTGCGTCAGCTCAGCTCGCTCGATAACTCCAAACGCCACCGCTACACTTATCCACTCCTTCATCAAATTACTGCGGCTCACTCTATGTAGGCCTCCAAACTGGGGTGTCTGAACGTCTTGTCGGTGGCATTCCGAAATGTGGTCACGTCTCCGGTTAGATGCTGGATGCGCTCCCATAGCTACTCCTCCAGCAGCGATTCTCGTACCCCATCATCGCTCTGGTCAGGTAGTCCTTGCCTCCTTGCCAAGTCCCGTCTACGCCGATCTTCGCAAATTCTGACACGCATCTTTTAGTGCATCGGATTGGGCTAATTACCGCCCTGCAATTTCAATCAGTGACTTCAGATATAATTATGTCGTTAAACTTAATTTAACTTGCCACCGATCTGCATTCCGAAGGACAGTAAACGACGGTAACCACATTATACCACATTAACGACGCAATTAAATCAAAGCTTGAAGTAGACACTGCTTCGAGGTATGATCGTTGACGATACAATGTGCTGTAAACTGTGGATTTGCAAAATACGTAGATATGTCACACAGCACAACTTACAAATAATCCCTAATGTGTGAAATTACAAGATCATCTGCGTGACAAAATTCTACAATTAAATAGACAACGAACAATGAATCCAGGAAACTGCAGGGCAGGATCTATATAGACCCCATTGTTCTAGCTACACAATAATTGCAGGAAAAATACGCTGTGACTCATAATTATTTAATATTTAATTCTGCACTTCATTTGCCATTTTTGAAGCTTCCCACGAGCTCATATATACTCGAAGAATCAAGTATTGAGATAAGCGACAGAGAATGCTGAAGTTCAAATGTATAGGACAGATGGGAACGCGCCCTTCAATCGGTAGGTGACGTAGTACGTGTTTGAAATAAAAAATAAAAATTGGTATTATTGTGGTGGATGAATTATTGTGGTTATGAATTTTCAACACATTCATTTGTTTACTAAACAAAACTGCATCTCTTTCTGTGCGATGATTAATGTGAAATTAATCTTAATTAAATCTAAAATTGTAAACTCTTTTGAGAGGTGTCGCGCACACGAATCGCCAGGTAGCATCGTACATGTGTTTATTGAATTTACAATAAATTATGATTGCTATTATTTCTTTAGCTTGTTTACCATTTAACACTGCTATTTTGTGAGTAAATAAAACTACTTTCCTTTAAGTCCAATAACTGATTGCCAAAAATAAGGCGGAACTGACAGTTGATTAATGTAATTATACACTTAGACACCTTTATTTAAAGAGATATTGATAGGATACCATATAAGTAGTGCAACGCGTATATGATATAGTTGGTAGTGGACGGGTTGATAGTTACACATTCTGAGGATAGGCCCTATGGTCCAGTGAATGCATTTGCATTTGAGGAGGATTGAGTAGCGGTTCCCCGGCTCCCAACTTTTGCAAAGCTTCCGTTTTGACGTTTCAATTTCTTGTTGAAGAAAGCTTCGATTTTTCTGTCCAACAGTAATCATTGATGGACAAAGATAGTGCTGCTGAAATTAATACTAGAGGAACTTGTCCTTTCTCAAGACGAAGTTCCTTTATATGGAAGCGATTGATGTGCGCTGAGAGAGGCGCTATATAAACAAAGAGATTTAAATACAATACAATGCAATATGTGATGGCTACCGTACCTGACTTCAAGGAGAGTAGGCCAACACCTCTGCCAATGCCCCTCATCTTCCACCATCTACTATCCTCTGCCTCTTCCTCGTCCCCTCTTTCTTCCTGTTCTCATGGATCCTCTCCTTCCGCTGTCTATTACTATCCATTGTATTCTCATTCAATTCCCATGCTAATCCCCTCATCTTTCCCTCCTCCTCTTCACTACCCTCACAATTTTTCTCCACCTCCCTCTCATTCGTTCCTCACCTGCTAATCCTCTCCGATATCAACACTTCGTCCCATTTCCGTGCATGCTCCTCGCTTATTACTCCCATCCTCATTAGCCCTTCCCTCCGTTCTAATCCTCACCCATCTTCCGTTCTCCACCCCTCCTCATCATCCTCTGCCCTCCCCATTATTGTAGTGATCCGTTAACAAACCGGGTTTAAGGCCTTAAAGGCTTACATGTCGTTAGTGTAAAGCTGCTTACAAGCGGACAGCAAACACACTGTAAAAAGTAATTCTAAATAAGACTCATAAGAGTCATGACTTAGTTGTAGTTACCGAAAGGACGTTCCGAAGAAGAGTTTTATTGGAACACACGCGTTCCGAGGCTTCCATTGCATTGTGAGCAGTCAGGGGCGGATCCAGACCATCTAGTAAGGGGGGGGGGGGGGCGATTTTTAGGTTTTAGTGGCAACCGCAGGCAAGCCCACAAAATCGTAAAACTTGTTTACTTTTTTTTCTTTGAGTATCATTCTTCTACTGTCTTAATCTATGTAATGTAACTATAAAATGACGTCATATATTGGTATCCCAATAGTCCGATTTAAAATACGAAGTCGGGAAATCGTAAACTAGATTTTGTGTTATAAATTGTTAAAATAATCAACAAATCAAGGTTTTATGTACGTTACTAGTCTAACAACTAAACTCTCTAGTCTTCATCAAATGATTGTATTTCAAATTTCAATAATTATAAATTACTTCAAAATATAATTTACAACAGTGTATATCTACATTAAAATTTGAACATTTTTGTTGACATTGCATACTTTCTTTATAAAGGGCTGCAAAAGCCAAGTAAAAATCGCTAAAGAAATTTCTTTCCAAATACTATAAGGGGGGGGGCGATCGCCCCCATCGCCCCCCCTATGGATCCGCCACTGTGAGCAGTGGGAACGCTGACACTGGATTTCGATAGCAGTGGGAACGCCGTTCCCACCCAATTTAAACCCTGCATATTATATGATCTTTGTTAAATCAGCAAGTCACGAATCAATGCATTGTACGACTAACCATGCTAGCGTATAACAAAACTATAAATAAATCATAACAAAATTACATAATGTGATAAAAAAAATAATATTAAAAAAACCTTTATTGTTTGACTCACATTGAGACATAAAAACTGTTAATGAGATGGCGGGGCTTGCATTCTGGTCAGATGTACAGTAGCCTAAGTCAATACGTGGGCTGACGTTGGTTAGACACAAACTTAAGTCATTATTTACACAGAACCTATTCCTATAATTATTTATTCTTGAGTGTAATCATAGCTGAACAGCCGGTCTCACAGATGTATGCGTAGTTTAAATGGCAGCAACACTGACAAGGCAACGATCTAGGCCTATAGAAAATATAGCGCATCACATCCACGTGACAATATTTTTCAGTGGAAACAATGCAATTTTAAAGAAAAGTTGGCGACCCACTTGGATATCCTTTGCGACCCGCTTGCGGGTCGCGACCCACTTGCGGGTCGCGACCCACAGGTTGAGAATCACTGTTCTAACCGATCACCTAAGTACACTGCAGACCAGTTTGTACACAGTAGCAGTAAAGTGTTACATTTTGTTTAAGTGTCGAGTGGCAAAAAGCCAGAATTGAACCATGGAGAGCATCCGACGCTTGGATACTTGCAACAGTCAAAGGAATTGCACCTCTGTCTAACCAATGAGAGCAACAGAAATAAATTAAGGAAAGGCATAAAATAGTAAAGAATGGCGACGAAGAAGAAAGCAAGCTAGCTAGCTGACTCCACCAAAGAAAAAACATGAATAACAACAGTTCAAGTTTTATTGGATGCTTTGCTTGGCAGAGGGGGAGATATCAAATTCTTGCAGAAAGCTGTGAGATTTGTCCATGCAGCAATGCTTTACACTGTATATTACCTTCTATAATTTTAAATGAGCTTCAGTAGACATGGTCACAAACAATGCAATAGTGACAAAACTCAAGAGCTTTGATTTCGAATTGGTACGAAACTCTATGATCATACACAGTCATAATTGGCCAAAGGCAAAACTGAATTGGCAAACGGTTTGATTTAAAAAATCAACCATAGGATTAATACTGTGAAATAAAGCAAGGTCTACAGAAAGAGGCACTCAGCACGATTACATGACTGCAGACTCTCAGAATAGGCTCAGAATAGACTCACGGATAGATATGTCTGAAATATTCAAGAATACAGCGTCACTGACTAATACTTAGCCAAATGAATGCATGTCTTGCCCGTACAGTACAAGAATGACTTAATTAGAAGTGAAGTAACACTCAAAGAAAATCAGGATCCATTTGACTTCACAGCTTACAGATTTGTAAAAGGCTTATCTTCAACAGCAGGAGATGTTTAATCCTGGAAAACATTTTCTACTGCCCAAAATTTAAGTTTATGATCACAATTGCGACATTCTCAAAGCAACATCGATCCTTTCAGAAACTGATGAAACTATCACAAACATTTACAAATAACTTCACCGTGAAGCACAATGATTGTAAGAACCTGATCTGCACATATAAGATATTGATACTGGCAATCAATATTCTCACAATCTAAGCATCAAATAACTTATAACAATCGCTTCTTTTAATAATACAATTCCAAAATTTTAATTGAAATGAAAATAATATTCTCTTGTAATAGTTTCTTATAATAAAAGTTAATAGGTTCTTGGTCTATATAAAATAAATTCATAATAGCATCTTTATACAGCAACAAACAGACTGTAATGCAACCTTAAAACATCAAGACCGACAACCGAACATTTTTCAATTAATAATAATGGCTATGTTTAACTCTGTTTCTATTCTAACAACCATATCAAAGACAGCAAAAAACCCATAAACACAAAGTTCCAAATTTAAAAAGACAAAAGTTTCACAAATTCATTGTATTAGCACATGCAAAACCAAAATGACTTCAACATAATGATGTAAATGAACTTACAACCACACTAGAAACTCGGCCTTGACTTTCCATTGAGTACAACATCGCCTGTTCCAGTCCGACAAACACCGGTTTGTATAAAACACAACGTTAACCGAAAACAGATAAACCAAACCGTGAAGCAGACCCACCTTGAACACCTCAAACCCATTGCAAACATCGATCAAATACCTACTTTCAAAACATGATACCATTCTTAACAGACACTAATTTCGCTGCATAACTCGACTTGTGTTGCTCGTCGCTTGCCGATATAACCTGCGTCGTTCTGAGCCAGAAGATGAGGATTGTTGACTGAAAGCAGAGATCTCCTACACTTTCGTCCGCTTAGTCGTGTTTCTTGTTGTTGCCGTAGTCAGAACTTGACTTGTCAATTTCCGTCTGATTAATCATGAAGCGTAAGATTGCATACCCTGAAAAGAAAAATCAATACTCATTTTGTTTAATTTTTTCCTATTTATGTAGTACCACTACCTGATGTTCATGTGTGTGTCGCCTGGCTATTTGTACAATGTCTTTATGAGCTGTTAAAGACGATATATAATTAGAAACACGCTCACAAGGTATCAACTGAGTCCTTGGTTACTTTAAAATTCCTTCTAGTATCAACTCAAAAGCACATCAGTTATTTTCATTCTAAAGATTTTCCAGATGTGAAGTTCACTACTTCTAAACAAACCTTTCCGTTAGCATGATAATATCCTTTAGCATGATAACATCCGCGTGATAATATTATCTTGTCATGATAATATATAAAGATCTGATGGGGAGCTACATTGTCAAAATTCAGAGTATATCATCTTAAGAACAAATAATTCTATTGTGTGCTCGAAGACACGATGAATAAGCTAGCAGACATGATGGGCAGCAAGGAAGTAACAGCCTATGCAAAACGTGCAATTTTTACATTTTCTCTTTTATGCCTTCAGAAATAAACGAGCAGGAAAATTGGAGCATCCAAAAAACCTCTCCTTTTGTTATTAATTATTATTATCATTTATAATTAACTCATGACCTTGCATAGCAATTGAAGGTAAGACACCACAGGATAGCAGCATCACTACATGAAAACACGATTAATAGACAGTGGCACTTAATAATAGGGCTGTACCGAATATTCGCTTCGGGGCCGAATAGTGGGTTAATAGCTATTCGGCGTTCGGCCGAATAGTAGCGGTCGGACCAAATACGAATAGTGGTCACGTGACATCTGTTTCTTCACATGTGGTGGCTGCTAAATCGAATGGACCGAAGTAATTCTGTAGTGCCTGGACCACGGTATTGTATTTTCAGCCGTCTCATTTTTAAGTTTAGTTACATTAGCTCCATTCCCAGTTTACACAGACTGGCAGAAGGATGCAAAAATTACATGTAGTTAACTCTTTACATTATTTTATGTATCAAATTAACTTAACTGAAACTTTGCTCCCATTTGAAATTTGTCGTAAGATCTGTTTTGTACACTATTAGTATTTGTTTTCGGACGAATAGTTGGTTCAATTATGCTTATTCCGCCGAATAGTGAAAATCACCTATTCGGTACAGCTTTACTTAATAAGCACATAATAATAATAATAATAATGATGATGATAATAAACAAACGACCCACCTCCGAAGAGGAGTCCCGCGGTCGTCAGTTGAAGAAACATGGAGCCGCAAAGGACGACCGTTCCCACAAAGTAGAAAAGTGGAATGCTGAGAGCGACACACCACAGAGCCCAGATGATAAAGTCATTCAGTCGCTTGGGGACGTGGTAGCATTGTCCTTTGACGTAGCGGCCGTTCTGTACAAAACTGTCATAGATGTCATCCTTCACAAACAACAACAAAACACGAATCAGTGCAATCATCTAATACTATTAGCTTCGTTTATTGTTATCCAATTAGGATCAACAGGAACACAAAATAAAGTACAAACATCCAGCTTCAAAACAATAGGAGCAAAAATTTGCTAAATGAGGAATAACAAAACACAACTTAACAGGTATTCAAGGAAGGAATATCCTGCTAGAGGGAACCCCAAGAAAGATTGCAAAACACTTGTGATCACTAATTGGTTAGAGTGTTCACCTTGCATCGTAGTGAGTACGGGTTCGAGACTCCTCCTCCGAAATGGTTGCTATGTGGGGATCTGGAGAAAATCCCTTACTCAGAATTGCTCAGCGCCATTGGTTGATGCTCCATAATTAAATATTGATTCTTAAAAATAAGTATTAAAACAAATAATCTTATCGTGGCTGTAAGTTAGCATTCTAAACAGGATCATCCCGATTAGGGTATAAACGAAATCCAGATCGGTAAACTCCCTGCTTCCATTCATGCAGATCCTTAAAGGGACCTTACTTTATTTCAATTTTACTGTAACAGTTGATAAACTGAGCAAAATGTTTCTCTGGCAGAGCTGATCCAGGTTTCATTGCAGAATACCAAAGAGCAATTTCATGAAACAGGAGTTTTTGAGCATTCACCAACCCAGTGGCTATTAACTGACGTTGTATTAAATAAATCTAATGCACCCACGTCTAATGCAGAAGGCTTCAACTGATGGTCCACCAACTCCAAATCATAACAGGGTAAATTTTATCCAGATGTTAAGTCTATGCGAAGAAACAGAGTAAATGAAATCTGAAAAAGGAAAGTCTTAGGCTGAGAACAAAATGACATAAGCAATTAAGCAGAGAATAGACAGCTACAGATCGATAGTTCTTAGCAACTGAAATGGGTCATACACAAAGAACAGATCCCGTCTTAGGTGTGACTAAAGTCAGAAGACCTGGATGAATTACCATAAAAACCCTGGATGGAATAAGGACCGGTTGTAACAGACGGTCACAATGAAATATGTGTGCGAAAATAAATCTAGATACATTTAAAAAATGATTCAGGCTACAAAAGGCCATGATGAGGTTATTAACATAGTATTATTACTATTACTTTTACTATTACAGTTTATTATAATTATTACTATCAATGTGCTTAGTTTGCAAATTCTTCCACTCACCTTTTCCTTGTAATGTTTGTGAAGCCATTTGCCACACTCTTCATCCGTCTCGGTTGGAACTTGCTCTAAAGGAATTCGCCTACATGAAACAAAATCATCTGAATTAATTTCTCCAAAATCTATTTATAGAGCACCAGTAATGGAAAAGGTGCCCAAGAAAAAAATGGATGGATGTGATACATGAAAAAACTGAAATGAGCCTGGAGGAATTAAGGAATGCAACTTCGGAAAGAAAAAAAACTGAGAGGATTGGTCATGGCGGTCGCTAGATTTCCAAGAAATGACAGCACAAGGTGACAAGGTGAGTAATGCCTAACTTTTTCTTTGTATTGGATTAGTTTCTTTATAAGGACCAACGTAGGACTCGAAAGTTCACATCTGATATCGTGTGACTATTGTGAGACTGGGCAATTTCTCATCTTGCTTCTTTGGATTCATCACAACATGGACAACTGTGGTAATGATGGCTTAACACTTAAAAATGCTTCATCACGATGGCAATTTTAAAAATGCTTCAGCACGATGGCAATTTAAAAAATGCTTCAGCACGATGGCAATTTTAAAAATGCTTCATCACGATGGCAATTTTAAAAATGCTTCATCACGATGGCAATTTAAAAAATGCTTCATCACGATGGCAATTTTAAAAATGCTTCATCACGAAGGCAACTGTAAAAATGCTTCATCACGATGGCAATTTTAAAAATGCTTCATCACGATGGCAGCTTTAACAATGCTTCATCATGGTGGCTTAATACTTTAAAACAATGCTCTGTCACGGCAACTTAGCACTTAAAAAACTGCTTCATCGCAATGGTTAAACAATTTAGAAATGCTTCATGGCAAATTTTAAAATGCTTCCTCATGGCAGCTTAGCACTTAAAAGAATGCTTTGTCATGGTGGCTTAAAAATTTAAAAAAAGAAATGTCTATCATGACAAGTCATGACAAAAATACTTAGTCACAAAATTCTGCAATTGAGGAGCCATGGACATACGCAACTGACCTCATGGTAACGCAGCCTCATTAAAAAGCAACTCTTAAGACAATACCTACCAAAGGGATGTCACACTGAGTACACCCTCCAGTTAACTTACCTCAAGTACATTTCTGCTCGACATTTCCTTCCCTGAATGATGCTCATGAGGGTAGGAGGCGCCGCATCCTTAGCGAAGGCAACGGTCAGGTCAAGAATTGCAGGCACTGCAACAGACACATTGCGGGAAACATGAAAACGGTAGGGTGACGGTTGCCATGACAACAATGCCTCACGCTATAATCCGTACGGCCACTGAAAGCTACGGTGACTGATTGGTTTGAGCTGTCAGTCTGAAACGCAACCCTCATCGCTTCGTATTAGCTCATATCATTATAAAATAAGACTGTTGCCCTAATTGCTTTAGTATATCACTTAATACTCATATCAATGGTGAAGTAATGTGGCCAGTATACAACCCCACATTAAACTGGTCCCATGTTCAGGGTTTTAGCTATGACCCTGGCAGTTCACATCCAAAACAAAAGCAAAAAGCCTGGCTAAACAGATCTAACCAAGCGACATGCAGAGTTCGTATTGGCATGGTGATCATAGTCGTGGTTGCCGCTGACACGGCAACAAAGACCCATACCTTTGCCCTTGAGACCGTGGACCGACTGAACGAAGCCCTTCGTGCGAGGCAGCAGGTGGTGATGAAGCTGCGGAAGGCCCTTCTGCCTGGCCACGTCCATGCTCAGCAGGTGCTTGGCCTCTGTGAAACGAGTTCCCTCACAGAACAGAAGCAACTGCATACAACGACAACAAACGCTGGCGGTCAGCTCAGTCACATCACGAACGAGTATAGCATGATACGAACCATAATTGTAATAATTAGTCTCATTATTTTAAGATAATCATCAGCACGGCTCATCCATCCAGTAATTAGCATATGATAATTAGCAGTAGCAGTATTTCAAATTATTATTACAATTAGTATCATTGTTATTATCATTATTATTTATTACTATGAAACGTAGTACTATGGCATGCATTATTATTATAATCACCATTAGTATCATAATTTTTATTATTATAACTAGTATCATAATCATTATCATTAGTATTACAGGCAGAATAGTATTTAAACAACTGATGTTGCACCAAACAGTCGAAATTCAAGAACAAATCTATTATCTACATTGGACACAAGAACCCCTTGTCCGAATTTTGGCAACCCCCATACCCGATTTCAACCAAGTCCTTAATGGATGACCCCTAATTCCTCATACAAGGCATCTGATGGATGCAAGATTACTTTCATGAACATTACAAAAGATTAAAAGCAGGCGGATCTACACACCGTGACCCAGTAGCCGTCCGGATAGTCTCGGATGTACTTCAAGTCGCGTGAAATGATTTCTCTGTCCTTGTCCCACGTTCTCTTGAGGAAGATGCTCTCCGTAAACATCCATGCCCAACCGATCAATGGAACAAACTTCAGACTAGATTTTCCAAATATCTTCGTTCCCTGAAATCAAAGTAATGTTATCATTATCATATTATGATCAATATTATTATTATCATCATCAAGAATTTTAGATGAACACAGCATCAGTCCGAGAAATGAAAGCTTGCACATTGCATGTACCATGAAGAGAGATCCAGGAGGCCTCGCGGCCTACAGACGTAATGATTAGGCCTCATTCAGCTTCCTCCCTCCGTCCACTTCGCTCGTTCAATAGACTTGACCTCTTGGTTCCTCATACTAGAACAGCAATGGCTCAGTCTCGATCCTCTACTTCAATTGGAATGCGCTTTCTCCATCTGTTTGCTCTAAAATTATTCTGTCTGGCAGTCTCTCATCCTCCTTTGCTTTTCTCAAACCTACTTCTTCTCACGGGGCCTTGTGCACTGGCAGCACTTCTGAATGGCTCATCCTACTAGAAGCACTCTAGAAATACTTAAATACAATACAATACAAAAAAATACGTAACATGATGAGAGCCACACAAAAAAGCCGTTAAATATGATAAGATAATTAGACAGGATTAGATTCAAGCGATTAGATTAGTGCAGCACTTGCCCCGAGCATCTTGAGCCGTTCGGCCAGAATCCAAGCCATGAGCCAGTCGATGTCGTACTTGTGGTTCATCAGAACAATCGTGTGTTCGTTGCCGAGGTAACGAAGGTCGTCGATGTTCTCAAAGTGTAACGTGCAATCGGAGCCAGACCACCATTGCGCAAGGAATGTGAATTCTGGTCAAAGCAATAATCACATTTGATCCAGTACAAATGCTCGTTCTCTTACTAACCAGTAAAAGCTGCAAATGATAAAAGGCTTTAAACTTCTAGTATGTGAATAGGTAACCAAGTTAGTTGGTAAGTCAGTATCTAAGTCAGTATCAAAGTAATGTTCAGTATAGTCTGCTTGTGAAATTGCTTATCCAACAGACTGTTAATGTTAATAACAGCAGTTAAGAATTTTATTCCCAATATCCCTAAGTTTGACAACTCCACCATTTGTATATGGTGACACTGGCTAATTAAATGGGTAATGTTATGGGCGCCTTGCATGGCTGCCGACATTTAAATTCAACCCCTATAATAACTTGTCATCATTCGTTCATAGTTTACTTGTAATCATACTGCAACTTGTCAGATTAAAATTAAACAAAGATGTCATTATATATTTATTAGAAATAATCAGATCAGATCCATTTTAAAATAACTCCTTTTCTAAGTAAGAAAATGCCTTCATCATATTTACTGTGAAGAACAGTCATGGGGAGTGTAAAGTGTAATGTAATAGAACATTTATATAGTGCCATTTCAAGTACTCAGCACAGAAGAATTGATCGAACCCATCGACCAAAAACTGAAATCAAAGCCAACTCACGGCACCAGTGCGAGTAGGCCAGACCGATGACGACTTTGCGGTAGAGGGCTTTGTTAAACGGCCAGATGAAGATGTAGGCGAGCAGCATGAAGAAGCAGGCGATCAGACCGCTCGTCACAAAAACATATCCAAGGAAGATGTGAAACGGAAAGAACGACGCCTTCATCCATCCCCACAGACCCATGTTTTCCACGTTACCTCTGATCACGACCGACCACCCTTGAGGGCTCTCCCATCAAAACAAAAACATACGCTATAAACAAGATGTCTAGCGCATAATGTATATAATTCCATGTCTGTAAGTGTGTGTGCATGTGTACTAAAGCAGGGCATGAAGTGCTAGTAGTTTCAAGTTTAATGTCACTTTGTGATAACAAGGACCATTGCAAAAAAGCAGCTCCTTCAAAGTGCAGCTAAAAAAATTTCTTCTTGGCCTTCAAGGATATCAAAATCTAAGTGCATCTTCTCCTAGCAACTGACTACCCGCGTCTCAGATAAACATTTCGGTGTGACCTTGAGCATGTGATAAATTTAATCAACAATAAAATAATAATTAGTGTTGCCCATATCCACTCTTGGGACTGGCACTGCTAGAATGCGAGCATGTGCAAAGCTGTCTGAAGTAGCTGAAGGAAGATACTCAGTCCCTTCACTTGTTTCTTGATCCGCCCGGCAACAGCACACAGCAGATGAATGTACTCACTTGATTGCCATAATCACTAGAGAGTGCTAGCTGAACATTAAGTCATGAAATTATTATTTATCTTTCTGTCCTGGTGGGTTTTTTGACCCACAATCACCACACTTGAAGTCTAATGTCTTACTCTCTAGACTATCTCACATAATATAAACTTACTATAATATAATCTTACTATATAAGCAAATTAATTACAAATTCAAATGAATTATTATGCAGAGACCTACCCGTAAATGTAGATTGACGAAGACTGTGTAGGAAACAGTTTGTGCACTTGACGAGAAGAATATGGGTCAATAACGAAGCCTTGGAATCTAAGAAAAATTCACCAGGCCTTGAGCACTGAGAACGTACCTTAGACTTTTTATCACTAAACTATGACATAAATGAAACTCCCGATAAGGTGAAACCCTTGATAAGGCCAAATCCTCTGACATCGAGCTTTGTGACAAATGCATATGACGTATAAAACCTTGTAAAACTCGTACACAAAGTTCAATTCAACATTCGGTCAACACGTCATAAAAGGTTCCTGCTCAGCTACTAATTATTCCAGGTTTTAAACTGAATTAAATCTGCAGTGGAAGTTGCTGGCCATATTTCATGATATTTACGATGACACAATGCAAGCTGTACAGGATTTTGTGTAATAGGGTTATAAAATTTTTAGATTAAGTTAAGGACATCAGTGTGTTGGCAGTTCATTACCACATTCAGACTTGAAAACAGTGCAACGTAAATATCATCTGAAACAGCGAATTCTGTTTGGAAGTTAAAGGATTCCTAGAGGGACTGATTATAACAATTAACAAGCCTACTCTGATCCTATCTGTTCTGATATCACCCACACACTTTACATCATTTGTCAAAAGGATTTAATTATCAGGTATGCATTAACACACACACTGTTGACAAAACATATACAAATATAATATGTAATTTATTCAAAAGAATCTGTTTGCACCGAATGATTACTACACATTACGCTACCAGAAGAACATTAAATAAATAATTATAATGTAAATTAATAAATAATTAGCAAATGTTTCACTGTACAACAGGGTACATATATAGCAAAAGTCTGTAAATAATGAATTACACTGAATTAAAGCGTGGTTAGGTTACTTAAGAATCCTTCAAGGTCGTAGATAAAGGCATGTGACCACCTACTAGTCGCTGCTAGAGCTAACAAAGTTCCAGTTTTCAGCCTGTCTGTTCTACATCATGGCCCAAATGATACGATAACAACCCTGCATCCTTCAACCATGATATAGGTCAGGTCAAGAGTCAGACAGATATCACAAAGTGATCCGCCCAATGATAAAGGCAACCACGCCGCCATAATTACCGTACAAAACGATTACTCACAAAGCTCAATTGATGCCGATTAATATCAATCATTCTAAACGCCTTCGGATTTTCTAAATTGATTATTTTATCATGAAAACTTGTTTTCACATATATGAACCGATGGTCGAATGTCTATTCGCCGCGTGATAACTACACGATCTCAATCATTATTGTCTGCGATTATCCAATCAATCAATTAATGTGAATTTAATATAGCGCCCCTTTAAGATATCTACTCAGAGGCGCTCGCGTATTGACTACAACAATCCATGTGGGGAAGCAGATGACCCGCCATAACCCATGTGGCTGAAAGCAGAAAACATCGTCGACAGCACCGATAAACGTGAAATATCATACCTACTCAGCACGTGAGGAAATCCTATTGCACACAGCTCGTGACCAAACTTCCCAGGGCTTTTAAAGATCGTGTCACCCGTGAAAACGGTCAGCCGGGGTGAAGGACCACAACCGGTAAATTAACTAAAATATTGAGAAAAGTCGAGGCCAATTAGGCCGTGCCCAGATTATATAAACGTATACAATTCCATTTTTACTACTAACCATCGACTTCATCATACCTGATCGTCAGGTTTTAGTCCAAGATTACGGTCGACAGACCCATTCGCCTCAAAGGTCAAGGCCCGCATGAAGGAGGCGTCGGACATCACACCATGCCCTGCGAAGAGCGAACCATTACGATTTGAAGCGCTGCCAACAATGATAGGCGTCATCAAAACGCCGACATTTTGGGAGAGTAAATTATACGTGCACGGGTTTATGGGACATTTGGGAATCTCGATGCGGTTTAATTGTTCATAAATTATATTCTTATTATATTTAATTATTTATAAAATGCACACGCTATGCTGTCTCATATACGCTACGTTCAAAAATAACTGCCACAATGCATACATTTATATCGTTAAAATATATTAAGGCGTGTGTTAAGCAGAAAAATTTCGATACGCACGAAATGTATTAAAACACTCTCACACATCTCAATCTTTTGTTCTGAGCGGAGAAAAAAGAAATCGCCCAGCCGATGTACCGGGTCCATAGCAATGAAAGCATGGTAATTCTGGGGCATGTCAGTTGTCATGACTGATACCATTTGACCGATAAGCGCATATGCTTCTAGGCAAGAGTCATCATTATTACCCCCCGCGAATGACGAGTGCTCGCGGCCTCACAGGAACCAAGTCCCCGGCATTGTGGGGCTTTGAGGGACAGCAGAAAGCGCGGCAGACTGCAATTCGTGATAGACCTCTTGATACGACTGCATTATTTTCCTGAGGACAACCATACCTTCGTGGCAGCGGAAAGAAACGAGAGGATTGGCTATTGCGGACTTGATTTGGTATAGCGCCAGTGTTTAATATGGTCTCCCTGACGTGGCCACGCTTTTGTGGGCGCTGAGAAATTTTCGAAGATTTACATTACATTCGTGCAACTAGGTTGAAAGGCGGATGGGAACCTGCTTGATCTGTGTTGAACCCACTCCTTCCACCTCTCAGGCCTCAGCCCTACTCCACGAGGCCACTACTGCATGACCGAATAATCCCCAGGGCGCACAACCTTATAAGGGAAACGTTTTTGACAAGAATGCTCTGCTTGGTCTATGCAAATCTCTTGTAAAAAACTGTGGTATAAACAGTTGGTTGAAATTAAAGCACGCAAGCACCTTTGAAGCTTTATCTAGCCAATTGTAATCTCAAAACTTTTAAAGCGCATGGCATCAGCTTATTCACGAGCGCTGCATCAAATCAGAGGCAGGTGTGCACCATTAAATTTGTTCTGTTAACTGCAAAGTTCCAAATGATAGAAACTTCTTCATGTTTGAGAGGCTGATGGAAACGACATTTGCACAATGTATCGAGGATAACTGGATAATAAAATCTGTATCTCGTCCCACACAAAGACCGAACCAGAAGGCAAAATAATGCAAACTGCTAAATCATTTATTACCACTGTGTTCTGAATATTGACAATATCAATGCATGTACCCTGCTCAGCAGAAATTGGTTAATGGGGGAGAGGAATGATATATTGTCCATCTCATCACTCAACAAACATCAGCCTACTTTTATTTTTTACATTTTATATAGCACTGCTCACAACAGTGGCCAGTGCTCAATGCAAAACCTAGCAAGTAGAAAAGGGTTACAGAAGCAAGAACATCAGAAGAGAACCAGCAACAATAGTTAGACACATCGAGATGAGGGTAGGCAGGGTAAGGGTAAGGGAATTCCACAGGGTGGCCAAATGGTAGAAAAAGGTCTAGTTTGAGCCGTTGTGGTCCTAATTCACAAAACAAATGGAACATTTATCTATGTCTAAGGCTTTTCTCATAATTATTGTAACAATAATAACCACCAGATCATTTCAGTGTCAACAGATACTGTCTCACAACTTCATTTATGTGTACAAAACAGATAAAGAAAAGGCACCTAAATTGCATTCTAATAAGAGTCCTTCCTTTCGCCCGCATCATTGTTACATGGATCCCAAAATAGAACATTAAGGTACAAAGATCCGAACATTAGTTGAATCATCGAATCCAGCCTCAATATAAAGCAACCACAACACATTTGCATTTGCCATTATTCCAAAGTTCCAAATTGCACACCCCCACAAGACTCACTGAAGGACTTTCCCAACATTCCTCACAGTAACTGCCTTGGGCGAGGTTAAAACCCATACACTCCGCATCACATGAGGAGCACTCTGATCAATCAGTCAACAGTGAGGTGACCAAGATAGCATTGTATGGTTTCCATGTATTGTGAGTCAAGAACATTTTCAGTTGTGCATTAAGATCCCATGTTTCCATTTAAATCTTGGAATTGCAAAATCTGTGCAACCATGCAAACACTCAACTGACCAATCACACAGCAAACATGATTAACAAAAGGTTTGGCTGGATCTGCACTCAACAAATAATTATTATAGTAATTTAAGTCATCAAAACGTTTAAACAAAAACCGTTTGTTTAATGTGGAATAAACTCGCAACAACAAGATGTCTACTGTTGTCCAACTGTTGTCTTGTTGCAACCAATATTTTCAGATAAGGAAAACAATGCTTTCAGACAACATAATCTGGTTGTCATCCTGCATCTTGTCGATGGCCGCAAAGAGTTCTGCATCGTTGAACTCGTCTCCGCGGTTCTCTTCGTTGACGAACTCGCGGATTCGGTCGACCGTGAGAGACTGAGCGTGCTCCGTTTTGAAGAGGTTGAACAGCGAAGTCTTGAATGTTTTCAGCCTGAAATAATTCAAAAGTGCATCAAACTTAAATTAATTTATATATAACGTAATCATAAATTTATATAAATCCCTCAATATATCACCCCTTCAAAATATCTACTCAGAGGCGATCCCTGTCTGACCACGGCTGAAAAATATTGATTTATATAGTGCCAGAGTGCTCTTGATCTAGGAGTGACTTCATTGATGAAGAGGGCAGTTTTCATGTGCTTACAGAACTGATCAGAGGTTAAGGAAGAATAGTTGGTAAGAAGGGACTACATAGCCTGTTACAGTAAGTGTTGTCCATTGAGCATGTATCCAGAAATATGTAAAAAACCGGTTTTCCTCCCTGTGCAACCGTGTTACTGTCAGACTGTGTTGGACTCAATGTTGAGCTGTGTGTCAGTTAATAGCTATAAAAGGAAATATGGCATACAAGTCTTACTCCTCCCAGTAGCACTTGTCATTGATCTATTGATGCAGGTATCCTTGGCTCATTGGAACAACGGTCAACAAAAGAAAAATTATTACCATGGTTTTGCCCCATTCAATTTCTAAAGGTGTGTGATATCCCATTATTATTTATTTATAAGATTTATATAGCACCCCTTCAAGAGATCTGGTATAACTGACGTTGGTTGTGCATTTTTTGGCACATAAAACTGCCACCATTAAATGTTGAGATAACTAATCAAGTTTAAATAATAGTCTACTTATCAATCCTCAATTTAATATCAATATTAAACTCACTAACAAATTGTAATTAAGAGTTTTAGTTTGACCATGGTCGATCATGGCTAAGGGTGATAGAGAAGACAACATACCTGTTGGAATCAATTCCACCCTTGCCGTTTGTAACGGTCTGAGGCGGTTCCGAGGTATCCATTGGGTGATCCGGGGCACCTGGAGAACGTAGAGGCACTCGAACAGATCCAGCGACAGTGGCATCTATGAAACACAAAACAAAAACCAAACATTAACAGTTAACATCTTTAAGTTAAGATAAGACTCATCAGGGGCGTCAATCCCCCTCTGACTGATGGAGCCAAAGACCCTGCTTCTAAGTGTCAGGAAGGTAAGATATCCCCACTAAGACTCAAGAAATACCACCCCTACTTGAAATTGGAGGCAGATGCCCCTGAGACTTATAACTAAATGTCAGTTAACTAAGGTTTGACAACTGCATGTGTAAGCCGCCACATGAGATGTGATTTCTTGCCTTCTATATCGTGTTGCTGAATTGTTTGTCCTAGAAGTAAACAGTCACAAAGTTAGCATAATAATAATATGATAATAAAGATTCGTTTTTTGATATAAATGGAATATCACTCTGCAAACCATTACAATATGTCAGTTGTTTAGTACCATAGTTTGATTCAATCGAGTTTCAGATAAAATTATAATAAATTATAATAAATGCAAGGATTCATTGAAGATTCTATCTAAGAGTTCTGTATGGAACTCAACGGATGAAGTTCTTATCATCCTTAACGGGCATTGTGTGGTCTAGGTCTACGATCATAACGACTTTGCTGATGAAGGATGATGATGGAATTATTCTTTGTTTCTGCCCTAGAAATACTTTCAACAGCATAATCTGTGACAGACAGTCTTAATATCTGCTGGAATTAGTCACATTTCGGATTTATTAGTACATGAATTTTGATTTTGCGTTCATCATCAATTTCTGGTGCTACAATTTTTCTATTCATGAGCCATTTCACTCGTCTGTCGCTACCTAAAGCTCGTTCACTTGTGTGAACTAAGGATTGTAAATAGCCTTGAAAATAAATTTTCAACTTAAAACTGGGTAACATTCCATTCCTAAGACAACATATAGCTACTAAATAAATAAATAGATAGATAAATAAATAAAATACATCTTATATATTTAAAGCACTACTCAACAGGGGACCGGCTTATTCATGAACACAGCAAGTCAGAGGGATTGTCAAGAAATCTCAAGTACACAAACACACATATTCCTAACCTTCCTGTTCTCCATCAAAGTCATATGGATCATATCCTTCCTCTCCTGGTTGGCGCTTCTTCCTTTCCGACCGAGCTCTGAAAAGACCAAGAGCTGAATCATTAAATAGACTGCCTCATGTTTTACACCAGAAACCCGTCATACCATACACAATTAAAACCATTCTGATAGCAGAAGCGAGGAACATGGATATGAAATATGATTCAGATTTATAAAGAGATCATATTGTAGTATTTTATATGGCTTCGAATTTAACACTGCCGCAGTATGTTTCAGTACAATTAAATACCAATTACAAAACCATGAATCAATTAGGAAACTGATTAATTTGTGAATAACAGCTAAGCAACCCAATGAGTCTACAAAATATATATCCATCAATGATACTGGGATGATCTTGAAACAGGGATCAGTTATACATTTTGATACAGGGATCACATTGTCCTAACCAGACATCAGCAATCCATGATACATGGATCAGTGTTGCATTGATACAGGATCATTCATACATTAATGCAGGGATCATCGATCTATTGATTCAGGGATCAGCACTGCATCGTTACAGAGGTCCGACGGTCTGTTTTCCATTGGCCAGATTTTTTTTTCATCAAGTAACTGAAAGTACTAGAATATTTATCTGACCGTTTTTTTTTTGGCTCCTTGCCAGCTGCTCTATTTTCATCATCATCCTCAGAAGATGCCTCTCCATCGCTGCCATCCGATCGTTTTCTTCTACGCTCCTTTTTCAAGACCTGCATTCAAGCACAACAAAACCACGGTCAGCATTCAATGGTGTATCAAAAAGCATGTTGGGTCTTGATAGTGTCTTGCCTAGTATTCTAGACTGTGTCAACAAAATCAAAAGGTTGGGGTTCAAATCCTAACCAAGGCAGAAATTTAGTTCAAGATTTCTGCTCCACTTGCGCTCAGTAGCCAAATCAGCTGCAATGAGTATGTTGACACTGTCAGTGGGAAGATGAGACGGCAAGGGAGAGGAATGGTCAACCACCCTCATATGCCGAGGCTAAGAAAATGAAGTCACTAACGTCTTAAACGTATGATCGCTTCATGGCTAGCTTAGGAGACTGCTCTTCCACTTCTTCGAAATGCATGTTAACCGTGCACACTGCTCTTAAATGGATTAAAACAAAGAATTCAACACTTTGATGTATGCAGTTTGTACATAAAAAAGGAGAATGCTACATTTAAAAAGCAATAACACAAATAGCTTTTTTTAAAAACCATCCAACAATTTATCAATTGATTCAACAATGTGCCTCTTTGAAATGCAAATGCATGATTTGTGAATTTTTGAAAATCAAAATGCATGCTTTGTGGTTTTTTCCCAATATGAAAAATGAATTTATTTACAACAGTAAATTCACGATTTGTACATCTTTGAAATGCAATGATTTCTACCTTCTTGAAATAAGCATACTGCACAAGTTCAATTGCCGCATGGGCGTCGTCAATGTCCACCGTCTTCGACAGACGACACTTCGCATGAGCCGTTGACAGACGAATCATCGTCTCAAGACAACGAGCAGTCACCGGCTGCGTCTGCAGAAAGCGATAATCAACCAATAAAGTAAATGTCTAAAGGAACTACTCAACTGCCTGCATCAATGTTCCTGGTGCGCATGATAAGCTATGATCATTGTCACTAATCACCCGCGCATTTGAGAAACGCTTAAATGTTAATAATACACAGATCCATATAATCAAAAAAATAACCCAAACAAAGAACGTAGGAAATAGAAATGTATGCATTCACCATTTCAATCATACAACAGATATCTGTAACTATTATCTATCAAGTATATGTATATGTACATAGACATATACTTGATAAACCATATACTTACATAATACAATCAATCTAAACTAACAAAATCATGTCTGGTGATTAAATTTTTATAAGTGATCGTAGTTGGCTGTTGTTTACACTAGACAACATATGCCAACACAAAATGACCAACACTTAGACTAGATCATGTGCTCATACAAGATGATTACTCATCTACTAGGTGACTAGCGCACAGCTAAGATAAATATATTACATGACAAGCGCTTATAGTAGGCAACATGAATTCAGATAACAGAGCTTGACTCATGCTTATGCTATCTGAGCTACTTTGCACTAACACTAGACAACTTTCAGTCACACCAACGAATTTCAAACGACCTACTCCAAGAGTTAACAGCAAATACAAAAATGTGATTATAAGTCACCAGATCAAATCAAACTACACAAGACGACCCCTGCTTACCCTTGAAATGTTGTCCTGCTGGTGAGAGCTGTCCTGGCCGCGCAGTTTTGAGTATTCTTCTGCAATGAAGTCCGCCGCTTCTCGGGTCAAAATTGGTTTAACGTCGCGTGCAACGTGTATGTACTTGCGCATGAACTTCATACTGATTAGACGATCCCTGATCAGACGAAGATCACAATTTCAAAACAAACTGTATATAACAACTATGACCATATTGCACTAGATAATAATCTTAAATAAAGTATATTCTATTAATCAACAAAGATATAACTGATATTATTACTATAATTGTGTGGCACATAATGTTCAGTGTGCGTTGAGTGAGCAGGTTCGACTCTCGTCCGGGGAGTCACTGCGTAGGAACCTTGAGCAAGTCCTTAGCGCACAGTTGCTCTGCAGGACAACTGCAATTGTGGCGTCGAGGCATGTGTATGCACTTCTGTGCAAAAAATATTGGAAGAAGGGTGGTATCAAATTTCGGTAATAAATAAATAAATAAAAATAAATACGTACATTCAAAAAAATAGTCATTATGCATCTGTTATTATTTGCAAAACTCAGGAGTATGTAAATGGGCTGCATAAATAATTTGATTAACAGATAAGAATCGTACTTCTTGCTTTTGCCTCGCTCCTGGTGAAGCAGTGGATCAAATTTTTCATAAAGTGGAGTTTCTTCTTCATCATCTTCCTCGGCATTTAGATCTTGAGTTGCAAGAAGGTCCAGAGAACTTGTCAGAGGAAGCGCTAGCATATTAAAAACAACAGGAAATGTTCACTTCAAACTAGTACAGCTGAACTTTTATGCTAACTTTAGTCTGAAAATGCATCACAGTGAAAATGGAAGTAAAAACAATGGTCATAAACAAAACACTTATAAAACATGGACAAAAATTTGAATAAAAAAAATTGAAGCAAACATGAATAAAATTAATGGGGTTTCTAATTCATCAACATATCACTACATCACACAGCTTTGTCTAAAATAAACTAATTTTGGTTACAATATGCCTGCTAATTAAGCAAAACGAGAATGCTACTGCAGTCATAACATTTCTGTCTGTTCAGATAAACAACCACAGCCAAGTAAGCCAGCAAAGCAGCAAGCCAGTTTGTAATAAAATCAAAGCAGCAAGCCAGTTTGTAATAAAATCAAAGCAGCAAGCCAGTTTGTAATAAAATCAAAGCAAAGCAGCAAGCCAGTTTGTAATCAAAGCCTTGAGATACACATTCTATTTACCATAGCCATCTTGTTCTCCTGGGTTTCTGAACCTGTGAATACGCAGCACGTGATCGGATATACGTCGATCGTTTTCCGGATCATTCTGAAAACAGCAACCAAGACGCTAAACGCCAACTAAGAAGATCAGTACCTTAAACAATCCCTTAATGGCAGTGTGGGTAGACGACAGTCAGCAATTGTCGTGCATCCCACGAAAACTTATGCAGATGAATCCTACAAGCAAAGCAGTAGAAATAACATAAATTCCTGAAATCCAATGTCTCATCATTTACCAAGGTTCCAACAGTTCAACAGAGAAGGTACATAATGTGCTTCACTCAATGGTATTAGTTCATCACAGGCTTTTCATAAACTGCAACTTCCATCATGCCTTCCCAAAATCAAATCCCCAATGTTCTCCAACACAAAGTCACGGGTAATCTCAGATCCGGCGTGCTTCAATGCAAAATACATCTTCAATTTACCTAAGTAATACCTGTTGAGAAGTGCTACGGGGTGCTCGATAAGTCTGAAAATGAAATAACCGCAGACAGGTAAAAGAACTTCTGGTGGAAATTGAATTTCTGCATACCATGTCGAGAACAATAAAGAGCAAATCGAAACGTGACAGCAGTGAATCCTGAAGTCCAATATTCTCCATCGGAGTCTTGTATTGATTGTACTGAAATAAACAAAGTCAAGTTTAAAGCTAAAACAACTCAAAGCAGCACATGACCAGAATAGTCAAAAACCATATCTTTTAGAAACAGCACTAAACAGTGACTGACCTAACTTCACAGACAAATTAAATTTAGGCTCATTTACTAATAGATCCATACTATTTCTAGCCATGGTAAAAACACCAGGACCAGGTAACTAGTAAATACTAAAGCAACTTATAATTATAATTTTTACCTCTAATTAGACATTATGTTGGATGATATAATAAAATGCTTTGGATATTTAAGCATCTGGTTCAACTAAACATCAATAAGCTCTGGTTGAGTTTTTATTGTCATTAATATTATTAACTCTTTTAGCAGAGCTCCAGTCTGACAACCAATAGACCACAGTAAGCAAATTATTAACAAATTCATTTATTAAAGTGCTAATTACCCATGCAAGGTCAATAAACCTGAATTTGTGGTATGGATTACTCGTCCAATATAGGTTCAGATAGAGTGATGCAAATGTCAGAGTAAAACAGTGAAGTAAGGACTTGTACAGAGTCTGCTTATATAATGATACTGTCACAGATAGCTCGAACCAAAATGTGGTGCAACATCGTAAGCACAAGTCACCAGATCGCATTGGCAGACATACGTCAAATACATTGCATGTCTCAAGTTACACAGAGTATTTACCACAGACACCATTTCTAAGCAATGGCATATGACCCAAGTCACAATAACGCAATCATTGAGTCAACTCACTCTTCCATAGACCGGATTAGCCGCAGCAAGGACGCTACAGCGCGCATTCAGCTTGGCGTGTATTCCCGCTTTGGCAATCGTGACGCGTCCCTGTTCCATGACTTCGTGAATTGCTGTTCGATCGATGTCCGTCATTTTGTCAAATTCATCGATGCACACGACTCCTCTGTCAGCCAGGACCATTGCACCTGCCTCCAAACGACGCTCACCTAAGACACAAACACAAGGCTTGCATTCAAACGTACCCACAGACAAACACAAGGTTTGAATTCACACATACCAACACACAAACACAAGGTTTGCATTGAAACGCAGGCATGGCTACTGTCAAAATTTTCAACTTAACTTAAACACTAAAAAGTCAGAGACAAAACCTTCTGTAACTCATCGCATTTTGAAGAATTCCCCCACATATAGATCAGTGTATGCAGCATCCAAAAGTCCCATGTACTTAAAGCAGCACAAAAATAGTTGCAATACTGCAGTTGAACACAAAGAACTAGAAGAAAAAGATGAAATTAAGGCCAGGTGCCATTAACTGATTGGCCTTTAGCAATGGGGCTTTGCTTTAAAAAAGTTAGGACCCACTAGTCTAGATACACTGTTCTGATGGCTGTGACGGGACACGTGCACCTCTGTAGATTGCAAACAAACATCAGACAATCGTGCTAAATGAGATTCCCTACCGGACTCTTGGTCTGTGGTGACAGCCGCAGTCAGACCAACACCTGACGATCCACGTCCGGTTGTGGCAACTGCACGAGGAGCAGTATGCAGAACGTACCTTTGAAACGGAAGACCACGTAATGTAAAGACCAATTTTCATTTATAGAGAAATTTATGTAGCGCCCTCTCAAGGTAACTACTCAAAAGCATAACCTTAGAAATGGAAACCCTGTAACATGAAAAGATTAATTGCTATTGTGAGGGTCATATGATGAAACGGACTCGTTACACTGCAGGAAGTGGTGTAACACAATAATTGTCTGTTAATTAATTAACTAATTAATTATAAACTTCATTTCACACATCATTTTCCTTAAAGATGAACTGAAACTCGGCTCAGAGACTGCACTCGGCCGAGTATCATAGCAGCTGGCCCTATTCGGACAAACCATGGGTCTGAGTATTAATCAAAGTACGAGTATCAATGAAACTGAAAGTAACAAAACAAACAAATTATATAAAGTTTATCTTGCTTTCAACCAATCAATGCATAAAAATTGTGCAAACTAAATATCAAGGGAATAAGAATTTCTAAAATATTTTATACTTGGTACTCAGACTCGTAGGAAATTGACACTCGGTTCATCCATAACTTTCTCACTGGCAAGAACACAGCATACAAAGCAATGCTCTAAGCGCCCTCGTGAGGTTCTTATAGGGCGCTATATAAATTTTCATATACATACATACCTATAATCTCAAAGCAATCTTCAACAAATTGAGGTCAGATCCCACCTCAACATTTGAGACTTGGCAACAGACGGATCTCCAATCAGCAACAGATTAATATCTCTACAGCAAAAAACAACAATGGCTCCACAAACAACATAACTAAATATATTCATAATTCTTTATAACGAATTCTCTGCCTGCTACAAGACCACATCCAATTTCATAAATTAATCATAAATCTTACAATGTAGCAATCGACAACATGTTTACATCCCAGCCACTCTGATTATTTAGTTAGACTCCAACTGTGAAATTAACTCCACAGAACTGGAGTCTTAAATTACATCCACCAAATAGTGGTACCACTCTCCTGTAATAGCAAATGCTCCTTGTGAAAGATTTGTAAATCGAACAACGTAGAGTGGACTCACAAATGCAGTCATTAGGGGATGAATCTATTGATACAGCATGTAAAACCAGGATTCAGGGAAACATGGATAACGCAGATAATGCAAATCTGTTGTGTAGCTACGTCAGCGCCTTCGAGAGGTTCTTATAAGGTGCTATATGAATAGCCTAATGCCTACATACATACAGAGCATCAATAATCAGCATAACACTGAAATTCCCATATGATGAAATCACTAGAAAAAGCTTATAAGCTTTCGGGAAGTCATAATGACCACCATTTTATTCCGTCTTACCTGGATCGGAATTTTTAATGGGTGCAATATAAATTTGGATTGATTGACATTACGCTAAGCAGATTGATGAGTTAACCAGGAGCACATAAATTAGTCCACACTGGCCCTCTCAACTTGTGGAGACATCTATGCAAGATTCTGAAGCTGTAAGCACAGAATCCTTGTTGCCTACTCACCCTCTGATGCGGGTTCCATTTTCGAGAACCTTCTCAACGCCACCAAGCAGCATGCAGAGAACAGCCTTCTTTATGAACTCGTGTCCATGGATAGTTGGAGCGAGGGACTGAGCCAGCTGCTCAAACACATCCTATAAACAAACAACTGAAGTTACGTGCACGCAGAGGCAAATTTCCTACGACGGATCAAGAAAAGGCTTCAAATAAATATCTTGACACACGCACACACCCACATACACCATAATGCGCTAAGAATGACAAGAAATATATTTAAATACTATAACTTATCTAAATCGCCATCAGCATTATTCCACTGTGTATGTCATGGGGTTACAGTCTGGCCTCTACTATCTGTAATAAACAAATATCATTATTATTAACATAATGAACAGAAATAACCCCTTATATAGCACTAAAATAGCCCCTCAAATCTAATCAAATTACTTCTATAACACCATTTTAGAATTCCTCTTGATCGAGGGTCCAAAGCAAACTACAATCATCATTGTCACTGCCTTTGTGTCCTTGAATTTAAGAAAAACTTCAACTTGCTGAAAGTCGATGAAACACTGAGCCAGCACCCACCACATTCTTTTGACGGCTGAATTTTTTAATGTTGGCAATGTCCTTTGCCGAGAAGACCGGAGCCGCTTCTTTGCTCAACAGCTTCACGTTATTTGCCACAAGAATCGTACTGAAAGGAACAGACAAAGCGACATCAACATCTTTCCAACACACAGCTTAAAAACAAAATATTATTCCTTTAAACCAATTCCAATTAACTGTCAGTCACTGATAAGTTGCATTTGTTGAAATAAAATTCTCTTCCTTCCAAAAAAAGCAGTCCAAACATCATCATTTCTTCTAGGCTTTCCAGGACCATCCTTCCACAAATTCACACTTTGGTGTGACCTTGCGCACGTTACAAATTTAATAAATAATATGTAGTCATCATTTTGGCTTGTGAAAATCAAAGTACCAATACATTCAACCATTCATTCATTCATTGATGCCTGCAGACAATGTATGCAGCAACAATTCACCACATGGTCCACACGCATGACACATCCCCTACACTGATCACACAGAATGCGTGCTCTGGCAAGGCACAACTTCATTTCTCAAATGCCTGTAAACACAACATTATTGGCAGAGAAAATCTAGTGAGAAACACTCACCGGAAAGTTCCGGTGGTGTAGCCGTTCTTCTTTCCAGGCAGACACCGGTACATTCCAATCACCTGGATACGATCGCCCGGTTTACAGGCATCCACAAGATCATCGTCGGCAAGAACGTCAACGGAACGAGGCAACTGCCCGGCAGGAGCCTTCTCAGGCATTTCCTTTGAACAGTTGGAAAAATTTCAAGGATTGTTCATATAGAACATTCGTGTTCAGGATTGATATGAATACACCAAAAACTAAACACTGACTGGATGAATCATTTAATGTAACGGAACATATGAAGCCTTCATCGAAAGAACCGCGGAAGTCCATTTTCGATTTATTGATATATCCCCAACAAAATTTTTAAATCTACAGATATCTGTATACTTCACAAAATTTTTAAATACAAATATTGTACATCTGTAGATTAAAAAATTTTTTGGGGATATATCAATAAACTGAAAATGGACTTCTGCAGTTCTTCCGATGAAGGCTTCCGCTAAAAATCGGCAGAGAACAGGAAAATCTTAAGGTGTCTCCGGAACTTATGCTAGGGTCAAAACCAGCCAAGAGGTCGGTTGCACCATTTCAACCATCTGTGGAGAATCACACAAGGTCTGCTTTCTTTTTCAATGCCATACTATTTTTATTGAGCACCATAAGTTCATAGAATTTCGAGGTAGGTGCACTTATGTTGAAAAGGAATGATGGCTGATTTTCACACAACAATTAAGATCTACCAATGGAATAAGGAAATGAACACAGAGGAGACGCATTTTCAAGTAGATTGGTATCGCCTCTATGCAGCCAATGGTAACATGCAGATTAGTATAACCTGCACGTTGACAATGGTATCACACAAAGTGGTATTACCTCAATGCTGACAATGGTATGCATTAAGCAGAGTGGTATTACCTGTATGCTGAATGTCTGATGGTCTCTGTAAGTTGACAGACCATACTCAGTTTCTAGTGGGTTGCCATCATCATCCTACAGAAACAAACATTATACATTTACAACATCTGCCGAAACATACTTCATGCTCCACGGCTGATTCAAAAATTACGATTCCAGAGCATGTCTCCCTTCAGAAGCAAGCAAGACCAGCAAGCACAAGAAAAGCACAAATTTACATAACCTGCCAAATGACTTTTGGAATTGGAACTGGCGTATTGCACTGAACAATCAATGCAGCTGGAGTCATGTGCCAACAATCAGTGTGCAACAGACGCTAAGAAAAGCTACTAGATTATACCAATTCATGTCCATATTTCTTGATTACTATTCAATTGCATTTGTTGCTTAACAACACTTAAATGATAGTATTAGCAGTAGGACCAGTAGAAGTAGATTTTTGCACAGGTCCCTTTTGACTGGTTGGTTCTCTTACTTGACTTTTAGCACTGTAGTGTTCAAGTTTTATGTTCTTATCATTAAAGGTTTTATGATGCAAAAATAAAACTAATAGTAATAATGAGGTAAATAGTAACCATGTCAAACGAATGCCAAGTCAACACTGGAACATGGCACAGTTTTTTTTTTCTTTTTGAGAAACATGCCAAAACAAAATTTTTTGACTTTTGGGTCAAAGAAAGTCACATGTCCATGAACTGTTGATCTGAAACAAATGACTCAAAATCGAAAGCATCATACGAAATCAAAGAGCATAATAAATGACATGGAAATAATACATATGAAAAAATCAGCGGCTTACTTTGGTCGGATAAACTCCAGAAGTCGGAAAGGGGTCAAGAGAGGTCATGTCAGTGTATTTCCGTTCAATGGTTTTCTTTGTGGCAGGACAGTAGTGGACGCTGCGGACAACCTTTGGTCGGATGAGTGAACCTGTGGGACAGATGACAACAACAGGTATATGCGAATTCGAAGTCCAAGGGGTTATACAATTAGTACATTTTCAAACAAAACATCTAACTCATTCTTATTTTATAATTTTCAGCAACCAGCACAAATTCCATATTTAAAGAAATAAATTGAACATATCCATTTTAACATGTTTTAGAGGGTAATTGCATCTTATTAAAACATCATACCATTGAGCCCTGCAAATGAGCGAAACAATACTTAGGAACTTTCCTATGTGAAGACAAAAGAAACTCGTAACTTGTTTGCAAGTTGAAGTGATTTCCGAACCGAAGAAACTTACTTTTTGTCACAATTCCTTCCACACAGACCATGTTGCCAAGGAAACGGGACATAAGGGTACGCGGTGTCACGTGCTTTGAACCAAAACTAGAACACCACAAAGATTTCTTGTTAACATCTTCTTGTATCTAACAACTCCCATTATCATAATGCAAGAGGAATTAATCTTAATATAATGAAGCGCTCCATTACATTATATACATTACATAATCAATGGTGGCCTTAAGTAGTTAAATATCCTAAACCAGAGGTCAGCAACATATGACCTCTGGGTACCTTAGAACTGGTCCTTTATATCAGCACTGTACATGACACTTTGGAACGTTCTTTCTGTCTAATTTACGTGTTTTAAAAACTAAATAAACTTAAAACGTTTTTTACAGTGTGGGACTGTAGGTATTAGGATAGTTAGATTTTCATCATTAAAATCATCTTCATTTATTTAAAAAGTCATTCTGCAATATTCAGTTTAAACAAAATTATTATTCCCATGTTATCTGGGACAAAATAATCTGCAAAATTTTGCTCACCACTTATCTGATCTTCATAATAAGTGCAAAAATTAAAATAAAATAATTCCACAAAAACAGGGCCATTCTTAAGAAACCAAGCTACAGTTCTCACCTGCCCTCAAATCCGATAAAGAATTCCTCCGTCTGCTTGCTATAGACCGGATCAATTGAAGCAACAAACTCTTTCAGGGCTCTCTGAAATGCCAGCAGTTCTTCAAAACCGCTCGCCAACAGCCTACAGGAAATAACAAGTCAAGAATCCTGATTTCCACCATGACAACATTTTTTTAGGATTTAAAAAAGAATTGGATATTAATAATTAATGAAGAAAATTGAAGATGTACTGCATCAATGCATGAATGTTCACTGAGTAGAAATTAGAAGCCTGGTCTAACTAACAGAGTTACAATCTCATGTCAAATTTATTATACTACCATCTTGTAATGTATTATCATGCATTAGGATGCATAGTACATTACTATAACTCCCTAATCACCAAGTAATAAGCTTGGTCTAACTAACAGTGCTATAATCTTACAACAAATTTATTATACTACTCTCTTGTAATGCTCATAATCATGCACTAAATCTATCCTCATCAGCATTCTACCCATTACCGAAAACTGCACTTTTCTGTCGTAGTCAGACTGGGAGCGCCTCCGAGTAGATATCTTGAAGGGGTGCTATATCAAGTTTCATTGATTGATCTATCCACCTATCCATGTCCACAAATATACATTGCAATCACATAGGCAGTAAACCGTACTCAGCTGCTCGTTTGGGGTTTTTCCGGCGTAGGTCATTGATGTTGACAATGAGTCGGACTTCATTGTCGGCAATCATGTCCTTGACCTTTTGCTGGTAGACCCATTGATCTTGCTGTAAAGAAACAAACACTACACATGATAACACAAATGACAAGCAAGTATATTCTTTATTAGACTGCCAGCAAACATACAAGAGCTCACAAGAGGTAACGGAGAAAGCATCAATTTAAAGTCGTATAAGATTTACATAATAAAAGTTCTCTTAGTAAATGAATCAACTTTAGGTAGCAAGAGGTCATGTGGCCTGGACTGCATGCCGAATGAGGAGGAGACCTTGCAGGGAGGGAGAAGGTCGTGAAGGAAGTGACATACGTTCAACAGGACTGAGCAGAAAAGAGCAGTCAGTTATGGAGTGCTCAGTGGTCTTCAAAAGAAGGAAAGACAACAGGAAGGAAGCCAGACCAAATCAATTTTCTTAGGAGACCATTAACCCTTTATTGATTATGCCTTACACTTTATTACATGCTGGTCGTTAGAGGGTTAAGGAATTTTACCTCTTGCGTTTACTGTGCAACATAATTTAAAGTCAAAGTTAGGTGAGACAATACATTTCAAACTAACTACAATTATTGTCATTTAATTGCTGTTTCTGCATTTAGAACACACTTCATCTTCTTCTGGTTCTCTGCTTCTTAGGCAAGTTCATACATCCAACTGCCATTAAATTCCAGCACATCGCAATCTAATGAGAAATTATCTAATGAGAAATCATCTGTTCATTGCGCAAACCACTGTATGTGAAGAACTTGCTCAAGGAGAGACTCGAACTCACACATACTCCACATTACAAGGCAAGCATTTAACCAATCACATAACACAAGATAAACTTCTGATACAGGGGAGTTTATTCTTAAGTTTGGGGTTTTATGGTCGTAAAATGTCTTCAACACATGAGGACAAAATTATTTTTAACTAGGGCATAACTGAGTAGACAATTTCCACCAAGTACCAAATCCAAGTATTTGGGTGAATTGTATGCCGGATCTGGGTACGAACCGAACAGTAGCAACAAATCTGGCCAGCGACTGGCAGAAAGTACCATCCGTAGGCAAAGCGTAGTTAACTTGCCACGTGCACAACTACGGATAACTATCTATAATCAACGCAGAGTCTATAGCGATATCCTTCATATAGCGTATTGTCGCACTCTAATCCATAACAATCTCTATTATTTAATAACCTTATTTGTGAAAAAAATGTAAAACCTTGTTATTAAATTTGAAATGTCTTTACACTTTAATGTTTACTGGAAAGTGGGTGGAGCCAATTCAATTCGTATTGTCGCACTCTAATCTATAACAATAACTCTAATATTTATAACTTTATTTGTGAAAAAATGTAAAACCTTGTTATTAAATTTGAAATGTCTTTACACTCTAATGTTTACTGGAAAGTGGGTGGAGCCAATTCAAGCGGGAAAATTACTGATTTGAAAAAATATTAGTTTATCAAAAAAATTATTTTAAAAAAGTTATTTTTAGCTATTTGCGGATGTAATATTTGCCGAGGCAAATACTTCCTAATAGTCCAATATTCGGCTGTGGCTAATGTCCGAGGCGATTTCCGGTTACGCCCCATTTTTAACAATAATGTTGACAAAAACTATTAAATAACCTGGTATCTGTGACAAGACTGACAGTTACTAGTCTGAAGAGTAAGGGAGGCAAGTCATCAATAGCCTGGTTAGCTACATTGGCAAAGGCAAATGTCAACACAAAGCAGATGGAAGGAAGCCAATACAATTGGATACATATATTGCTCGAAGTTACATTTCTGACGTCTGATTCTCTGGCTCACATGGTCTGTGCAAAAAGACTTCAAATTATGTGGCATCCATTCAAAGGCAACTGTTGTGAAAGTTGTGCATCAAATCAATAAAAATTAACAGCTGTCACACAGAACTTTGTCCCAGAGCAGTTTCTCAAACTGTGCCTCCACATTTTGATAACATATTATATTATTGTTTAAAAAACTCATCCAGTACACTATTGCTTAGCCATTACAGTTGGACAAATCTTCCGAAAGTTCAGTCACTATACAAACAACTACAACACTTCTCGTACTGTCCAAAACGCCTATAAAAAATGTAATGCGTCGTGGGGTTCGGTTAGAGTCAGGTTAGACATCATAAGGTTTAGCAGATATCCGGTTAGGCGGTGTGAGGTCGGTTAGAAAACGGATTTATGAGATCAGGTTGATTCTATGTCAGAGACTACCAGAGTCTCGGAGATTCACTACGAGGCCCATTTAACGCGACTCTCATCATGCCGCTCCCGCGATCACCGCTTAGATTACAGAAATCAATAAAGATAAGTGACTAACATCGTCATCCAAAAATTCAAGATATTCACGTTGGATTTCCCTGAGCCTATGGTCAGTTTCTTCGGCCATTTATGCAGAAATTAGACAAAATTAACTCAAATTGTTAGCCAACAGCTCAGCCCAACTTTGTTCAGTTCCCGCCGCAATGCGATTACTTTATGGTTCCCTGCATTTCTAAATTGATAAGTAAGTAAATCATTTATGGTCGATTCAAATCGTAGTCATAGACTGTTATTTTTTTCGTCCGACAAGCTAACACGAATAGAGGCATAAAAATATTATTGCAATTTTGCTAATCAACGATGCTTTTAATATACATGCAAATTAATATGATAATTAAGTATGCTACACAGAGTTATCTAATCAAATCTAATACCTTTTGGTTCCATTGTAACAATAAATATCATCCGAGGGCTTCAAAACTCAAAAATTGAATTACAATCCGTTAATTCCAAAGACCAGCTCAACGATACAATAACTATGTGGAAATACAAAAGACGTTCATGGCAGCCTTGGATGTATTGGTCACTGGATGTCAAGTCAGCTGAGCTTGGTCACTGGATTCATATTAGTAGGCCTATCAGAGAGTCAGCGAAGCTGATCTTTTCCTCTGGTTCACCATTCTTACTGATTGCACAACCGCCATTATATTATATTTGTGGATACGAATTAATCATACTACATTTCTCTGC
The DNA here is from genome assembly GCA_959347315.1 of Bimastos eiseni. Taxonomy (NCBI): domain Eukaryota; kingdom Metazoa; phylum Annelida; class Clitellata; order Crassiclitellata; family Lumbricidae; genus Bimastos; species Bimastos eiseni. Next base: position 39,288,344 of record OY365811.1, on the reverse strand, counting down.
AAGTGGCCTTCGGAATTCGATCGACGAGCCACATGTTGGATAAAACAGCTATTAGCCCTAGACGAAACACTTTAGCGGCATGACACGAATTAAAACACCTCAGAACAGTTTAGGAAAGCAACGAGTCAGCGATCTGTTTGCAATTGCATGTCTCGTAGAAGATGCAAAAGATGTGAACATTGATTGATTTTGTCGTACCTGAAACAAAGACGATGTCCTTTTTATTAGCAAACGGCTTTTAAAATTGTTTCATAGGCGGAAACTTAGTCCTGGGTTGGGGAAGGGGAAGGGGACAGGATGGACAATTTTCAATTCCCAAACATATGGATGTTGCAAAAAGGATGAACAGTGGAAACACTGTAGAAATGTATTATATTCAATACATTTTTTATGAAATATTGGGGCTACAAGTAACTCCATCCCCTCCACCTGAAGCTTTAGAGGGGACCGTTCCCTTCTGTCTCCCTAAGTCTGCGCCTCTGAAATCATCATATACTATTGACAAAATAAGAGTTTGCATAGATTTCTAACATTTCTTGCAAGTATTCCACAACACCCATTTTGCAAATATCTACATGTAGACTAATTACTGGCCAAGATTTGCAACCGCCTTCTAAAAACGGAAATGATGTTCTCGGAACTGCTTGTAGCCTAATGGTGTGATGATGGTATTAGTCTGAGACTTTCAGAAGTTGGCAACATATTTTGAAGATACGTATGCGCTAATATGTATACTAGCCCGAGTACACATAGGCATATTTATAGACAATCAACATGCATGGGTCCCTCTGGAAATCACCTCACAATGTGACATTTTAAAAATAATGTCATTATTTGATATGTAGGCCTAGTGGTCTACCCGAATAATTAAAGTCCACGCTGCCGGACCCTTCAAGAAGCCACAGGTCCTGACGTCGCGATATTAGCGACAGTCCCACACTATCCTCCTCATTGACCTCAAACTCACATCTGCATTATACAAATTTTGGTATTGATTCATCTGGCAGGTCTAAACCGTAAGCGCATTTTTTTATCTCTAAACATTGTTAACAACCATCTGACTCGATGCAGCGCTCGTGAATGAGTCGGTGCCCTGCGAATGGCTGTCAACAAATATGGAGTATACGATTTCGATTAAACAGTCTTTCATTGATACAGAGCAAATTGTTCGCGCGAAAACAGGTCAGTAGGGCAGCGTCGATTATAGGAAAATCCACTCCATAGCTGCTGCATAGGCCTTTCCAATATTCATTATGCTACACGCGTACATCAAAGCCTTTAGACGAAGAAGCGCCGGGATAGTATTGCCACGCTAAAACCTCATAAATCACTATTTTTATATGAGAGGGGCTTCTTGTTTGTGGTCTTCCTTGCAAATGTGCATCATGAATGGACAACACAGTTTTACGCCATTATTTTACGTCGGCGTTCTAACAAATCAAAATAATATTACGGAGGTAGTGTATCCACAAGCTCTGTTATAGTCGATAACGCGCGATTCCAAATACCACGATACAATGGTAGCACTTCACTCCATTTACCGCGCGGATAAATTTTAACGCGACACAAAATCTAAAGCCACCCTTTTCCACACATCCACGCGCGCTGGCCAACATAATATTAAGCGATCGCCATGCAACGAAACGCCAGATTATTGCCCTGAGTCAGACGCCTGAAAGCGTAATTATCCGTCAGCCGCGGGGATCGCCAAAGCTAATTATTGCCGAACGTGGCAACAGAGAAACGGACGCATACGACACTAGTAGCAGAATCGGAACGACAGTGGTATTTGCGGAGCATTTGGCGCACGGATATTTACGATCTGAAGGGTGCAGCGGACGTTTACGCAACTTGCTGACGCGCGTGATACGCGGCCAATCGCCGGAGACGGCGCGGTACGTGGGACGCGGTTTCATCACCGAGGATTATATTTCAAAGAGGTCGCTCGGAGCAGATGCGTCATCCTCTCCGATAAGAGGATGAAAGGCGTTTGGTCGATGTACGCAGGTCGGCCGTGGTATATAGCTTTACTCGGAGCGTTGAACCAGTTGCTGGCGTCTGCAAAGGGATTAAGACGTTTCGTTGCGGAGCATGGCTTACTCGTCGGATGCCACTAGGCTGTTGCTGAAAGACAACAGCGCAAGAATCGGTTAGTGAAGAGCGCTTGCTCCCTTTGCTGTTTACTGGTGAAGTCTTGTATTGGTTCGTGTGTGCGTGCGTGCGTGTGCGTGTGGGTCTAAGCGCGTTTGTGCATGTTTGATTGTACGTGCATAATGTTTGCATGTAGCCCATGTATTAGTGCGTTTTTATTGTGGCTAGGCCTAGATGCGTGTTCATCCATTATTATCAGGCATTAGGTCTAATACGAACATTTGTTGTTGATTCAAGCTGACTCGCCACAGTATGATTACAGCCTACAGTATGAACGAACGATTACATTTACAGGAGTCAAATTTAACTGTTTGGGAGACATGCAAGTCTCCACAGTCCCACTGCTCATCTTACCAAAGCCAGCTAGCGAATTGAAAGGCTGAGTCTACATTTAGGAGGGTAACTGGAATACTTTATTGATCCCGAGTCTATTGTTGGTTTTTTAACGACACCGTTCCATATCGAAGATGATTTGGTGTCACCCTCCTCCTTTCTCCAGGCTTGGGACTGACGAAGTCCAAACAGTGGCGGAGCGAAGTTCATAGTCCAGCTGATCTTCTGTACTTAGTAGGGCTACCAGCCACCTAAACTCCCTCTCACTTATGCCATATATATATATATATGTTATATATGTATATATGTATATATTAGGGTGGTCCACGATACAATGGTCGAAATTCAACTTTGGCAGAGCTAATCTCCACAAGTTTTAATCTGTTCTACCTCAAGTAAGATATGGTCCAAATTTGAAGCAGATTGGAGCATGTTTAGAGGTCACTCAAAGACCTAACATTCTTCTCATTACACCAAGGTCAAGTGGAGATTATTGACTAATCTGCCGCTCAGAAAAATTATTATTCAAAGTGCTTACTTACTCCTTTAGTTTTGAACTATTGGGTTGTACACTGGTTAAAAAAAATATGTGCAGTAAAATACACATTATTATTAATTATTAATTATTCTTTGCCACATCGGGAAATGCTTTTGCTTATAAAAATACGATTGAACGTCCTTTTTCTGCTGTTTTGGAGCCTTATTTTGACCGACTAGAGGACCTGATGTTACTTTGTTCAGGAGGTTCCAGGCAATACATTGACTTGGCGACGTATGAAGTGGCTTCCGATATGTCATCGGAAGCCACTTCATATGTCGCCAAGTCAATGTGTTGCCATCTTTTGACGCACAAACTTCTGCTCTTCGAGAAGGTGAGATTCTGCAAGGCAGCTCTGGAAGCATTACATCCAAGAGAAGACTACAAGGAGTTCTTGAATCTCAGCTTGATCTTCATGGGTTGTGAAAATGGAGCATCGGTTGCCTTCTGGCACCTGGAGCATTCCACCAAGCATGCTGGTTGGCAGAAACATCTATGGTATTTAAATATTGACTATTTACCCCCCCCCCCCCGAACCTCTCAGCTCAGTTGGCTTTGCATCTTGCTTCACAGAGAGAACTCCAAGTGCCATCTTCGTGACAGAATGCGACTGTCATCTTTGACATTCTGTACCTGAATGGTAAAGAGAAACCTCACATTTTCTTGGGAAAGGATCTTGAAGAATAATGCGACGATCCCTCCTACCAGGACCTCTGGACGGCAGCATCGATGATGAAAGTTGCGAATGACTCTGCTGAAGGAGCCATTGCCTTGATGCAGCAGTGTAATTCATCACTGACATAGAAAGAAGAGTAGAAGCACTTCCTTCGTTGGCTGTGAAAGACCACAGGAAGATCTATCTATCCTGCTCCAAGGCCAGACTGATGAAGGTGACATAGGGCACTCAGGGCAGGGAATGACTGAATGGCTGTGTTATTCAAGCATAGTTCTAGGGTGTTCATAACATTCCACAACAACTTTGGATACTTATTATCCTTCTCCTTTATAGTTGATGTGTTACGTGCTTTTCTTCAACTCGAATTCCGTGTTTTCTTTCTCAATGCACAATTTGCACATTAACGATATCAAGTTTACATGGTGGGACACTTTGACCTTGAGTGACCTCTAGATACTCATCTCTCTCTCTCAATTTGGTAGAAGTAATAGTAGGCAGACATAGAACAAAAAGAGAGTTGTGGAGCACAATTCTTAGCAAGTTCATTTTTTTTGACTACCCTAATATATATATATTTATCTATGCTCGTACTTCCAACATGGTCGCTGGCCATGATTTTGGATGAATCTGGTGACGTGATATATGATTTTCAATTGATATGGTTGATTCGTCCGGGGATACATCATGAGACCTTCTTATCTGCATCCTGTGGGCCATTGACTCCCATGGACCGGCCTGTCTCAAAGCGAGCCTGCTGATCTACACTGGATGTGCAAATTAATCTTCCAATGAAGGATCTTTGACCTCCCCCTCCGATTCGTCATCCCATCATTTGCGTAGCGCCTCACACGTTCACATTGCGATATACCACAACAGCCAACATCATCACATGATTACGCATACTTATTTTGTATACCTAAATGCACGAACTGTGAATTTATAAGTGCTCAGTTATATACCTCTTGAAGAGGGAAGAGATGTCGCAAAATAGCTAAACAGGATGGAGGAGAATTTTCGCCAGCTGCACAGAGGAATAGAGAGGAATGGAAACTCTTTATTATTATTTATTATTATTATATTATTATTATTATTATTACTATTATTATTATTATTATTATTATTATTATTATTATTATACCTATATTATAATTATTATTATAATTATTATTATTATTATTATTGGTGCTTAATATCTTCATCATCACAATCAGTGTTTAAGCAAGTAGGTGAGTGAGTGAGTCAGTGAGAGTGTGAGAGTGAGTCAGTGAGTGGGCGAGCGAGCGTGTGAGTGAGTGAATTAGTGAGTGAGTGAGCGAGCGTGTGAGTGAGTGAGCGAGTGAGTAGGCAAGTATTTTCTCTGATGAGAAGCACTTGCAGATTCATAGCAGTGCAGCACCGTAGGCTTACATGATCTTCTTAATATATGAAAAATCAATGTATTAAATAACCAGAAATTGAAAGAGAGAAGTAATTGAAGATCGAGAAGGACATCGTGTGGCTGACCTCTGCCTCCCCTGAGAGCGATCAATTCAAGCTTGAAGGAGAGGGGCGCACGCAATATTATAAAGGAAGAGGGGTTATGGGTAAGTTGCAGGACATCTTAACGACATGTCGGGGTTATCAGTGTGGTGACATCTACCCGGCCATCCTCCTAACTCGCTCTCCCCATCCATAAGTCAGTAGGGAATATAATATCTCGCATCGTGTTCTCCAACCGATCCATGGCCCACAATGCACTTCGACTCTGGTGCGAACTTCCTCTGACTTCCACGCAGTCTCAGTTCTGGTCTCTGACAACCGGATTCGGATCTCCGCTGGACATCGCTGAACAGCTCCTCTGATGCGACGCAGCAATCTGAATAAACGGGTGCTCTGAGTTTGGCATCATAGGAAAAATGTAGGAACATGTAGGAAAATGAATAGGAAAATGTATAGGAAAAATGTAGGAAAAATGTATAGGAAAAATGTATAGGAAAAATGTAGGAAAATGTGGGAAAATGTAGGGAAAATGTAGGAAAATGTATTGGAAAAATGTAGGAAAATATAGGAAAAATTTAGGGAAAATGTATAGGAAAAATGTAGGGAAAATGTATAGGGAAAATGTAGGAAAATGTATTGGAAAAGTGTAGGGAAATGTAGGAAAATGTATAGGAAAAATGTAGGAAAATGTATAGGAAAATGCATAGGAAAAATGTAGGGAAAATGTAGGAAAATGTATAGGGCTAATATAGGGAAAATGTAGGAAAATGTATAGGAAAAATGTAGGAAAATGTGGGAAAATGTAGGGAAAATGTAGGAAAATGTATTGGAAAAATGTAGGGAAATGTAGGAAAATGTATAGGAAAATGTAAAGGAAAAATGTAGGGAAAATGTAGGGAAATGTAGGAAAATGTATAGGAAAAATGTAGGGAAAATGTATTGGGAAAATGTAGGAAAATGTATAGGAAAAATGTAGGGAACATGTATAGGAAAAATGTAGGAAAATGTAGGAAAATGTATTGGAAAAATGTAGGGAAATGTAGGAAAATATATAGGAAAATGCAGGATAAATACGGGAAAAATATAGCAAACATATTGTTAAATATGTAGGAAAAACAGAACCTTCTTTTCGCTTTGCAGAATGGCTAAGAGGTTTTCGGACGGTGACCTCAACAGATCACTCCGAATTAAGAACTACTATTTGATGTGGACTGCCCGTGACAATCACTCGTAACTGTTTTGTTATCAATTATTAATGCCACAACGTTGCTCACCTGTTGTGAAGAAGATATTCGCACAGGTGTGGTCGACGATAATAAGTCAAACGACGATCAAATTGCACTGCTCATAAGTAGGTTGTTTTGAAACGAAGTGCATGGTTAATCAGAAACGCTAATCTAATCTTACCTCACATCTTCTATAATCAAGCATGGCCGCATTGTAATGTAATGTAATCAAGCATTCATTATGAGATTCTGAGCATCTATTTCTGTTATTTACATTACTGTGCATTGTTTTCCTAACTGTTCTATATAAACACTCGTCTAAATTACAGTTACATCAAGTGAGCTAGCGCAGAGAGCGCATCTGAGTAGATTTCTTGAAGAGGCGCTATATCGAGTTCATTGAGTCATTTATATATCGCCGCTCGATTAGCAGTGCTCTCAACCGGCGTTTGTGGTTGGGCCAGCAATTCCAATTGTTTTTCATTGCGCAGGAATTGTGGAACACAAGCATACTATTACAGCCTCATTACAACTTACGTCTCCTCGTCCTCCTCGTCCTCCTCCTCGTCCTCCTCTTCCTCCTCGTCCTCCTCCTCTTCCTCCTCGTCCTCCTCCTCTTCCTCGTCCTCCATCGTAGTCGTGACATCGTCATCATCGTCATCATCATCGTTATCGTCATCGTCACCATCATCGTCACAATCAACAAGTAAATCATGATCATCAACTGCATCGTCATCATCGTTATGAACAGTTACATCGTCGTTATCAGCGTTATCAGCAACTGCATCGTCATCTCCATCCTCCATTTCCCCCCTCTGCCCCTTCTGCAACTCGTCACCTCTCTTCCGCAATACATTCTCGTTCTTTCCACGTCCTCCTCTTCCCCTTCCTTCCCTATAACCCCTTCCTCTCAGCGTCCTATTCCCTTTCATCCTCCCTATAGTCCTGATATCGAGCAGGCCATCGATTGGGCTGTTTACCTCAATGTTATGCTTCGGTAAACACCAGTAGCAGAGCAGCAGAAGCGCCTCCAGCGATGATTGGTGATAGCGTTAAACGATAGACGGAACTGGAGAGACAGACAGACGGAGACAGACGGACACAGACGGAGACAGACGGACACAGACGGAGACAGACGGAGAGTGAGTATCAGACAGACACAGACACAGACGATAATATCGAGCTCATTGGCCGAGGGGAGGAGTCCAGCGGGCCAAGGCTTCATTTACAGCCGTTGCCATGACAACGACCGCGAGGCCTGGAGCGCAGGCGCGATGCCTCGACGTATTCGAAATGACGTCGCCTCATTGTTGTTTTGCGTCGTGCTTCGCTCGGCCTGTTGTTCCTATTGGCCAGGACCTATTCGAAGACGTAATAATTGGTAGGGGTTGGAGGTGGACAGTGTCTATTGAGGATGGGGAGGGTGATAGAGAGAGGGACAGACGGATCAAAAGGAAGAAACGGAAGAGGAAATTGAAGATATCGACACTGACAGGGTCTGTAACTATTAGTCGGAGATGGATGGATGGATTGATGGACGAATCGATGCACGTTTGTACGCATACGTATGTGTACGCGCATGTGTGTGTATGTATGTATTTGTGTTTGTACGTGTGTGTGTTTGTATGTGTGTGTGTTTGTATGTGTGTGTGTTTATATGTGTATGTTTTTGCATTGATATGGACAGATGATGTGATCGATGATTTGCAATCAAACTATCAAGATTTATATAGCGCCGTTACGAACAGAACTCGCGGAACCGGTTTATTCAGAGGCGTTCATGCAATCGACAGAAATCGATGGACGCGTCTTCGTTTCTAGGTCAAGGTTCAAAGGTCAAACAGGTGGAAGGTCAGATGGGGCTAGGAGTTGAAGCGGGAAGAGATATATAGAGAAGCGGAGGGTAGATTGATACTTATACGTCGATAGATAGATATTGTATAGATTGATTTAAATATAGATCAATACGCTGATAGATGAATATAGATAGAAACACGTAGATAGATAGACAGATAGACAGACGGACGAACAGACAGACAAACAGACAGACGAACAGACAGACATATGGATACATGGGTGGATAGATAGACAGACGGATAGATACATGGATGGATGGATAGATGGATGAGTGGGTGGGTGGGTGTGTGGGTGGGTGAGTGAGTGACTGAGTTTGCGGGTGGGTGGATGGATGGGTAGATAGATTGATTGGTGGATAGACAAATAGATGGATAGATTGATAAATATGTATATGCAATAATTGTTTATATGAAGGTGTGTGTGTGTGTGTGTGTGTGTGTGTGTGTGTGTGTGTATGTGTGTGTGTGTGTGTGTGTGTGTGTGTGTGTGTGTATACATTGACGATATACACAGATAGAAAGACACCCAGATAGACGTCTAGTTTTTTTCTGCTACAGAGGCAGCTGGAGGAGGAGGAGGAGGAGGAGCAGGAGGTTCTTCATCTTTGAGACAGTCCTACGTCAAGATGAACGAAAACGGAAGAATAAAATTGAAGGAGGTATGCATCATCATCATCATCATCATCATCATCATCATCATCATCATCATCATCGTCGTCGTCATCATCGTCGTCGTCATCATCATCATCATCATCATCGTCGTCATTGTCGTTGTGATCGCAGCATTATCTTCGTTAGTGGCAGAGACAAGTTTCATTAATCGATTCACTTATACCAGTATCATTAGTCAGTCGGTCGGTCATTCGTTCGTTCATTCATTCAATCATTCATTCATTCATTCATTCATTCATTGAGTCAGTGAGTGAGCCAAGGAGACTGCCTGTAACTTCCGCTATTAAGATCGTCATGTCCCTTAGTACTGACTGACCTTAGTCGTTTGCGCGTAAACATTTGTCCAAAACGTCGAAGTGGATGCAACGAAGGAGAGCCAGGAAATGGCATTTGGTCACGTGAAGGAGGAGGAGGAGGATGCTGAAGAGGAGGAGGAAGAGGAGGAGGTGGGTGCGTTTTACGGCGAGCGTCAGAGCCACAGCGGACGTATGAAGAGGGCGGCTGATGATATGGTCCACAATTCGAAACTATTTGTTCAGAGGTCGTTGCGTTTAATCAGAGGTATACTGGTCTCCCTGGTAAACGTTTCTGTTTGTGATTCACCTAAGTATATTCATATATATATATATATATATATATGTGTGTGTGTGTGTGTGTATGTGTTTATATATACATATTATTATATGATGTATATCATATAATATATATATTATATATATATATATTATAATATTATTATTATGCAGTTATGTCTAAGGGTTTCTGTCTCCCAGCCTCATTTTCTTCCGTTTGCTTCGTTCGTTCGTTCGTTCCTTCCTTCCTTATTTCCAATTTTCTAAGTAACTTGATGAACGCGTTGGTTGTCCTTCTGTTGCTTCAGCTGTTGTCCCGTCACAGCGAACTCGAGCAGTCGGAGATCAAAGCCCAGGGCGCCCTCGTCACCATCCTCTCGCTCACCCAGATCACCGAACTAAAGCTCTTGCTCGACCTCGGCCGCCAAGGTCACCGCTTCTACAGCGTCGTTCTGGCGATGCTGATCACGTGCATCTCTCTGGAGATATTCATCGGCATTATCGTCATCTATATCGGCAATCTTCACTACTACAAGACCTCCACAGGGCTCAGCTTCTGCAACCAGCTCATCAACTGCATCACCTGCAACTGCGCCCGTGCCGTGCGCTCGAAGCGCGGCCCTGGTGGGGCAGGGGTATCGACTCCTGGCGGTTACGTCCTCAGCCGCGAGTCCGTCCGCCTGTCCAGTAGGGGAGGCATCTCCGGTCAACACCAGCTGGACGACGAGTTGATCGGTTGCTTTGACCCACCGGAGGGTAGGATGGAGTCGACCTTCGGGTCCCTCGACAGAACCGGAAGTAGCATTGAGTTCGCGCGGATGAAGACGGCCGACGCGAGCCTGAAGATCGCGCGCGCCGGAAATTACGTCAGCGTCGTGGAGGAGGCGGCTCGAAAGAGTCCGGGCAACTCCGAGCTGGACAAGGAGCTGAGCCGGGCGCGTGAGGACCTGGCATCGGCGATGAGGGAGAAGGAAGAAGCCGAGGCCGAGCAGAGGCTGGCGGAGGCGCAGCAGAATCGCTTGCTGGTGATGAAGGAGCGACAGGAGGACTGGCAGGAGAAGGTCACCTTCCGGAAGATCTCTCTCTGGCAGCACGCGGCCACCTACCTTCTCTACTTCGTCTTACTTCTCAACGTCTTCATCACGACCTTTGGCATCTCCACTGGTTCCCTGCTCGAGCACCCGAACCTTGTCGCTGCCTCCACCTCGCCCGCAGCGAGGACTTCTATCAACGCCACCCATCTGTAGCGGGACCTGACAAGCCGCAACGGTTGCGGTAAGATTCGAGGCGTCGCGACAGAGACCTGAAACCCGTTGCTAAGGATATTTGGAATCCTAACTCTGTTCGGCAGCATTTGGTGTACTTAGAAGGGTTTATTAAAACCGGCAATGGATCAGATGAACTTGATTATGTACTTGCAGGTGATTGTGTATATGATTAAGAGTCGATGATTGGAGTTCAAATTCAGAAGACAAACTGGTTTCCCAGGACAGGGCTGAACAGGACAGGTCAGACGACATTGGCGCCACATAAATCGTCATTCAGGACAATGGCGCTAGAAAAATCGACTGAAGTGCGCTTGGATGTTTGTTATATAGAAGTTCGCTCGACGTTCTGGATGACGGAGCATTACTATTGGAAAGAAGTCCACGGATACGAGACTGAAATTATTCATTAAGTAATGAACATCTTCTCTCAGGTCGATATTTTAATTAATTAATTAATTTGTTCTTTAGCGCAGTGTACCTAATCATGATTAAATGTGAAAGTGCATTAACATACGCAATTGAACTGCATTATAAAAATATGCACAATTAAAAATTAATCTTAATAACTAGATCACGACATTTAGTATAAAATACTTCTTACAAAATGCACCATGATATGTAAATAGATAAATATTTGTTGTAGTTTAGAAAAGCCTTTGGGACCATGTATGCAGTGGCGGCTCTACAGAGGAGGGACAGGAGGTAGGGGGTCAGCGTCCTACCCAATGAGCAAGTGGCACCCTCCGGTTATCCGTTCAATTTTAATTCCACTTGCGGTTTTGAAGAAACCAGGTAACCAATTGGTCCCCCATCAGGGTTCCCCATTTCCCAACCCCTCCTTCTGTTGGAAAATTCCAGAGCCGTCACTGCGTGATTGTTGTTGTTTTTGAATCCTGTTCTGCATTATAGCTTTTGTAACACAATACAATGCAACTAACTGTAATTTGATAGTGCCCTCCTAACAGAAAGTTCAGAAGTGCACATTGAAGCTGGGCAGCCATTAAGAGCCATAGGCAGACTGGAAGAGGTAGGTTTTTCTACCCCTAGAGATGAGATGAGCGAGGCCGTTTTCCGTTGCCTTCCTCACAGACAATAATTATCGGTGAGCAAATTGTCGCTACGCAGTGGATTCGAACGTATACTACTGCCCAGTTACAAGGCATTACATCGTCTTTATATAGAGCCATGTAGGTACGTTAGTCACGATTAATTGTGAAAATGCCTAATTATGTGCAGTTGATCGGCGCATTACTAAAATATGCGCAATGAAACTAAATCTTAATAATTACATTTTTACGTTTTAAAAATACGCTGTTGTTCTGCATGTTATATAAAATTATGTGGCTCACAAAAGGCGCTATATAATTTATAATTTACCTTCACTTATTGTGTTGATCATCCATTGTATATATGTATTGTTTCATGGTTAGATTGGGATATATATATATATGTATATATATATATGTATACAATAGCGGTTATGGACTTATGGTAGGATAAGGCAAGATAAGTACATACTGTGAAATATCGATTAATTATAGGCAATATTAATTAATTGATCAGGGACGTAGTAGCTCCTTGATCTCATCAGTGGGAGTATACAGATTCGAGCAGCTTCCTCTTAGACGATTACTCTGTAGGGACTTTGAGCAAGTCCTTTACTCATAATAACAAAGCTCAGTGTATGTATCTACCCATCTATCTATCTATCTGTCTATCTATCTATCTATCTATTTATCTATCTATCTATCTACCTATCTATCTATCAGTGGCACTCGTGCATCTTTGTTGGGAGATCGATTTCAAAGTGTCCCAAAAAATTTAAACCACAAAATACACAATCACTCTAGAAATGCGTATTTTTGTTTTACAAAATATTTGATTTTAACCAGTGCTTTTTTTCTAGATAAAAAGGTGCCGGAACGTAACCGTATTGTTGGAAGAAATGACGCTAAAGTTAGCTTCCAAATAAAATAAATTGATCACAAGGGGCTTACTTATTAATCTTAGAAAGTAAAAATTGAAATTGTAAAGTTTAATGTCAAATTCCAGAGTTTTTTTCTCAATGGACTGTATTTATTATTAAGTAATTGAAAAAAGGTGCTGGAACGCCTCTCCGGCGCAATCTGTCAGAAAAAAGCTCTGATTTTAACACGTTTCTAAACTCTGAAGCATCTTTGAAATAATTGCTTTATATCATGTTTTACCACATGTTGTCAATTAAAACCTATGAGATAAAACTAATTATATACTGTGCTAAATTATTCTGAGAGGCGTGCAAGGGTGTTTCTGACAGTCCTATCTGGCAGCCTCTCGTCCTCTTTCAAACAAGAATGAAATAACGAATCGTTCCAGAACATACTTGGAAAATCGTTGGAAACGGTTAAACGTTCACGCTCTTTACGTTTACGCTTCAATGCGCGTGGTATTTACGTGGATATCAACTGTAGCCTTTTGAAAAATTAATAATATTTAATGGTCTAAACTGGTGTCCAATAACCACAATGCGTGACGATCACAATAATTTGAAATTCTTATATGCAATTTCAATGTAACCCCACCTGAGTTTGAACTTTGTATAGGCCTACAAGAAACAAAAATATAAAAATCACAAACTTTACTTGTTACAATAATTTTAATGTAATGTAAAGTGATATGACACTTTAAAACTTATTTCCCATCTGCCTTCAGTTTTTTGAGATCCCACACCCATTGTGTCACGTCACATTAGATTCTGTCAAAGTTAACTTGACCAAACTGCTATTGTGCATTGTGGATCGAATAGCCGTTTGATCTGGTTAGCATAATATGAAGTTAAGTCCTACTTGAATGCCGATAAGTCTAGCATTCCGCCTTCCGTCCCTTACAGCGACGACTAATCTTGCGTCGTCTAACGGATTCTAACCAACCAATGCTCCAAACTCCACCATGTCTCTAGAACGACCTCCCCTCTGAATTCCTTGGATTCTTCAAATACCCATTCCATCCTTCACTTATACCATCGCATCTCTCTCTCTCTCTCTCTCTCTCTCTCTCTCTCTCTCTCTATATATATATATATATATATATATATATATATATATATATATATATATATATATATACTGTCGACACTCTGACTTTCCGCTGAAAATTAAACTTCCGTGATCAGAGGCGCAAATAGGGGGGTTTGTGTGCTTGAGCACCTCTGGATAAAAAAGTTGACCCACACAATTGACCCAATTCCGATGAGTTTTTCTTTTATAAGGGGGGTTAGGCTGCTTTTACCAGGCTTCTTGGCTTCACGCATTCGCCGTTTGCTATATGATCACCGTGAAAGAAATGTTCTGGTTGCGCCCTTGTCCGTGATTTAAGGCAGTCGTTTTTATAGGGCCTGCGCCCATCACTAACTCTGCAACCTTTCAGTTTTGCCCAAACTATGCGAGGCCCATCGCAACAGTTGTTGTGAGGGCCATATCCTTTCCTCTGTCACCTCACTGTAACTGGACCTAGTTCTTCACACGGCAGTCTCGATATTTATGCGAAATACCTCTTTCAGTTAACGCAGCCAGGCCCGCCAAAATGTGCAGGAGGCAAGAGACCAGGTGCCCGACAACTGTTAGGGGTCCGGGCTCATGATCCCGCTTTAAACTTATTATGCCTACGCGAGTGTCATCAATCATTAGGCCTATGCTTCAGATAAATCCAGAAAAGTTGCTTTTTAAAAGATAGCTTTCATGACTTCTCTGCCTATGGGTTCTGCATTTCTATCGCCAACCCAGAATGCGAACAAGCTGTTATGTAGCGTTTTAAGCCAAATATTATATAACGAGTTTACGATTTATCGTTGATGACAGGCCTTCACAAGGAAACCCGGTGGCGTAGGCTCTATGAGCAATTAGAACCATCGACGCATCCCATAAAACGCTTCGATTGAAACAGTCGTCGCTTTTAGCAGACGACACACCAGAAAGAGGCTGTAAAATCGAATGCGAGACTCGCGCAAGATGTCGCCTCGCACGCCGCCTTTCGTGAAAACGTCGAAACAATGGCCTCCAAATAATCAGTTTGTGCAACTGTCCTTGTTTGCTGAACTATCGGCGCTTCGAATCGGTGCCTCTATTCTTGCGATGACATTCGTGACATTTGTTGACACGGGGCACACGACGTCACAAGAGGGTCGTTTCAGAACAAGCCCCAGCCCATCGACAGTTGTTTACTCTTTATATATGGACAGATCGTTGGATGAACGGTTTGAACATGGAAGAGGAAACCCTTTTGAGCCAAACTGTGCTCGTCTGACAGATATACACCCACTTGTTGGATCTGTTTTAAGCGTCACTCCAACCGCGTGCCATTGAGAGGTTGGGAGAAAAGCACGAGATAGGCCCCTAGTAGACAAAGCCAAGAACTGGCTGCACTTGTCTTGCTTGAGTTGCCTCGCGCTTATAACCCGGCGACTAGGCATAGCTCTCTCGGCTACACATATGTCAAATCTAAACTAAAACTTAGTTTAAAATTTTTAATTCACTTGTAGTTATATCAATAGTTGGCATGTTCTATTTCGCACAAAAACAGTAAACCAAGTAAAACAGTAGACAGAGACTCGAAAACGAACATTTAAACAAAACAACGTAGGCTAAAGCTATCTTCCGTTACGACGAAAGTTTATAACATAGGCCTAAATCTGGCAAACACATGAAGCCTATTAAGTACATAAATGAACTTTAATGTCTATGTGATTCGTATATTAATTAAACTTATTATTAGCATTGAGACATCGTTGTTGTCAGTTCAGTGTTAAAATTCTCAGAAGAGGCTGGGCTAGGGTCGATAGTTCACAGGTTGTCACAGCACAAGCAATCAGGTCAAACGTACAGTGCATTTAGCGCACAGAACAACGGAACTGGGGTTCAAGACTCCGCACACCCCTCTAGTTACTAGGCTGGGGATTGGAATAAAGGCCATGGGTTGAACACCAAAAACTATAATGCTAGGTCAGCCCCTTATTCTGGCAAAGGCTTCCATGATGAAACCTGAGACGAGGGCTCATTTCCTTCTCATGGCCTATGTCTCTGTTTTGCACTGGAGCATAGCCTTGAATAGGTGAAATTGTAACACAACAAAACAGTGCATGTTCTAACTATTGGCTACTATACTTCATTTGTTGATAAAATTATAAACATTTCGTTATGTGCTATGACACAAGAAAAATTGATAAATGCAAATTTCCTTTTCTTTTACACATAAGACATTTTACCTGCTCCATTATCTAATGACACAACATCTTTCGATGGATAGATAGACAGACAAATGTGTCATTTAACAGTTTCCCATTTTTCTCATTCAATTAACATAAGATAAAGATGCTAAATTCCAGTCTTTGTTTGAATAGGCATCAGAACAACTTAATCCTCCTTGGCAGTACGTCTTTCCAACTTTCATAGTCTTTTATGTTGATGCTGCCTCTGGAATTTGTTCTAATCCCTCAGTACAAACACTCAGGTCCAGATGGTTCTGCCCTACAATTAAATGCATAATACCCATCACATTTCATATCAATTACAATACTATTTACAATTATTTAATTTGTTACTGCTTTAGCTGGAATAGCTAGTTACGACCTGAACGATAAAATCTACAGGCATTGACTAACTACATGGTGCAATTTAACAAGTTTTCTACTCGCTGTATTTCGGGAACTATTACTTTCAACAGTAATGACATTGTGCATTACAGTGGCAGTTCCTAATCACATTTCTGGAAAATAAACTGTATCATAGGCTTATTAATCTCTGTTCAAAATATTTTTAGAGATATGGCAAACAATGCTTATGTCCTGGTGATGATGTTGGCATATAGGTTAACAATGTTAATTCATAAAATGGACAAGTCTTAAGTTGAGAACGAAATGACAAAAGAGACAGACCACAACAATAGATGAATAATATGTTCAATAACTGATGAACTCATTAAGCTATAGTTCTCGATCTGAACTAAACGAAATTCCATGAAATAAGAAGATCGATTTAGCACCTTTGTAACTTTAAGGCTTCCAGAGCATCTTCCAGATCTGTTGCAGTGACCTCCACATCAGTGTTTGCATTTTTCCAAGTCCTTGAGTCTGGAAGTGACAAGCATGGGTTTAGACGCTTACACGCGAGGATCCTTGCATTTCGGCACAACGCCGACAGGTCAGCCGGAGACATCCCTATCATCAACAATTGTTTCATGTGTATCCTATATGTATGACACGATTATGCCAGTAAACAAGAGAGAGAGAGAGAGACAGACAGAGAGAGAAAGAGAGAGTATGTGTGAGAGACAGTATGAGAGAGACAGAGACAATAGTAATCAGAGACAGATAGACAGGTGCCTCTATCTGTCTGTCTGCTTCTATCTATATCTCCATCTCTCTGAACTGAACTCAAGAAGACCTCAGGAGGCAGCAGTCATGCCCTTCTCACAGTCAAA
Source organism: Bimastos eiseni (assembly GCA_959347315.1). NCBI lineage: Eukaryota > Metazoa > Annelida > Clitellata > Crassiclitellata > Lumbricidae > Bimastos > Bimastos eiseni. The sequence goes on along the minus strand of OY365811.1, from coordinate 39,271,120 downwards.
TACGCTGGTGTTTTTTGACGAGTCATCTTCACTTGTGGCAATTCTAGTAAATATGTATCTTCCAGTTACCATAACCAGAGACATATATATCCACCTTAAGTGAGAAACAGTCAAATGTAATATGATCCTGCCACCAACCGTCTGGAACATCATTAAAGGAATCACACACATCAATTCACCGGGTTTCTGGATCACTCGATAACATCCAACAGCGTGACGCCTGCTCATGTCAGGTTACTAAAGTTGTTTTTTTCGGACCACATGTTGGTGTCATTGTCCATCAGTATGATACCACCAGCATCAAACCATGTTACAATCACCAGTCGCAAGTGGCAACATTTCGACACTGCTGCTTTCTTCAACAAACTCTCAAAGACAGAGAGCTCTGTACGGTCAGGCACCAGCGACTGTGACCTTTGCAGACGATGTTGCAGATACCTATACGTAATCAGCAGCTTCCTGGATATGCATGGTCCCTTTTCACAGTTCAGCTTCAGCATCCTCATCATCATCATCACCGCTGTCATTTACAAAATAAGCTGTGACACCTTAAGTCGACACAGAATTACCACAAATCTTCTTATATTTATTATCCTATAAAATCATGCATAGTATTGTTTACCTTGGGTTCTTCCAGCAATGTCTTTGAAATGACCCCTGCTCACCTTCCAGCCAGCAGTGATTGCCTCCAGCCACAAACGTCTTTCCTTTAAAACAATATACAGTGAACAAATGATTCAAGTGAACGAATGCATTGAACGCAGTTTATGAATTTGTTTGATAAGTTCAACCCGTACGAGAAAGCTTCCTGATATTATGTATAGATCGAAAGAAGACTGCATTGTAGGTTAGAATGCATTGAAGGCTAGAAAGCATTGTAGGCTAGAATGGATTGTAGGCGAGAATATATTGTAAGTTAGAATGCACTGTAGGTCAGAATGCACTTTAGGCTAGAATACATTGTAGGCAAGAATGCATTGTCTATTCTTGAGTAGACGTTTACCTCATTAGTCGGTAGTCCTATTTCTATTTTCCGCTCGATTCGGCCTGGTCGCGACAGTTCCAGTCCAACCGTTTCTGGTTTGTTAGTGGCAGCGAGCAGATATACATTGTTGAGAGCCTTTGTTCCAGCCAAGATTTTCATGAAGGTTCTTTCAAGGCTGTCGTGGTTTGGAGATGAAACGAGCAACTCATCAATCTCGTCGATGCAGACCACAGAAGGCCTCAAGCACCTTGCCTATAAGTAGCATCGAAAAATTTCTAAGCTTTGCATACTGTAGGGTAATCATTTGTGGATTCAGTTGGTTTGGTAATTCTGTTTCTCAAGTAACCGATAGGTTATATCGGTGGTCAGTGTGTCATTCAATTTTAATTGAATTAATGTAAACCTCAATTCCACTGGTCAACTGGATATCGTTTTATACTCACTAAATTCTAAGTTCATTCGTCAATCAATTGGTGCATTCGTTATTAAAGTTAATGGACGTTATTTTATCTGAATAAAATTTTATAGATTTACAAAATGATGCAAGAGGTATTTACTGCATGAATAGCTTCACCACATTGTTCTGAGCATTGCCGTCCAAAAGAGTTTCCACTTCCATATCAAAGAATGCAATCAGTTGCTCCGGATATCGGCTACATTCAGCACGAATGCTATTCAGCACATACGATTTACCGGTACCTAGAGAGTGAAAGTTAACGAAATAATGAAATTTCACATATTACACAAGAATCTAAATCCCATTTAGTGAAGTGAAGCCGCATAGTAAAACAAGTAAACAATAAAACACCAAACAGACAAGAAACTGATATAGTCCATTATTTACGTAATGTATCCTATACCATGCAAATCTTTGGATATCACATTCAACAGCATTATGCTACTGTTGATGTTGCACTAGTTCTGCCATTGCAAGAACATACAAGTAATAGTTGACCACCCCAAATTACATTATTATTTAATTGTCAATAAGTGTCGCCTGCTTCGTATCCATGTCAAAGTCTCATGCATTGGACATTCTAATTGGCTAAGATATCACCTTGTTTCATTCTCCTTGGATGCAAACAATTTCACAACTTCTATAGCATCCACATTTAAGTCATAGTGAGTATGTGTCAGTGCAAGAGTAGACAGAAGCTATACAAATCGAATTGATTGTCAAATGCTGGACCTATATATTTGACCTATATATTTGCAGTCATCCGTCACATTCGCATGACATCACAGTGCACAACGGGGCATACAATGCCGTACATATTAAAAGAATCTAGTGAATCAAAATCTCGGAGAGTAGAGTAGCTGCGCACACATATACAATACAACTGTTATTTAATATCACTCTTCTTACAGTTTAGTTCAGAAGTGCACACACATGCCTCGATGGCGCAATTGCAGTTGTAATGCAGAGCAGTTGTGCGCAAAGGACTTGCTCAAGGTCCCTACACAGTGACGCCTCGGATGAGAGTTGAACCCGCTCACTCAGCACACACGGAGTGTTACGGGTCGAAAGCGCTAACCAATCAGCCACCATGCCACTGTGCACATGACTGGCCCATTGAGACCTCTCTCATAGTGAAGTAATCATAATCTCAACATTTCTACAGCACCCACAAAAGTGAAGTCATGGGAACCAGCTTATTCACAAGCACTCAATCAAAACAGAACTGATAGGCAGGGGCCAAAATCCAGAGAGTCAGGCAGGCATCTCAATAGCTCAGCATAATGTTTACTGTTAAGTGTAAGTGTTTGCGTTGGTCGGTGATCATGATACCATGTCAATATAGGCAAATACATTGCGGGGAGTGTGCATCTGCACCTTTTGCACCCCCTTACATATGGGCCTCATTTATTATATTCTAGATGATAACTTGATGTGAATTACCTGGCGGGCCAAACAACAGAAAGCCTTTGCACGGTTTAACGCTTTCTCCTCCAGGTGGGGAAAACAACTGCTTTGAATCAACTGGTAATCTGATTAACAATGCCAAATCCTGAATGATACGATCAATTGAAGGTATTCCAGTTTGTATAAACGGGAGCTGTGTACAAAAATATAGCATCTAATTCATGAGGCATCAATATATGGCTCACAGTACCTATATACCTAATGACCTTCTGACAGAAGGAATACAACATAGCAAAGGTTTAAAGTGGTTCAGAAGTTGTTTGTGTTTTCCTCTTAAGATCTGTGAGAGTGTCCATTGAGACAACACTGTCTTCCAAACAATTCCATGGCTAGATAACTCCAAAACGGCGCTGTTAAAATCTCTCGAGCACAATTCAGAAATCTGACTGTTTTCAGGAATCTTTACATAGGCTAACTACACGAACCCTTACATACAAATTAGCCGTTTGGCTTAACCCTTTCAGACTTGAGTTAAATTTCAAGTGAAAATTATCTCTGCTTTTTGGTATTCATTACACCAGTGTTTCCCCAACTATGGGTCGTGACCCAAAAGTGGGTTGCGGCATCTTGCCAACTTGTCATGGCGACCCACTTGTCAAGTTCAATTTTTACTGGTGAATTAACTAGCTTTACTATCTAATCTTTGTCACTTTCTGTGCTCCATCCTGAAGCAATTTCTCCCTACAACAAAACAGTAATGGACACAATATATCACAGTGTATATGTGGTTTGCAGGTACATGAGAACCACTTGCAACTTGTTGTCTCCTTTTTGCTGTCATACTCTGGCATGTGTCTTTTACTTCAATTGATCCTTCTTTTGGAATGCACGTTCTCCTTCTATTCACTCTGCAGTTCTATCTGGCAGTCCTGTTTTTACTTCACTCTTCCAAAACCTACTTATTTTCCTGTGGCCTTTGTTAGAAATGCTTCTGTGTCACCATAGAAAGCAAGCTTTGACCCATCGATATTCTTCTTATCTGTAATCTTGACCTTGATATCCATGTGTCAATTTTGTTTTAGTGTCTGTGCTTCAACTGAGGGAAAATCACTAACATTATCCTTATCTTGACCGTCTTGTTCTGGTTTAGACGAGCTATTCGGTACCTGCACAGGTGTTCGTACCATAGGATTGTCATCTTCTTCATCGCTCGACAAGTCTTCAATTTCCGAAACATTGCCATCTTTAGCATCTGACACCCGGCAAAACCTTGATATCATGAAGCAGCGCTATATAAATGTTTTATTATATTGCATAAACCTAATACACAAGAGGAAACATAATTAGAAATAATATAATTGCACATAGAAACATTGTGTCTCAAAGTGGGACATTGAGATGAAAAAATTACACTTCCTGTAGCTGAAAACACTAAGCCAAACACATTCACTTATTTGATTATCAAAATGATTCAGCTGAAAACACTTGGTTTTAAACTCATATCATAGTTACAATATACACTTACACCGCGGCCGTAAACACCCATCCTCCATCTTCAATCAAGATCATTACTGTTATGAAAACAAAAGGAGGTGTGCGCCGTCCAGAGGGAAGTCCAGTGGAATGGACAGCATGAAAACGCCAAAGTCGTTACAACGGCACTGCACGATGAAAACAAAGGGCTTAAACCCCTCGAATGGACATACCGCCTGAAACGGTTAATGGACTGACAAGGCGTTTTCACCTTTTCGCTTTCCATTCTAAACTTAAGTCTCACCTTTTCAAGAACTATTACCCAGACTTCTTACTTGACATTCCAGCCGTCAATCCTCAGCCAAAACGATACCCTCTTTAACAGCAGGGCCTACTCTGCCTCTCAGCTGACCTCCTGAAAACCGGACTCTGACCTCCCACGGACTATCCTTTGGACAACCCTTTCGATATGACGCATCACTCGTGAATAAGCTGGTGCCCGACACTTAGCTTTCAAGTGGCGCTTTAGGATGGAAGAAAGGATGGAGAAAGGATGGAAGAAAGGATGGAGAAAGGATGGAAGAAATGATGGAGAAAGGATGGAGAAAGGATGGAGAAAGGATGGAAGAAAGGATGGAGAAAGGATGGAGAAAGGATGGAAGAAAGGATGGAAGAAATGATGGAAGAAAGGATGGAGAAAGGATGGAGAAAGGATGGAAGAAAGGATGGAGAAAGGATGGAAGAAAGGATGGAGAAAGGATGGAGAAAGGATGGAAGAAAGGATGGAGAAAGGATGGAGAAAGGATGGAAGAAAGGATGGAAGAAATGATGGAAGAAAGGATGGAGAAAGGATGGAGAAAGGATGGAAGAAAGGATGGAAGAAAGGATGGAGAAAGGATGGAGAAAGGATGGAGAAAGGATGGAGAAAGGATGGAAGAAAGGATGGAAGAAATGATGGAAGAAAGGATGGAGAAAGGATGGAAGAAAGGATGGAAGAAAGGATGGAAGAAAGGATGGAGAAAGGATGGAGAAAGGATGGAAGAAAGGATGGAGAAAGGATGGAAGAAAGGATGGAAGAAATGATGGAAGAAAGGATGGAGAAAGGATGGAAGAAAGGATGGAAGAAATGATGGAAGAAAGGATGGAGAAAGGATGGAAGAAATGATGAAGAAAGGATGGAAGAAAGGATGGAAGAAATGAATGAAAAAAGATAGAATGAAAGGATGGAAGAAAGGATGGAAGAAAGGAAAGAAGGAAGAAAGAAAAGCATGAAGGGAAGGAAGGACTGAAAAAAGAAAGGAAGAACGGAAATAAGAAAGGAAAGAAAAAGGTTGTTTTGAGTACCTACCTCAATGAGACGTTCTTTATCAAACAGGTCTTCATCTGGTCTTCTGTTAAGTCTACGTTTGATTTCTTCCGTATCAAGGTTTCTTGGATAGTAGCTGAAATCAATCGTGAACCAAGATAGATAACAAGCATGTGTTTCTATGTCTACTCTGACAATTTTTGCGCAACGACGAACTCGAAGATGACGCGGATTTACTATAATATTATGGTAAGACAAGAAGACAAGGTGATAAACAGATGATGACTCGTATACGGTGAGGACTGTGGCAATCAAATTGCCATTGTGAGCTGAATCGTGTGCAGCGGAAACACATGGCATCAACAACGATTCCATTTGTTGCCTGTGTACACCTCCGCAATATAGTTAAATTAGTTAACAAGCTAAAAATTCTCTTTGTTGCCGGGAAATTGACTGATTTCTCCCAGTGCGCATGGAATATAAATAATGCTATATGGCGGTTTTCATTTCTGTTGGTAACTCTACTACTCGAGTGTCCCTTCTAGCGGGATTTCAATCTCTTCCGGGGCTCCCTTTGTAGCCTTTAGTTTTACAATTGATGTTCTTTATGTTTGCTTTTGTTGTGGCTCAAAATAAACAAATCAATTGATTGATTGATTGATTGAACGATTCCTGCTGAATTGTCTGCCCTCAAGTTTTGATTTATTTATTCTGCTGCTGTCCACCTGTAAGCATTCGCTCAGAGCATAAACATTCGTTCGGAACAACGAAGTACTGAAATGACAAATATTAAACAAGGGCATTCGAAGGCAAAAAATGAGATAAACATGAAGCGATAGAAGACTAGAAGAAGGACACTCGATGATGACAATAAAATGTAGAAATAAGAAATAGAGCGCAAACCGAGGTGAATGAAATTAATAAATAGAAGGGCAAACAGCTGAAAAGGACAAACACTGATAAAACCAAAGGATAAAACTTCTGCGGCCGAAACTTCGGCCAAAAAAATACACGAAAATTTTACTTCTACGGCCGAACCCATACATAATTTAGCGCGTGAAGACCTCTGTGCAAGCGTGGCCTTTAGCGAATGCGCATCGCTAAAACACCTCAAACTTGCAATATGCCTCGTGAGGCAATATGCCTCGTAATGGTCGGTTATAGGTGAGGTTAGGCATCGTGAGGGTCGCTTAGGGTCAGGGTTAGTGTCGTTTTTAGATATAAACAATAAAGAATCTTTCTGCCGCAGAAGTAGTTTATCTGTGCTTTTTAGGCCAAACTTTAGGCCGCAGAAGTTCTACGCTAAACTAAATGATCGGAAAGAAGCAGGAAGTGGATGATGCAGAAGATCAGATTTCCATTATGCCTACACGTGTTGTTGCATTAAGCGTATACTCACTCCCAGTCGTCTATTCCAAAGACTCGAGAACTCATTCTTGTCCTATGGTGGATATAAAGAATTTTCTTTCCACAACTACAAATACAGAGTTTTGAAAAAGAATTTCTAGCTCACTCAAACTTTGGTAACGTCATAGATCCTGACGGTATCTTCAGAATTTTGTAGCGCAAATTTATTGCTTTTAACGAAAAGTGAAATGTTTCTGTTTATCAGTCTGCTAATAGTTTTTCTAGTGATCTAGAGGAAAGACGAAGAAACCAGAATAGATGGCTTCGAAATGAAGTGTTTGAGACTTGTCATGGAGATATCTTAGAAAGACATGAATGGGTGATGGAAACTGCAGGTGTGGAAAGAAAATTCTTAGGTGCTGTAAAAGAATGGAAGATTATGTATTTTGTACTTGTTATGAGGAATGAAGAAGGATGTACAGAGAAAGAGACAATACAAGGAGCAATGGAGGGTGCTAGAAGCTAGAGGAAGGGGAAGACCAAGAACAATTGGTTGGATGATATCAGTAAAAGGAAAGACCTTTCAGCGCCACAGATGAACAGGAAGAACTGGAGAAGGATTGTGCATGACGCGGCCTACCTTCATACCAAAGACGACTAAAAAAATTGAACAGAATGATCCCCAAAATTAAAAATTGTATTCTAAGCTTTTGCTTAGTTTAGCACTTATATTAGATTAGCTTTTTATAATGTGTGCCGTGCATGCTAATTGTTTGTTTGTACATGCGGTGCGATTGCAGGCGTTCAAAAATATTAAATAAAATACTTACTTACTTACTTTAATTAGATGTAGCCGCTGCTAAAAAAAATGTACACGTATGTCTGTCTGTAGTAAACTAATGCATGGACTCTTTTTTAAATTTAAAGATTCATTGGCAACGTATAGAATAGCATTAGGCCTATGATCAAATTATCAAAATATTTATGTAACATTTTGAATTATTTGTGTAGCATTTTATTCACGCGTTATATCAACGCTAAAAGAAAAAGAGGAGCTTGCTATATTGAACTCTGATCTAACTTTAAAACTGAAACATGCGGAAATGTTCTTGGAAGCGTACTGGATAATGGCAGAAAAGGAGCATCCAAATATTTAAAAGAGTGCTTTGCAGTTTTCCACATCCTACTTGTGTGAGCTCGGATTTTCAACTCTTACAAATATTAAATACAAAAAGACAGACAAGCTGAAGTGTGTTGAAAATGAAATAAGTGTGTGTTTATCGAGAATTCGTCCAAGGATTGAAGCCTACAAGGTATTCAAGCCTAAGTTTCACATTATAGCGCAGCTACACGTTTCATACTATTGTGCAATTGAACGATGATATAATATTATACAGTCATAATATCCAAAAAGCCTTCCGTGAATAATTATTATTAAAGACAGCAATGCCTGTGAAATACGACAATGACAATAGAAACCTGTAGGCAGAACGGATCCTACATTCAGCAGGTAGTGTTTTAACTCCATGGCGGTTAAACAATTGCAAAGATGAGGTGCTTGTCAATTCTGTTGGCAATGAATTTCAGTAGCTATGGCCATATATTTTTATGCTAGGCCGTCTAAGGGTAGTACGAATACAGAACTGATGATAGTTGTTGGAGGAGCGCGTGAAATAGTTATGTAGCTCATAATTGTTTAAAACAAAGGCTGGAATCTGATAGGTAACGGACAGTGGTGGAATTTGTACACGAATTCCCCAACCTGGAGCGTGTTAATACATTCGAAATGTAAAATTTCTGTTGTTCTAAATAGATTTTCAGCATGAACCCTGTAGGGCACATTACATATCACGCGCATAATTCATTTTGTAGGGTCTGCAAGGAAGTTAAAGTAGTTTGATAGCTACTTGCCTGATCAGATTGCAGTAAATTAGATAAGGGTATACAAGTGCATAATATACAGTTTGCAGCGTTTTCCCAGGCAAAAGGTATCTTATCCGCAAGATAATACCAACGTTCTTAGCTAGTTTTTGTGATATATAAGTGACGTGCAGTTTCCATGACAACAGGAGCTTTGTCTACGTGGGTCCCATCAGCTGGAACAGCCTACCATTCCTCTTCGGGATTTGCTGCTCTCTCTCTGCAGCCTTCCGAAAGCGCCTGAAGACTTTCCTGTTCTCCGTTTGGCTACGTTATGAGTCGTGAGCGTCTGATATCGATTCTATTACAAATTAAAAATTGTACGATGTACACGACTGTCCAAACCATGCGCTTGTATTTTGGAGACTTATACTTGATTCAATTAACAATTGAGGGACCCCCTGGACTCTCCAGAACGGACGGAATACGCCTTTATTTTTTGACGCTGATTCCTTGGCGAAAAGGACGGAACCTGATATGGGATGCGACAGTGATTGACACCGTGGCTCCATCATATCTTCAAGCGACGTCATCTTCGGTGGGGCTGCAGCGGAGGTGGCAACCACCAGGAAGACCACCAAGAACAGCCAGCTTATTATTACTATTATTATTATTATTATTATTATTATTATTATTATTATTATTATTATTATTATTATTATTTCTTGGAGTTTCAAATTCTTAATATTATTATTATTATGTTATCGCCCATGATGAGCTAAGTGAGTGTTGGCAATGTCCCGAAGAGGCAGGCTGCGTTCCCACGCTGAAGAACAACTGAGATACGTTGGAACAGAAATGACGTCTCCATTGGATCGTGGGTTGCAGCACTCGTTCGATTACCCAACTCTGAGATGAACTGCAGTCCTTCACTGCTCCAAGCGCCGCCGGATTCCAAGGAAAGGGCTACGAAGTCGTGGGTGTTGGTTATGGTGGAATACTTGGCCCTCTGCGTCTTAGCTGCGCGTTCGGCTGCTTCGCCAGCTCTGATAGATGTGTCGACAAGATGTGACTTGGCGTAGGTGTCGGGCACTGTCACATCCCATGCCAGACATCGACCACGTGTCCAAGGAATGAGCGTGACGCCGTCCGGTCGCTTTCCATCTTCTCTTAGCAAGCCCAGAGGTTCCTTTTGCGCTGGAATCTTCGCCCTGCCAAGAGCTCTCCAGATGACATCGTTCAACATGCTATGTCGTCGATGTTTTCCACTGCCTCTTCTACAAATTAGTCCATGGAGCCCTTTTGCGTCGACGCTCTCTTGACAATGGTGACACAAATGTGGCTCGCAGAGCGTCGTTCCTAGCCTCAACCTGGCTGCCAGTCGTACATCCTCATTTGAGAGGCGCAGGCCTAGGGCAGTCACAGGGGGCGCTAGCATCCAGTCTCCAGAATGAGGTGCTCGTGAGGCCAGCAGGCGAGCACGGTCGCATGGATTGTTATTGGAATCCAGCAGACCTTTCCATGCCTTGTCTGTGAATCGGAGGTCCCATTCTTTCTGGCGATGACTCGCTGCTACTGTTGGTGGTTCTGCATCTGTCAGGGTCTTCCAAGCGTTGAGTGCTGAACTCGCAAGTTCATATGGTTCCTCAGCAGACTCTGTTGGTAGGATGCATGCCTGGAGTTCGCTTGTACTAGCAGCAGAAGCCAGAAAGGCAGAAAGTGCCAGCGTAGATGCACAACGAACTCCCAGACCACCATCTCTCACCGGCAAAGAAGCCTGGAGCCAGCGGTCATTGTCAAGGTCCACATTTAAAATGGTTGACAGTCCTTCTCTCAGTAGTTGATCAAACCGAGCCAAGCCCGGGCAATCAGCGCAGACGGCTGTGCGCAGACTGTACAGGAGCTTCGGTACACTTAGACTGTTTCTCAGCAGAACCAGAGCGTCATGTGTATAAAGCAAGGACAATCTTCCGATTGCCCTCTCGAGGTCATTGGCCTTTGAATTAACGACCATGTTCACAGCTGGACCTGGAATCAGAGGTGCACCCAACAAGGTCATGTCCTCGAGGGCTATGCTCGTGAACTCTTGGAACGCAGGGTCATTGTTCGGCATCTGGGTGTTGTGACACGCGATTTCGCATTTGCTGCGGTTCAATAGCAATCCCAGATTCTTTGATTCCTGCTCGATTAATTGAACGTCGTCGGCCACTGTTTCCTTGTTACCTCCCAATGTCAGGTCATCCAGATATCCGATACGCAGATCCGAACGAAGCTTCATCAGAATCGGTTGCAGCACAAGACAGAATTCCAGAGGTCCCAAAGGATCGCCTTGCTGCGTTCCTTCTTCGGATCGAATTGTGTTTGAACCATTGCGCAAAAAATTGAGGAGGATAATAATAATAATAATAATAATTATTATTATTAATTATTATTATTGCTGTTGGTATTATTATTTTTACTATATTACTATTTTTATCATTGATCAATTAGGCCTACTTTTCAAAATCTTTTCATATGTGACTGTAAATATGCCGTAGACGATTGCCATGGAAACAATTATGACGCTGAATTACAATTGCTACATCAGCGATAATTGGACACAGTTTCAGTGACGGTTTGACACGTCATTCAATCACAACTACCCATTATAAATCTGGGCTATATAATTGATCTCAAAACATAACGCAGGATAATTGCAAAAATACCCAAAAGTGCGCGTTGTCTGACAACATATTTAAATCGCATTTCACAATCTTTCTTGGCTATTTACATCCACATTTTATAAATACATACTTGCATAGTATGTATACGCATACATATACATGAACTGTAGTAATCAGGAATGATGATATGGCGAATGAGTATTGTGCATAAATGTTAACGTACATGTATAATAGGGGCCTACATGTAACTAAGTAATGTAGGCATAAAGGCATAAATGGCGAGACATTAACCGACAGATACTGAGCTGATTCCAAGCAAGCAATGTCCGATTATTATGTTGAGCCTTCTATATACACGGTGTGTTTAAAGGAGGTTTGTAATATCGCATCCAAGGGTCAGAGAGGATGAGGATGGTTTAGAGACGCTGCTGGTTTCAGCCATGACCCATAGGAGCGTCTGACTTGGTTATAAGACCGACACCTTTAAGAAAGTCCCCGACTGGCCGCTGTCGGGACTCTTATCAAACGTCACTCCAATCTGACTAGTCTCTTCTTCTTATTTCAATTCTAAGATAAACCTGTCTAAACAATAAACCCAATGCAATCGAATTAAATTAAAAGAATGACTTCCATGTAGCGATGTTATCATAAAACACAAAGCGTTGACTTAGAGTCGCTTCGAATAAAGCCGTGATGAACAACGCAAGTCATTGTAATGTGCACTCTAGAGTCTCGACTGGTAGAGTTTGAACCCACTATTGAAGGCTAGCATAGTGTGAGTCTATAATTGTAGATCGGTATATTATATATATATATATAATGCGATTCTATATACAATAGTAGACTACCGTAGTGTGCGTCAACCATTTTTGATAATAGATTAGTAGAGTTTGAGTCTACTATTGTAGAACGGTAGTCTGGTATAGAGTGTACATTGGTAGAGTGTGATTCTACTACTGTAGATTATCACAGTGCGATAGTGTGAGTCAACTATTGCAGATTGTAGAGTTTGAGTCTAACAGTGTAGATTGGTGGAGTGTGAATTTTCATAGCATTCTGACTGCCCGCATGCAAATATGACGGGCATCGCGGGCAGCCATGCGCTCGCCAGAGTGGGGAGCGCAACCTCATTATAAACATACAATAGGTTGTGAAGCGTGATTTTGTCACCCGAAGGCCCCACTGATCAGTAATCATTAAGGGCCCGTAATGGGCGACATAATACTTCTGACGTAGGCCTATTTCCAAATCTACAATATGACTTCCTATGTGCTGCAGGACTGTCTACGTGTGCGACTTCGCTCTCCTCAATCCATCTTCATATCATTTATTCAACTCGTGCCTCTGTCATACAGATAGGCCATGGCCTATAGCATTAACTCCATTGAGGACTGGAGGACATAGGTGGCCCAGCGGAGGCCAATAAGGATGGGATCACAAGCGAAACCACCCAACTTCTCCCTTGCCTCCTTCTCTTTCATTCTCCCGTGGTCAACCAGATCATCTGAGACACACACGAACATACATATAGACATACGTATGGACATAGGCCCACACACGGTCATACACACGACGTAGCCTGGCGTACATATACGTAATATCAGCAGCAGACCTTAGTTTTACTCACACGAAACAATGCCATAACAAAGCTCACTGTGCATAGTTTTGCTAACCAATGACATTTCACATCATATAAATTTTACAGCGCAGATTTCTTGTGTAGACTTCCTTTGTAGATTTCTTTTTGTAGATTTCTTGTGTAGATTTCTTGTGTAGATTTCTTTTGGTAGATTTCGTGCGTAGATTTCTTGTGTAGCCTTTCTTTGTAGATTTCTTGTGTAGATTTCCTGTGTAGATTTATTGTGTAGACTTCCTTTGTAGATTTCTTTTTGTAGATTTCTTGTGTAGATTTCTTGTGTAGATTTCTTTTGGTAGATTTCGTGCGTAGATTTCTTGTGTAGCCTTTCTTTGTAGATTTCTTGTGTAGATTTCCTGTGTAGATTTATTGTGTAGACTTCCTTTGTAGATTTCTTTTTGTAGATTTCTTGTGTAGATTTCTTGTGTAGATTTCTTTTGGTAGATTTCGTGCGTAGATTTCTTGTGTAGCCTTTCTTTGTAGATTTCTTGTGTAGATTTCCTGTGTAGATTTATTGTGTAGACTTCCTTTGTAGATTTCTTGTGTAGATTTCCCGTGTAGATTTCTTGTGTAGATTTCGTGTGTAGATTTCTTGTGTAGATTTCCGGTATAGATTTCTTGTGTAGATTGCCGGTGTTGATTTCTTGTGTAGATTTCCTGTGTAGATTTATTGTGTAGACTTCCTTTGTAGATTTCTTGTGTAGATTTCCCGTGTAGATTTCTTGTGTAGATTTCGTGTGTAGATTTCTTGTGTAGATTTCCGGTATAGATTTCTTGTGTAGATTGCCGGTGTTGATTTCTTGTGTAGATTTCCGGTGTAGATTTCTTGAAAAGACGCTATTTACCCGTTGCAGTGGAAACCGCTGGAAGCTGGCACACAGAGTGACTAGGGTTTGGCAGTGAACTTTAGGGCAAAATCTCAGCAGCCACACGTGACCAGCGTTTCAGCGTTTGCCGTAGCACTTCAAGTTCGATACCCTATATATGTCTGTTCTGGGCACCTCAGATTGGAACAATCGGGAGACTGGAGTTTGATTGACGCTTAATAATAATAATAATAATAATAATAATAATAATAATAATAATAATAATAATAATAATAATAATAAATATGCTAATAATAATAATAATAAATAGTAATAATAAAAATGAAAATAATAATAATAATAATAATAATAATGATAATAAAAATAATGATAACTACAATTTATATGGCGCCGTAACACGACCATACCGCTACAAGGGGCAAGCCCCACTTCGAAAGGTAGATTCCACCTTAGGGTAATACCGCGCTCTGTTCATACGCCCTTAACTTTACCTTGTGACAAACAGCGCACAATAAAAACACATTCGCGAAAACACTCATAATTTGAAACAACGGAAATACTACATATTCATATATTTTTAGAAATAAATAATTTGGCGCCACTGTATGATGGTCATTTGCACAAATGTCATATAATAATGTTACGTTTAATTGACCCCAACACTAGTATTCAAACTATGATAAGGGATGAAAGGCCTACATGGTATTATGGTTATTAATATATAAACAAACAGACAGACAGACAAAGTAATAAAAAAATTCTTTTTATTGACCTCAACTGGAACACTGTGATTAAGCAAGATATATTATTATATACAAGGTACAATAGGGAGGAAAGCGTCAAGAAGGCCCAAGGTCCTGTAAGCGGGACCACCCACGTGAAAAGGCATAGAGATTTTGAATTGCCTTCAAGTTTTCTGGAACGCTATTCCACAATTACGCATGTATATATATAATATATATATATATATATATATATATAATCCTATATATATATGTGTGTATGTGTGTACTCAAGGCCTGTATTCAGATAGGGACCACACACACGTACCCGTGCGCACACACGATCCGGTACAGTTATAGTAATCTGTAAAGTAGGATCAACATCATCGGTCTTGACAGTCACAAGACGTCTTTAAACACTCGAATCTGCCATAGGCTATTTATAGACCCTGAGATGTTCAGTGTCTAAACGATAAGTGTCTGATCTGAATGTCCAAGGGAAGAGATAGGGCCTATGCAGAAAGCGTTTTGTGAATCATCGTTAATTAAGGATGGGGTCAAACAGTAAGTTTGGTGGGGAAGTTGACATGTTGGACCAGATCAGTTGATATAATTGAACTCGACACATTGCCAACACATAACACAGGATTTTTGCAATAAATAACCACGAGTGCGCGTTGCCTGACAACAGATTCAAATTCGTATTCAACAAGCTTTCTCTATTTTTGTTCATCACCATATTCTAAATGCATACAAGTAAATATACGCATTAACATGTATTATATCCGGAATATCTACATGACACATGAGTATTATACATGAATGCACATCTACAGTACATATCACTAAAGAAGTAGGCCTGAAGGTTAGATATCTAGCGAAACATTAACCAACAGATGCCGAGCTGATTCCAGGCACGCAATGTCCGATTTGTTAAACCTTATATATATAGGCAGACGTTGTCTCCGGGAGGTTTGCAAAATCGCAATCCAAGGGTTAGCAGTAATGAGTTCGTTAAATGATGCTGTAGGTTTCAGCCATGATCCATAGGAGCATCTGTTTGGTTAGACCGAGACCTTTACCAAAGTCCCTGACTGACCACTGTCGGGACACTTATCAACCGTCACTCCAATCTGACCAGTCTCTTGACTCTCTTCTTATAATTTCGATTCTAAGATAAACCTGTCTAAACAATTCATCCATGCAATCGACTTAAATGACAAGAATGACTTCTATATAGTAATGTTATAAATCATAAAACACAAAGCGTTGAATGAAGCCGTGGCCAACAACGCAATACGACTGAATGTCATTGCAATGTGCACTCTGGAGTCTGGACTGGTAGAGTTTGAATCCACTTTTGAAGGCTAGCTTAGTGTGCGTCTACTCTTGTAGATTGGTATATAGTGTGAGTCTACAATAGTAGTCTGCCGTAGTGTGAGCCAACCATTGTAGTTTAGTAGAGTTTGAGTCTACTATTGTAGACTGGTAGAGCGTGAGTCGACAATCGTAGACTGACATAGTGTGATAGCGTGAGTCTAATATAGACTGGTAGGGTGTGAGTCTACCATTGAAGGTTGGCAGAGTGTGAATCTACTATTGTAGATTAGGATAGTGTGATAGTGTGAGTCAACTACTGCAGATTGTAGAGTTTGAGTCTAACATTGTAGACTGAATAGAGTGTGAGTTTTCACGGCATTTTTCGCGTTGCCCGCATGAGGATATGACGGGCAGTCACTCACCGGAGAGCTCTGCCGCCTTTAGTCTCGCTTGGTACTAAATGGTATATAGTAGGCGTCGTCAGACGATGCGCTCAGACAGTCTCGCTTGCCTCACGAGTGCATGGCTCGTCCCAATATGACATCTTCAGTTCTTATGTGCTGCAGGACTGTCTATGCGTGTGACTTCGCTCTCCCCAATCGATCTTCATATCATTGATTCAACTCATGCCTCTGTAAGACAGAGAGAGACATACGTCATGGCTCAGCATTGAAGATTAGAGGACTAGAGGACGTAGGTGGCCACAGCCGAGGCCAATAAGGATGGGATCGCAAGCGAGACCACTCGACTTCTCCCTTGCTTCCTTCACTTTCATTCTCCCGTGGTCAACCAGATCATCTGAGACATACACAAACATACATATAGACATGTCAACGAACATGGGCCTACACACAGTCATACACACGCAGGATATACATATCAGCAGCAGACCGATGCTTCACCCACATGATACAATACAATAATACAGCTCACTGTGCATTGTACATGGTCGGATTAGCCATAGGGCTAGAGCAGCTGAAGCCCTTGGCCCCTGAAATTTGAAGGCCTCCAAATATCGGTGTGATTTTTTAAAAACTCAAATTACTGTTATTCGACATTTTTCAAACAAACGCAGGTGGTGCAACAACGCAATAATTGGTAAGTTTTGCATGTATATGCTACAAAAATGATATGGGGCCTATCACTATAATAGACTTTAGTTTCTCTACTAACGGATTGATTGCTAGGGGCCCATCCACATATTACGTACGCATTTAGAGGAGGGAGAATTCCGGATTGCTGCGATTTTGCGTACTGGTGCGTATGGCGGGAGGAAATAAATGTGTAGGTATTCAAATATAGCTGCCTAAATATGACGTCCACATTAGCCCATTTATGATTAAACATGATTAAAAAGAGTGAGGAAGTAGGTCTATATCTCAACATAAGGAAAGCCGAGATCATGACCATGCACGCAGGGATGGGATAAGTTTGTCATGGACGGGGAAGAAATGGAAGTCGTCACCAGAGGTGTAACAAGGTTTTGAAAGGTTGGGGGCATAATTTAAAAAATATTGCGCGAAGCGGAAAAATTTTTTTTGCCCTCCCACTTTTTGAATTTTGCCCCCGCAGAAATTTGAAATATGCGGGGCACAAATTATCTTAACAAAAGTAATCTTAAAAATCCATTGGATAAACATAAAAAGAACCGATTTGGGGGACACATGGGGGGGGGGGGGCTGTGCACTAAAACTGGTGAAAGCGTTGATACATCCCATAGCATTTTACGGCTGCGTGACATGGACGAAAACAAAGATGCTGCTGGGGAAGATTGATGCATGTGAAATGTGGACATGGAGAAAGATGCTGAGGTAACGTGGACAGACAGAAGAACAAATGACACGGTGCTTCAAGAGATTGGGTAACTACGCGAAAACTGGACATTGCAACAGAGGACGACAAGACAGAAATTGGTGTATTTCGATCATGTGATGCGAGCCAATCGGGAGGAAAAGGAGATGATGCCGGGTTTCGGCGAGGGGTCGAGGAGAAGAGGGCGTTCAAGAATTAGGTGGGTGATTGAAATACAAGAGAGAACAGCGCTGAGTCTGGAGGAGTTGAGAGAAGCTGTGAGAGACAGAGGACAATGGAAAAGGTTTACCATGACGGAGTCTACTGAGCCGGTCAATCTGATGGCGGGTGGAAGACTGCTCCAGCATCCGGGACTGGCGGGTTAGAAAGCGCGGTAACAGAAGCGCGTCTTCATCCTCCGAACGTTTAGGTAGGTCTTCTGCAGAGAAGTGCGTCTCAGACTCTCAGTACAGTAATCACGCAAGAAGTCAGGCGTTGGCTCGTGAATTGATTGAAAAAGAGCAAACTTGAGTTTCCACTCGATGCTTAAGCTTAACAAGTATTGAAAACGGTAAATTAAGGACGAATGAGTCTGTATTTATGTTCGATGGTTTACGAGTAAATAATAATGTTTATTAAAAAATTTTTTAAAACACTCGATTAGATCAACATCTATGCCAGTTTGCCTTTGCTGGGCGAGCAATCTGAAATTTGTGAGAAGCAGAAACGAGCAATTCTCCTTCACCAAGAGCAGTCAAAGTCTTATATAGGTATGACCAGATTACTGGATGACCTTAGCTGAATAGTTCAAATGAGCCTGCTATATACACTGACTCGAGGTCCATATGGAAGGACTGAACTCGCGATCTCTATATTACATTTCTTGATATTCCTCACATCTTTGCATTCGTATATCCAGCAGAAATTAAGCCCCTGGGCAAAGAGTAATTGCGGGCCCAGGCAGAGAAATCCCGGGCCACCAGAGACAGAATTTCCGGGTCTCCTATGCAAAGCATTAACGGGTCTCTCGGACGGAAGTGAGAGTTCTATGGCAAGAAATTATAAGTAAGGTAAAATTGAGATGCATGAAGTTAAGACTATTATTGTGAAGTTTCTGTAATATGTTTAACGATAACGAAAATGATAACGATGATTTAACGATAAAGGTAATTTTATTGCAACCAAACCAAATCAATTGACAAGAATGTCGAGTTTCTGTTCATTTGCACCTATGATCCCATCTTTGCTGGCTTGTTTGCGACCGCTTAATATGCTCACATGGTTTATCCAAACGTGGCAAGCCCCACTTCGAAAGGGAGATTCCACCTTAGGGTAACACCGCGCTCTCTTCATACGCCCTTAACCTTGTGACAAACAGCGCACAATAAAAACACATCCGCTAAAACACTCATAATTTGAAACAGCGGAAATACTACATATTTATATATTTTTTATAAATAAATAATATGGCGCCACTGTGTGATGGTCATTTGTACAAATGTCATCCGTTAATGTGCCGTTTGATTGACCTCAGCACTAATATTCCAGCTGCGAAAGCGGATTGAGAGGCCTACAAGTTATATATATATATATATATATATGTAAGACCATATATACGCAAGGCCTGTATTCAAATGTGGGCCACACACACGTACCCACTACACACACACATGATCCTGTACAGTTAATAATAATCTGTAAAGTAAGATCGATGTCATCGATCCTGTCAGTCACAAGACGTCTTTAAACACTCGAATCTGCCATAGGCTATTTATAGGCCATGAGATGTTCAGTGTCCAAACGATCTGAATGTCCAAGTGAAGAGATAGGGCCTATGCAGAAGGCATATTGTGAATCATCGTTAAGGATGGGGTCATACATTATTAAGGCCATGTAGGTCTGTTCTATACCCAGATCACGGTATTACCCTCAGGTGGAATCTCCCTTTCGAAGTGTGGCTTCAGATCCGCGTGGGTGGTGCGCGTGCTTGTGCATATGCGCGTATGTATTTACACACACGGCGCTATAGAAGTTCGAAGATTAGATGAGAAATATGCGTTCATATGCATGCATGTGCCTGTTTCCATGTGTCCATCTGTATGCTCGGGTATGTTTCAAGGTATACGTGTGTGAATGTGTTGGTCCGTCTGTGTTCACTTGAATTTATGCTTGTAAAATAAACTGTAAATTTATACAGCGCCCGAATACAGCCTCGATTGATGATTTGATGAGACGAACATCTGTCACTATACGCTGCCCTCTGTATGGACCACAGTGTATGGACCACTGACCCCATGAATGGTCTAATTTAGGTTCCTGTGATCGGACAGTGCTGCCAGAAATTATACTCTCTTAGGTAGACTAGGTCACGATCTGTTTGTGTGTGTATCTGTGTAGGCGTGCGCTAATATGTTTGCATGTGTTTGTGTGTGTTTGTGTGTCTGTATAGTCGCTTCTGACTTGATTAGTCAGAGATATAATTAATTGAAATATAGAGAAAAGAGAAGGCCCCCGACTGAGACGGACCTTACTTACATCGATGTGTAAAATGTAGGCGTATTCTGCCCCAACAGCAACATGTCTCCTATGGTGTGCCGACAGTTAAACTCGCGACACATAATCGCGCGACATATAATCGCGCTTAACAGAGCTTCGTTCAGCTGAGCTTGACTCTCTTATGCATATTTATTCTAGGAGTTTAGAAAATAAGCTGAATTAAATACGATATCATTATCACTATTATGCGAGTAGGCCTACTCCCGCTACCATTGAAACCGCATTCTTATCATTTATGCGGCTTCTAATTAAACATAATTACTTGTCGCCACATAGATTCATACATTTACAGTTATGCATAGGACCGTATACATACATACATTCACACGTGCACACATGCATCCGTGCATAGGACCTACACTAACCCCGGACATAGCCTTCAAGTGTACACAGCCTTCAAACAATCGATTGTGCTTTGATTAAGCGCCAGCAACTATAATCAGCTGGTTCCGCCACTTCGCTTTTGTGTTCGCTTGAGAAATTTCGACTTTACGATTACGATTACGAATCGTGGGTGCCTATGTATCATAAATATGTATGTACATACATATATATATAATATTTTATTTATATATATATAATATTACATATATATTTATATGTATATTAGACCTCTGTGTTGGCCACCATAATAATGCTAAGTTTAAGCCCATAATACCGAACAGATGTTCATATGCAATATATTTACATACATAGTTGATGGAAGTGCACATTACAGGCCTATACATATTCTTATATATATCCTATATATATATGGGATATATATATACGCATTTAATACGTGTGTCTAATTTTACGTGCACACATCGGATGGTTTTGGTCATTGGGCTGATTTAGCGTTTCACTTGCATCCGTCTCGTGACACGAGGTTCAGATGAATACAGGCGAAAGAGGTGAACCCACATCAGTTGTGTACATTAACTGAATCATGCAGTCTTTTGTTAAACTCATAGCCTACTATATAGAAAACCAACTGGTGGATTTCAGTAAAGCTGATTCGCTTCAGATAATAGATTTTCTGTCGATGTGAGTAGGATAATTCAGCCTGAAAAAGTTAAGGCTGATGTCAAGAGTTAAGGCTGTTTACAGAGGAAATTCTACGAGAACCTCACTGAATATATAGCACTCACCCGTTGAGAAAACACGGTAGCCCTACTATAGAGAGTTTCTGTAACCCTGTCTCTTAATCCTATCGAATTTCTGCTGCTGGATACTTCATAAGTTAGCTTAGTGAAGACTCTTGCTGATTGATAGGAAAGCCTCGGATGTTCGACGGAATTTAAACCACTCGTGACAAAACAAGAAGATCGAGCGGTTGAAAATGAATTAAATCGCCGCGAGAAAAGTAAAATAAGGATACAGATACGTCGATTGTAGGTCAGAGGAGGCTCTCATTCGGCAACACAATAGTTCAAGAGACCTATACTTAACTTGATTATTGCCTGACACTCAGAGCTGATCCTTCAGCCACTGAAGACCTTATCCATGACGTCGGGAGTATGCCACGAAATAGTTGCGTTGGAAAAACTGGAGTAAGTCTCTCTATATGCTCTTTAAGCTCTTTATATATTATAAATGTATATAATTATATCATATGTATTAATATCATAAAGCTTTACTAAAATCCACCAGTTGGTTATATTTATGCATATATATATATATATATATATATATATATATATATATATATACTTACGCCATTATGGCTGTAGGCTTACTATTGTGTAGCTGTAACTGTGACTGTAAGTTTTACTATTGTGACTGTAGGAATTTCTATAGAGCCATCTAGAGAGTTAACTAATCAGAGCTCTGTCTTAACCTGCATTCACCTCTAATATATTAATAATGTTTTCAATACTACGCGTATTATAAAGTAAAGTTACTGCAAGATTGTACGACATCTCTATATGTTATAATTATACTAATATATGTTTAACTTTATTTCAATTTATTTATGTGCCACGAGCGGTTGAAAATATCTTCACACACAATACATAAACACACGGACATGATTATGTATGTAATTATAAATATATGTAAATGTATGCGTGTATATATCTGCATATAATTACGACTTCTGATTGTTCCTTGAGTGGCCACTGGCAGAGGCGCAGTAGATATACTGGTTCCTAGAGACTGCATTCACCAGCAAACGACGCTCGTGCAGCCTCTCCTAGCGGCTATTCTAGCAATCATTTCCTGTGGAGACGATGATGAAATCATACGACGTCCAGGAATAAAACGCAAATGGATGGAGAAAGCAATCACACAATAAGCCTATGACTCCTCCACTGTTTGGACTTTGACAGTGCCAGTCCCAAGCCTGCAGAAAGGAGGAGGGCCACACCAAATCATCTTTGATATGGAACGGAGTGGTTAAAAAATCAACACATGCACAATCACATAATATCACCGCTATGGACACGTACTTATACACGTACACACACACATATGCACGCAAACGCACGCACACACACACACACACACACACACACACACACACACACACACACACACACACACACAGAAACACACGAGAACACACACACTCACTGTACTCACACTTATTCCTGGTGCATGATGATGGTGATGATGACGATGACTATGATGACTATGACGACTACGATGTTGGGGTGGTGGTTGTTCTGATGGTGGTAGTGGTGGTGTAGGTGAAGACGGACGTGGCGGTGGTGGAGGTGACCGTGTGACGATGATAAACATTTACTCTTAGCGATAATGAAGGATTCAGGTAGTAGTTGCAACTTGCAACGACGGACGCAAGGTGTCGTCAGCATTCGAAGACGTCCAAACGAAAGAGATTACTCAATGTTTGTCAAGTGCACTCATTATTATGTGCAACAATAATTATTGACTGTATTTAAAATAATACTCAATAGTTAAGCATACACAGGGTGGCTCAATAAAAAAATACCCCACCTGAAGAAATGCAATTTCTCAACAACCGATAGAAATACCTTTACTAAACTTTTTAAAATGTACAGAGATGTACGATTGTCGAACAAACCCTGCAAATTTTATTGAAAACTTTTCATTGCTTCAAATTTTACAGCTGTCTAAATTTAATAATCCGTATTTGCACAATTACGCAGGAAAAATGGACAGGCACTTATTTGTA
This sequence comes from Bimastos eiseni, assembly GCA_959347315.1. Taxonomy (NCBI): domain Eukaryota; kingdom Metazoa; phylum Annelida; class Clitellata; order Crassiclitellata; family Lumbricidae; genus Bimastos; species Bimastos eiseni. The sequence continues at coordinate 39,247,634 of OY365811.1, read as the reverse complement.
CTTGTCAATTAACACGACATCTAATTGAAAATTCAAAAATCTGTTGAGCGGTATATTGAGTAATGAAATGTTCTCTATACAATGTTCAGGGATTGTTCGAAAATCTTTCCTCTGGAAAACTTAAAAACTTGGTAAAGATATCTCTATCGGCTGTTGAGAAATTCCATTTCTACTGGTGGTATATATTTTATTGAGCCACCCTGTATGTGGGCTGTGAATGCTAACGTCACTTTTGAAGCGCACGTGACTGAACGCTAGTTTCTTGGTCGATAATATAATGCATATGGTGTGCCTACCCATCATGAATATTCATAGGCTTCTGTTATGTATCGTTCGCTTGAAGAAGCGAAATTAAAACTTTTTGTCAGCTTTTCCTTTCGTGACGACAAATTCATTATTAGACACATTGTCCAAACAATGTACACAAATCGACCGATTCTGCCTAGGCTACAGTCCCTACTTAGGCCTATGTATCCATGGGCCAGAATAAACACTGAACAGGGACCTGACAAATGGCAATCACCAATGTTCAGTAGAATCGACGATCGAATCGAATCGGAGGCTAAAATTCTAATTCGAAAAGAATCTCGAATCGAATCAGCTGGTGCCATTTTCATATTTATGTAGTGTTAATAGGCCACTAGATAGTACTGGCGATCCACAGCGCCACAGTTACCAACATCGCTATTCTGTTATCAATTGCACTGAAACTTATGCGTTGACCAATAGCCATAAAGCAATAGGTAATTTTTAAAAATTAGGACCAATGGCTACCCACAGTACCCAGTCTCCGAAGTATGACCCCATTTTCGAATCGATTCGAATACTGCAGTCCGATTCGTTTTTACTCAAATATCGACGCTTCGCCGGGCAGTATGCGAATGAACAAAACTATTATGAAATACTATACCGCCTCGCATTAAGTTCCTCCCTATGACATCCGTCATGAGGATGGAGAGGGTGGCGATGGAGGTAAAGTGAGTCAGACATCGTTCAACCCGCTTCCCTTGCACCCCCGTCAGAGGTGATAGAGAAAGAGAAAATGGCGCTCGAGTACGTGATTGGCACGATTTTATCTGAACCGTTATTATTACACTCTATGAATATTCATGCATAAGACTACCAGCGTATAATATCCTTGTGCAAAGAGTATATACATATATAGAGTATATATATAGAGTATATATATATATAGAGTATATACATATATAGAGTATACATATATATATATAGAGAGTATACATATATATATTGAGTATATATATAGAGTATATATATAGAGTATATATATATACAGTATATATATATAGAGTATATATATATATAGAGTATATATATATACAGTATATATATATAGAGTATATATATAGAGTATATATATATAGAGTATATATATATATATAGAGTATATATATATAGAGTATATATATATATATAGAGTATATATATATAGAGTATATATATATATATAGAGTATATATATATATATAGAGTATATATATATGGGCTATGGAGAGGAATTTAACACTGAGACTGATGAAGAAAGTGTTGAGGAGGTGGAGAAGAATGGCGAGGAAGAACAATGAACTGAACATGTAGACTATGCCGAGAAAGTGAAGAAGAAGGCGAAGAATGACATAGGATAATATTAAGAACGAGACTCGGCAGTATACAAGAAATGGAGATGGAGGAGACAAGGAGAAGAAATAAACAATATATTGAGGATAATGAGGTGGAGAATGAGGAGGAGGAGGAGTAGGAAGAAGAAGATGATGATTATAGCGATGATGATGCTGAGAAGTCTTCTACGTATATATCTGTATTGGCTGGTTTTGCTGCTTCAGCTGGTACCATCCGAACGCCTCTCGTCATGTGGCCGAAAGTCTACTGATGCAGAACGGAGAGGACGGCAGCTACCTGATGCGACCAAGCACAGGGGTCAGAGAAATGGCAATCTCCATCAGGTGAATTGTTATCTTCATCAGGTGTACTATTATCTTCATCAGATGAATTAGTATCTTCATCATGTATATTATTTTCTCCATCAGGTGAATTATTACCTTCATCAGGTGAATTAGTATCTTCATCATGTATATTATTTTCTCCATCAGGTGAATTATTATCTTCATCAGGTGAATTAGTATCTTCATCATGTGTATTATTTTCTCCATCAGGTGAATTATTATCTTCATCAGGTGAATTAGTATCTTCATCATGTGTATTATTTTCTCCATCAGGTGAATTGTTATCTTCATCAGGTGTACTATTATCTTCATCAGATGAATTAGTATCTTCATCATGTATATTATTTTCTCCATCAGGTGAATTGTTATCTTCATCAGGTGTACTATTATCTTCATCAGATGAATTAGTATCTTCATCATGTATATTATTTTCTCCATCAGGTGAATTATTATCTTCATCGTGTGAATTATTTTCTCCATCAGGTGAATTATTATCTTCATCAGGTGAATTAGTATCTTCATCATGTGTATTATTTTCTCCATCAGGTATATGACCATCGACTATAATAATTATTATACTGTCTAATGTCCATCATCGCTATCAGGCATCTCAGGTTATAGGCTTATTAAGTTTATTATAGCTCATAATTTCTGATTGTTTGTTTCTGAGCCACTTAAAACCCTTGTTATAAGCCAGGCTATGTTGTAGGCCTAGGTTGTTGTTATGTTATGATGCGTTGGACTATGATAATCATGTTATATCATGTTGTAGCATGTAATCATGTTGTAACTTGTAACGTTTAATCATGTTGCAGTATGTAATCATACTGTAACATATATTCTTGTAACGTTTAATCATGTTGCAGCAGATATTCATGTTGCAATGTGCAAAGATGTCATGTCGTGTTGTGTTATGGTGCGGTTGTTCTGGTCTTTCTTCAGATGCAGGGATTCAGTGAAGCATTATAAGGTGACGTGGAACGGCGACTGCTATTCCTTTGGACTGGCGACCTTCAGGACAACCGAAGAATTCATCTCTCACTTCCAGAGGCAGCCGTTCATCGCCGGAGAGTCAGGTACTCAACAGTCTGCGACGTCTGTCATCAGAGTTTCGTGATGATGACGACGACCACCATGACGACGATGATGATAATTATGGCGATTTCGATGATTATGATGTGGATAATCGTAATGAAATTGATGGCGGCGATAATGATGATGATGGTGTTGGTGGTGGCGGCGGCAAAGGCGATGACAGCGACAACGACGGTCACGGTCACAGTTATGGTCACGGTCATTGTCGCGGTTATGGCGATTAAAAGAATCGTCATTACCAAGAAAGGTAGAGGTGATTAGGAAACGAGAAGAAAGAACGATGAGGAAAGAGAGAAAGAATGACGATGACAACGGAGAGAGGAAAACGAACAAAGACACGAACAAACACAGAAAGCACACACACAAACACACTCCAGAGACATTCCTATGCGAATATATATATATATATATATATATATACACATATATATATATACATGTTTCGTCACTATTAATATTATATATACACAGTGACGAAACATGTATATGTATATATGTAAATTATGACTGTTGGAGATCTTGAGGACACCATGGCCATTTCTATGTAAGAGCGTCTGACCTATGACCTCTGTTACGCGTGAAATATCGTCCGTTGTAGGTGTGATAACCTGGTTACGTCATGCGTATCCAAAGCAGGTCAGTGAACCCGCTGTCTATGACGTCGTCAGAATACATGCGCAGTACGGACCAGACAGAATGAGCAAGTGCCCGCCTCAATGGTCGGTAAGTACCTGCCCCAGCATTAATGATGTGATAACAATTACTAATAGTAATATCCAATTTTTAACCGCTATTACTATTTGTACTATTACTACTATCGATAGTTGATCTCGAAGGTGGTGATAACGTCGACGACCACAGAGATTATGATGATGATGGCTACAATGATAACGACAATGGTGATTATGATGGTTGAGAAAACAGTTATGATAATGACGATCATTATGACAATGATGTGTAAGATCAGCACAGTGGCCGATCGGTTAGAGCGGTCGACTCGTAACGCACAGTGTGTGCTGAGTGAGCGGGTTCGACCCTCATCTGGGGAGTCAGTCACTGTGTAGGGACCTTGATCAAGTCCTTCGCGCACAATTGCTCTGCAGTACAACTGCAATTGCGCTGTCGAGGCGTGTGCACTTCTGAGCAAAAGATGTTGGAAGAAGGGCGATATCAAATTTCAAGAATTTCAATATTCCATTTTATGAATCAGCGTTATTCATTTGACATAATAAATTTGTTCCGATTGTTTTAATTTGCTGATTATCTTTTGTTTTGCTAGATTGGTTCCAAGGAAGGATTTTTGACAAAACTTGGAGCAATAATAAAAGTGAGATTTGTCTTCATCTTTATTATCTTGTTTCTAAGTCACTTGCGTTGCCTGCCTTTCTGTCGTTCCGTCTGTCTGTCTGTGTGTCTGTCTGTGTGTCTGTGTGTATGTTTATGAGTCTGTCAGTCTGTGTGTTTGTCTGTGTGTCGGCTTACGTCTGTCTGCTTGTCCGAACATTTTGTCAGCGTGACATCAAGTCATCAACAAGTGGGCTCTTTTGAAAATGCATATTGTACAAATCACGAGCCTTGTAACTATCATAATAAGTAAATTCGTAAGTAACTAAAGTAACTGTATCCTTTATCACACCATTTTCAAACGCACAACGGGACTTGAAAATTGAAAATATAGTAACAAACAGAAGTATTATTAATGCTCAATAATACATGTAATTTTGTCCATATTAATTATTGTACAGCATCCTGGTAATGAATCTCTTTCTAGTGAGGCGGTCAGAGCGCGGAAGTTAACGATGATGAGAACGAGGTCGTCTATAGAGTAGGGCTATAATAATTATGTATCAGAGTGAATCTTAAATAATTATGGAGTCAAAGCAATGGAGGCTTAGCCTCTGCAGGATCAGCAGCCAAAATGGCAGCATGTATTGCACGGTCAGATACTGTTTATATAAAGACTCACACCTCTTCTGCTTTCAGCGCTTGGGGATAAGCTGGTGCCCAGCGCTTGGCTTTGTTAGCAAATGGCGCCTTTGTCTTATAAACTATCGTACGTGCCGCACATGTACGTCTTCCCAGCATCTGATTGTATTCTGAGTACATCGACCGTACACAGTCGGTGGGAAGATAAAGCGACGGGGAAGAAACCTGGACACACGACCTTCTCAGATGCTGAAGCTGAGAAATATGAAGTCGCTAACTCTTTTTTGCCAGATTGCCTCTCGGATCAAGCTTATGGACTTCTTATTTTTAGACTTTATATGACTACAATGCATATATACATATATATATATATAATGTATAATTGATGTTGTTCCTTGTATAGAATTGGAAACGCCGATGGTTTGTTCTGAAACGAAATGAGCTGAGCTACTTTCGTGCGCAGGCGGATGACACTCCGATTCGTACGCTCGACCTCCGCAAGTGCAAAGAGTGCGCAGTCGACGACACTCAGAACAGGCCGAACTGCTTCCGGTTCGTTACTTCCTCATCTTACTCTGTAACGTAATGTAAATCTCAGAAATTGCTCAGCATAAATAAAGCCTGTGTTAGAGAAACCAACTCATTTTTCTTTTGCCGTTGAACCTCACCGAGGCCGTGGGGATTGATCGCTGGGGTGAACATCAGTGTCAGGTTAAGGTCAGGTGTTAGGTCAGATTGGAAAAGACAGCTTGATGCTAGCTGTACTTGCCACTGCAATGTATTGTATTTGTTAGTTTATCTAGCGCAAATTTTTTGCGGACTCAGACTTGATTTCGCACGGTCACAACTCGGACTTGAACTCGGACTCGGACACAAAGCCCTCTGGACTCAAATTTGACTCGCATAACAGTTCTTTATCATAAATGGTCATGCTAATTTTCCTATGCCATTGAATTTTTATGTGGATATAGACCTTGACTCGATTTTTAGTAACTCAGACTCGATCTTTAGCTCGAAAACCGACCTCTGAACTCGGACTTGATTCGGCTTATATGGACTCGGACTTGGCCTGAACTCGGAACATCACTGCTGTATCTATTTTCTTTGTATCCGTATTCCTTCGTTATTTTCGTTTTCCTCATCTCTCTCTCTCTCTCTGTTTTTAGGTCAGCATATTGATTTATAGGCAATGTGTTTGTTTCAGTTTGCCTAAGTTTGTCTGTTTGTCTTCCTGCCTGCCTGTCTGTCTGCGGACTGCGGCTCCGGTGTAATTAAGCACCAAAATTGAAGTTAATTGCGTTCAAAGATTATGTGTAATTGATGATGAACATCACTGTCAACAATTAAACGAATTGTTGGCCAAACCCCGCTTGTACCAGTAGCCTGTTAGAACCTGGATCTTATTACCAACAATAGACTAGATTTTATTAAGGATCTGGTAAACATTAACATTAAGCGCTGGAGATAAAAAGTAGCCACAGGCCTAACCTACTATCTTTTCCTGCGCCTGTCTGTTGTGCCAGAAGTGGGCGGTTCCTGTTCATATAATCACAGATCATTTCGTCGCAGTTCTTTTCATCGCATTTCAAAAACGACATTAACCCCAACCTTAAACGACCCTTACGACGCATAATCCGACCATAACAGACCCTCAGGATGCTTGACCTGACGAAATGAATGCGACGAAATGATCTGTGACGAAATGAGCCGTCACCGAAATGGGCTACCATCCAACGATTTAATTCTGCTGTCTTCCGTAGTTCATTTGCCCAACCTAACATTCATAGGAGTCCTGGTCCTGGCTTGGAGTTGCAGATCGCCAAAATTTGAATTTGGGGAGATCCCATCCACCTGAAATTTCGGATGAGACCGTCTTCTTTTGTTCCTCTAAGTCTCCATCCCTGCCCACACTTCCGTCTCTGCCCACACTTCCGTCTCTGCCCACACTTCCGTCTCTGCCCACACTTCCGTCTCTGCCCACACTTCCGTCTCTGTCCACATTTCCGTCTCTGCCCACACTTCCGTCTCTGCCCACACTTTCATCACCATTCACACAGTTTGGATCACATGATGGTGATTAGGCTATTAATACCTCATGCAGAATATAAAAGAAACTATTAGAATTATATGATACGAAGGCTCATATTCCAGTGCCACGGGTAATAATGATAGGCCTACTGTTAGTATGCAACACTAGAATCTGCTCAGGCAACTCTGAGAGAAATCAGGTTACTTGGAATAAGTAGCCGCCTGCAAGAAACAAAATACCTGAAGATTAGTTTCTGGTTGTTTAGACGTTGTTACTAATTCGATGCGTTTTGTTTTGTTTTGTTTTAGGTTGGTGCTACCCTGGAGAACATTTTACCTGGTGTGCGAAACAGAACAGGAACTGCAGGACTGGATGCACATGATCCAGTGGAAACTGGTCAGACAATCCAATCCATTCCACTATATATCATCTAATCAAATCTAATCCATTATAACAAACTCCGTTCTAAATTAGGCTTATACCAAACCAATAGATTCCGAGGTTTACCCAAGTCAAATTCACTCAAAACCATTTTAGTAATTACTGGTAATAATTTTAATCAATCGCCCAACAAACTGACACAAATCCTAGTATGTATAGACACATTATATTTTTCTGCACGATCGTCCCCTCATTGCTCTATTATACCCCCCATACACCCCCCCCTATCGACCCAACTACCATATTCTTCACATTCTCCAATAGGCGGTGGTATGTGCGAGTATGAATAATTTTGCCATAGTCAAACTCAGATTGCGCCAGTAAAACTCGTGTTAGCTGTCAGATTTTGAGTTGGTAGGTGGAGCCACTGTTTCTATAGTAATCACGACAGTTATTATCGTAATTCTTTTACACAAGAAACATAAACGTTTTCAAATTGAAATTCGTTATTTGAAGCTAATAAATAATAATTATGATCGTGTATTGAACAGCTGTCTTTCTTTCTTTACAGGCTCAATTAAACCCCAGTTTTTAAAGTCGTCTGCTTTCGCTTTGCTATGCGACTCAAACGATTCGACTTTACCACTAGTCTGTCTTCCGACCACTGATACTGATGACGTCAACGATGGCAGCGGTACCCAGAATTGACGACGTCCGCAGAAACGACATTCATATAGATTATGAAGAACTCTCTGTCGGCCTGGATAAACGACTGTCTGTGTATAAGTTTTTGCGCAATATTTACAATAAACGGCCTGGAGCGTATACTATAAGAAATCGTAACTGCAATCGTCGCTCGTGAATAGACTGGCGCCCTGCGTTTAGCTTTTAGGTATCGCTTGGATATTTAAGAGTTCACGATTAGTCACAAGCGTTCAGTTAGGGGCAGTCATGAATATTAAGTTCCAGTGAGAAATAATCAGGTTTTGTATTGTGTTTTATTTTACTGTTACTAAAGCGCCTCTAGCAGAGGCGAACCGTTCAGAAGCGCTGCCAGTGCGGAAGGTCCCGCTAGAAGAAGCAGGTTTTGAGAAAAGCAAGAGAGGTTGAGTGACTGCCAGACAGAACTTTGAAGCGAACAGTTAGAGAAAGCGCATTCCACATAGAGGGATCAATTGAAGCAAAGGATCTAGACTGAGCCATGGCCGTTCTGGTTCTAGGAACCAAAAGGTCAAGTCTATTGGATGAGCGAAGTGGATGGAGGAAGGAAGCTGAATGAGGCCGAATTATTGTGTCAACCAGGTTCTAGTATATTCAGAAATATTTATCTTACTTTCTTTTACAGTAGCTGTCGCTCTCTGGATCTGATAAACTCTGCTTCTGCTGTATAGTTTGAAATTAATGGTATAGAAACAACCAGACAGAAGTCAACAACACTATGAAGCGACAGACACTTTTGTTGATAGACACAATGCTGAATTGTATGATTAATTGATTAAGTATTGGACGGTAGTGCAGATGTGCTTGTGTTGAATTTCACTGCGTTGTAATGTAGTGAATTCACATGTATTGCATTTTGCGGTAGGCCTACGGAAGCCTACACGTGTTGTACTTTGAATGTATATTCCTGGCTTCCAGCCAGTGAACTTAGCCTACTGTACGGTGTACACGCCTTATATGCAATCCTACAACGTTACTCGCCAATACAATTATGTGCAAGATTCGTTTTGTTCAGATTCGTTATAAATGACAGCTTCGTACTAATAATAATGATGTCCAGGGCTGGATTGGACATTAGGCTAAAGGCTGAAGCCCAAGGGCTCCCAATTTTGAAGGGTCCCAAATTTTGTGTGTGTTCCAGTTACTGTAAATCAACGTTTTTTCCCCAAACGAACGACGGAGGTGCATCAATGTCATAATTGCCCAAAAGGAGATGACCATTGGTATGAAATTAATATTACTGTGATAGAATATACATGTAGCTTATCCACTAATTGACCGATCGTAAATTTCGAAATTAATTACATACGTTTCAATGTACCATAAAATGGACGCAACATAATATTTTGTTGTCAATGATGGTATGATGTGTTTTTGCAATTCATGCTCTGAAATGCATATTTTAAAACAATACTCATGATTAGGATTATATGTTGTTTATGTAGGGGCCCCCAGTTGGCTAATCCGGCCCTGGTAAATGTGGTAATAGACGCACACACCTACATATTTTTACGACGTCGTGTACAGTTTTGGCGATTATAATCGCGAGTCAATTAACTCTGATTTTGTTTACATAACAAATGCATTCAATTGATTATATTTATGAAAACAAATCGACGAATAATAATGTTTTCGAGTAGCAGAATTATCTGTGCTGACTTAAAACACCATAATTAATATGAGAAACACATTTTAAGTCATCTACATCAGTGTTTAAGTTTGAAACGGATTATTTTCACAGGTGATCTGTAGGTTCCAGCCTTAATCATCGCTTACATGTAGGCCCATATACTGTTCCTGTGCTTAGCAGCCTTAGTTTAGAGCAGCTCCTTAACGATTCTATAGAACTCTACGATTACGCTTATTCAGACGTGTTTACGCGTGCTGTTGCTAGATTGTACCTTATCGTATTTTCTATTTAATCGAATGGCAATGTACATTAATGCTAAGCACGAGACTTGATGGTAATCAGATGTAATTTCTAGTATGGTATAGGGTGGGCCAGTAAGTTTAGGCTGCTGCAGAATGCTGCAAATGACGTCATTACACCGCTTCGCATGGCATCGTGTTCACATTACATTGCATTCCATCGTATTCACATTACATTACATAACATTTCATCATATTCACGTGACATCGCATTTAATCATATTTACATTACATTACATCACATTTCATCATATTCACGTTACATTACATCGCATCTCATTGTATTCACATTACATTACATCGCCTTCCATAGTAGGCTTATTCACGTTATATTTCATCGCATCGTATCGTATTCACAAAACATTACATCGCATTGCATTGCATCGTAATCACATCACATCGCATCTCCTAAATCACATAAGTCCCGTACACTGCCTTGGCCAAACAGACGGAGTCTTTTTCCGAAGCTGACGCCTATTCGCCAGGTCTCAGCGTCTCGGAAGAGAGCGAGATACGGCGAGTACCACCCACAGCAACCTGAGTTCTCCAATGGCCGAAGGCAATACAGGTGCGCCATAATTACCTGCCTTTGAGCTCCGTCGGCTTCATGCGCGAATATCGCCAGCACGTGTAACATCACGCAGTTGCCGTCTTGTCGGCAAAGTCGTTTTGAAGGAATGGATGAATGATAATCGTAGTCTGAAAGAGTCTTTGTGTGAGTGGATTGTCTCAGAATGGAGCATCTGGAAGGGTTGGATTGATGAATAATCTACTAACGACCTTTTGGTATCTTCTTCGAGCTATGGAACGGTGACATGGGTATTGCGGTAGATGAAACTTCAAAGAACTAGATTCTGTGTAGACCTGGACCAGCGTTTAAATTCAGCTGTATTTGAGATCCGCCATCTAATTTTGAGGTCTGCTTGTAAGAAAAGAGATCTCCGTAATTTGTACAGCTAGGCTTACATGTTTGGTTGCGATAATTGATTGTTTCAACCGTGTTGAGAGAACTGGTATAACTGTACTTATAGATTAGACAGAATGAATTAGATTTTTGTTACCACAAATGTTTTGTGATCTGCCATCTTTTCATGGTTCAACAATTTAAATAGGCCTACGTTCTTGGACTACAGGTTATGATCCAGGTTGGACTGCAGGATAGTTTAGGTTGGACTAAAGCTTAAAGGATATTATGGGTTTGACTAAAGCCTACATACCTGATTGTCTGTGGAACTGGACTTCAGATGCTATTTCCAATTAGGCTATTACACGACCTGCAATTGGACCTAATCTTTGCCACCCGCTGTGCATATACGTTGTAGGCCCTATCGATGCGTTGGCTGATGTTTTGAAATTGTTTCGTTCAAAGTTTTTTCATGACACTCAACAAATCATTGCAACCACATCGAAGACTTAAAGGCGACGTGACTTATAGTTGAACTATATATGGTTGACTGAAGCGAATGAATTCGAAGCTTAAAAACTTTGAGTGCTACTTAAAGGTGCGATGATTATAAGCAGATGGCGACATTAAGTGGAGGTAGCCAATGCACTCCGCATCTTAAAAGAAAGACGATGGACAAAACCATAAAGCCTACTCCACCCTCCAATCAAAATACGGAGAAGTACCTTCAACCGGACATCGTGGTGGTAAGTCAGAAAGAAATACACACTGCGTCTGTTTTAATCATTATCTGCTAATCCCGATTTGCTTTGCTATAGTTTAGTCTATTTTACATACTTAGCATTAAAACAGCAGCATTCCGATGTCGTTTGGCTGACTGCTTGGACCTGCGTCGCATTTCTAATTCCATAAACCGCTGTACACACGCAATCAGAAATTTGTACGCACCGCATTTGAGAGTGTAACCGTCGATGTAAAGTAAATGCAGTGCAATGAAGAACACTAGGGTCTACAATATATCACGTTACAATATGTTACATCACATTACACTACACATCACTGAACCTAACTATACTGTCGGGCAAGCATTGAACTGTGCTAAACCGAGTTATACTTTGCAGCATTAGATCCGTTGGCAGATAGACAGATTGACAGACACAGACAGTCACAGACACACAGATAAAGGCAGACAGACACAGACAAACAGAGACAGACAGACACCTGTGCAGTAATGTATAGATGTTTCCTCTTCCTCAGTTGCAGCAGCAGAGAGAGGTGAAGACGAGTCCGTTGGAGATGCTGACTCGAGCATGTGACAACATCGGACGAGAATCATTTCCATTCATTGGTGACTCTGAGGGAAGGTCACCCTCTGCCCGGAGCAGCCACTCGATCAGACGAGAGTTGACTCCACAGGGAAAAGGAACCACAGACAGGAAGCAGGTGGAGGAGGACGAGGAGGACGAGGAGGAACAAGCCAAGGGAACGACGCTTATAGTGCGACTGTCCTCGGAGATCCGCACTAACGATTCAGCTCCTGGTTCGCTTGCAACAAGTCACCCTGGTGTACTGACCAGTCATGGACTGCCATCCAGAAAGACAGCCTCGAACAGACGTCGACCTTCGTCGGGGACCTGGTTTCCGCCGTTGGTGAACCTCAAGTCAAGGTCAAAGCAATCCACTGAGTGTCAGACTCCGAACCTACGTGGCTACAGTCAGGACTGGACGAGCTACCAATGCATCTCAGCCACCACCAGTCCCCTCAGAGGTGTAAGACCCCTGCGATGTTCCCTCGTCGGCTGGTCACTCCCTGGGTTGCTCTCTGCCGGTGGTTATGCCGGCCCCAGGGCTAGCGACCTTAACAACAACAACATACTCAAAACCACGCACCCGAAGGACGTACCCGTAAGAACTGCTTTCGGAGCATTTATTCCGCGTTCCAGCACGTCATCAATATCATCATCATCATCGCTATCAGCAGCAGCAGCATTAACAGCAGCCGCTACTCACCCTAGTGCATCCCCGCTCAGTTGGCACGAGGCATACTGTCCTGTGAAAGATGATAAGGGGATCCCAAGAAGCATTGCGCATTGCGACTGCATCCTCTGTCTTTTGGCTCAGGATCCGCAGCTCCAGTCGCTGGCTTCGGAGCATGCTGTTGTCTGCGACCAGTGCCAGGTCTTCGACAAGACGCTTGGCAGCACCAGTTCCTCAAATGAACCTGGTAGATCCGAACTGATTGCGCAGTCGCGTCCAACTGAGGCCACGCCCCGAATTCGTCACCACTGGTGCTCTCTGGACACGAAGGCTCATCAGTTTCCGCCGAACGTCGAGCCCTCAACCTTGAGGTTCTTCGCCTGCAATTGGATTCAGACGGATGCCACGATCTGCGGTAAGCTGTTTCATACGAAGGCGGGGCTCTTCGATCACCTTCGTAGCCACGCCCTCTTCTCCGTTGAAGCCACGCCTCCTACTAATTCGAAACCACACCATGCTCTCCGTCAAAACCACGCCTTCTCCTCCGTCGAGGCCACGCCCTCTTCTTCCCCAGCAGGGCTCGATTCAAGTGGATCTCTACTGAAGGTGGGGTTCTCCCTTCCGGATCTCTTCTGGTGGAACCATCTTCAGAGACTCAGTCTTGCCGCAGCCAATGCAAAAGACCCTCTGAAACCCGTGCGCTGCTTCGAAACATCGGTAACACCACACACGTTACGATATCATCCCTATAAAGCCTCTCGACCAACTGTATGTCTAGGATCTGAAAGAGCTCCTCTGCACAGCATATATCCAAGGTGCCTTCCAAATGGCCGTCTACCCCTTCCGTTGGTCTATTCGCCTGGATGTCTGTGCATAGAGTCCTCCGTGACCGGAAGCTGAACTAAGTGATTTTTGAACTCCTAAAAACAAAACAGTACATACGGTTATTATGGGAATAGGATCCACTTTATAATACTATATATATATATATATATGTGCTTCAATATTTAACTATTAATTTGCATTGTTGAATTTATTCAAAGGAGGTCATTGCTCAATAATTGCATTGTTTGTTTGACTAAAAAGAGACCGTGAATTTCATGAGTCAGTTTGAAAGCATGCATGATCATTATGACAAGTTAGGATTCAGGGTTTGAACACCTGAAGCTAAGGTCATTATAAGGTCAAAAGATATTTCTACTGAAATACAAATAACCTCATCGTCAATGAATTGGCATCATCTTATTCTATTTTTAGTAATCTTATTCTATTTTTAGTAACATCATCATCATATCTTCTTCTTCGCTACTTCGCTTCATATTAATTATCCTTCTCCTTCTCTTCCTCCTCCTCTTCCTCCTCCTCCTCCTGCTCCTTCTCTTACTCTTACTCTTTCTGCTTCCCCTGCTCTTCGTCTTGGCCTACTCGTTTCTTCATCATCCTTCTTCATCTTAGGCCACGATATTATAAAACATTTAACCGTATCATCATCATTTTAAGCCTTAATACAGATGGGAACAGCCATCGCCATAATATTTATTACACTCTGTATATAGGAGCTCTAAATGCAATTCTAATCGTAAACTTCTCTTGCGCCGTTGCATAGGCCTAACACACAAGCCATCAACCGATTGCGCAACAAAACCTAGCCTCGCTCAAGTAGATAGGACCTATATCTCAACGACTACTATTGCGCTTCATAAGGGGTTAAGTCTACAGTTGTATGTGCATGGCTTGTGTACAAATCAGCGAAACTTACTAACTTGTGCTCTGGAGCAAAAACAGTCGATTTATCATCGACTGCCAGACATGCAGGCAATGTTATCTGCCTCTGCCTCTGTCAATTATTGAGCACCTGTCTTCGGGAAAGCATGCAAAATGACAAATGCAGAACCACCAACCTTATATATAAGTATACGCATTGAGCAACAGGGCAAAACGCAACGGGTAGGAGAGCAAGAAGACGAGCGAGGGTAAACCGTGTAATCATCGGTCATATTATGAGATGCGATATTATAGTAGTGAAATCGTAAAAGATTGCGCTTTCTCTTGCGTGTTAGACCCTATTATATACTTCCTGAGACGATGATCGTGTATATAATAATAATAATAATAATAATAATAATAATAATAATAATAATAATAATTATTATTATTATTATTATTATCATAATAATAATAATAGTCATAATAATAATAATAATAATAATAATATGATAAAATGATAAAAGGCATTACGCCGCTACAAGATACAACAATTGTGTTTGATAACCACAAACTATGCCCGTAAGCAATATGCTTATAATAGGTCTATACATTAGTGCTTACTGATTCAGTACATGAAGTGAAGCAACATGACACACTGACCACGGCCCATGGGCTCTTCTCATGATGACGGTAACTAGAGCCTATATATTCTCACATTTTAAATGGCCCATGGGCTCTTCTTCTCATGATGACGGTAACTATATATAATCTCACATATTCAATGGCGATAATAAAGGTTTTACCGCATGGCGACATAAGAAGTTCTTCTAGAAGATAGGACATATTACGGAACCAGCATTCATCTACTCTGCGTGATATGAACTTTGCTTTTTCTTGTAGAAGTTTCATTTCAATTTTCGATTGAACAAAATTCGATCGATTACATAGTTATGCGATTTGTCCCGTGTGTAGCAGATAATTCACCATGGTCGTCGTGTGACATGTTGTGATCGTTGGCTCAGAATCCGTTGTTTATATGTATATAACCGAAGTTTTCGATTTATCAGAATGATGTTGTATCGATTAGGAATCGGCAGCAAATGTCGCTGAGTAAAATCGTCGGATGGTTGAGCGGTGAAGAAGAAATTGATGCGAATCACGATCGAGGGAGGAAATCATTACATGCGAACAACAGAGTTGTTAATTTATGAGTATGTTTACGAGAGACATACATGTATGCCCCAAATTGGAAATGGCGGAGAGCTTCTCAAGTCAGACCAATGCGGAGGTAACTGGTTCGTTAATTGGTGACTTTCGTCGGTTTTGTATACCACGAGGTCATGAAAAGTCATGTACGGTGTCGGTTAGTCAGGTTTGGTAAGGTAAGAGTGGGGTAGAGGCAGTTGGATGAATCAATTCAAGGTAATGTAACTGTATAATTAAAGGCAAATTATTATAATATGCTTGCAAAGTTATAAATTACGACGTTTCGGCTGAAGCGAAAACGCGACCATATTCAGCAATACACCAAATGGATACCATTCCGAACAACTCAGAAAGTAGGAAACCTTGTTCCGCCAAGACGTATTCAAATGTAAACATGTGAATGCTCACTTTGTTCTATATATCGACCGTAAGTTATTCTATTCTATTCTATTCTATTCTATTCTATTTACGGACTTACAAAGCGCCTTTCATAGCACAACCTATATAATCAGGACCAGGTGGTAAGTTAAGGTAGGAAATGGAAAAAGTATCATATCAAAAGTGAAAATGCTGCAGATAGGTAGTCCTATTCACCTCTGTCCTCCTCCTCCTCCTCTACTCTTTCTCCTCCTCCTCTTTCTTCTTCTCGTACTCCTCCCCTCCTTCTCCCACTTCTTCGTTCTAGTCGCTCCTCACTGAGTCGCCCCCAAGCGACAGACTGTTGAGAAGAAGGGAGTGGCACTGAGACGTTGGCTGTCGTCTGAGGGCAGACTTTCCAGATGAGCCGACGTCAACTTCCGGGTCAACTCCTTCGTCACTACCGACGAGGGGCATCCGCCACAATTTGCCTTAGCAGCAGCGTTGATATTTGCACCGTTCAGCTCCATCCCTTTGATGAGCCGCAGCCCGTCGGCGTAAATCAACAGAGGCGGTGAGATCAAAGCTGGTACCAGTGTGCAAGGGAGGAGCGCTGTGCCAGTCGGGGAAGAGCCGCAGAGGGGCGTTGAATGACCAGCTGAGATGGAGGCAGACGGCGACGTCAAAGCTTCTCACTTAGTTCCAGTGATGAGACCGAAATGAGAGGTGATGAAAACGAAGAATGGTAATCTAGGCGTTACTATGATTATGGCGACCGCATTTGGATCTCGACCAAGTTCGGTTTTTTCATAATTAATCGGGCGATCATCTGTCATCAAAGTGTCTAGGTTGAATGGTTGCCCCGCCATGTAGGGTATCAGCTGCAAGAACCCCAAGATAAATGATTTAGCGATGATAATAAATGGCACCATTACGTAGCTATGATTAGAACGGTGCTTTGAGTACCATACAAACATA
This sequence comes from Bimastos eiseni, assembly GCA_959347315.1. NCBI lineage: Eukaryota > Metazoa > Annelida > Clitellata > Crassiclitellata > Lumbricidae > Bimastos > Bimastos eiseni. The sequence continues at coordinate 39,230,461 of OY365811.1, read as the reverse complement.
CAATTAAGATGGACCTACAAAAAACTATCTGTCTCTCTCTCTCTCTCCATCCATCTATCTATCTGTCTGTCTGTCTGTCTGTCTGTCTGTCTGTCTGTCTGTCTGTCTATCTCGCTCTGAGACAGACATACTGAGAATGTGGCAACAAATCCTTCTCATCTTCCATTCAGGGTCAGTGACCTTTATGTCCACAACACAAGCGGACCCTTGTATAATTATACCCGAAATCCACCGTCCTCACAAGTACCAATCCTTCGGATGCATCTTTTCCGCTCCCATGTCTTCGCCCTCTTCCACCTCCCAGCCTCTCCCACTTCCTCCTCCCTCCCTCCTCCTTCTTATCCTCTTCCTCTTCTCCTCCTCCTCCTTCTCGGTTCTCCTGCTCCTAGGGTTCTCCCCTCTCTCCTCCTTGGCATCTCTCATCGGCTGTTGAACGTTGCAAATCGGATGCAAACTCAGACGCTGACGTAGCCTGGTCCATCCTGGCGCTGGAGATCAGGAGCGGAGACCGACTCTCGGCCTCTTCTTTGATCGGTCGAGGACAGACTGTGGAATTAGCGGCGCCTTTGATGCCCTCGATTAATTTATCACCGTTGAGGAGTGACAAGTGACAGCAGGTCTGGGATTCGCCTCCAGTCCTTCCATTCTGGATAGACGTGGAGTGAACGATTGATCGATGGAGTGAGCGAGAGAGTCGGATGATGATGACTTCAAATCCAGGAACGAGTTGTAAAGGGGAATTTGCAAGTAGCAGAGAGAATATATATAACGATATGGTAAGGATTTTGATAGCAATTTGTCATCTGAATTCTGAATATTAAGAATACGATTATCGCCATGTATTTAAGCAACTAAGAGTAGGCCCACTGGACTTAAGTCCTCCTTCAATCCTATCACCTGTATGGCTTCTCCTCTATAGTCGCAAACAGCACGGTCGCATCAACGCCCTTACTTTCATGTGGTACCCGAGGTATACATCCCTTACACCTCGGATAAAATAAATTTAAATAAATAATTATAATAATGGTAATTGTTATAATCATGACATTAATCATGGCTTTTGTGAGCACTGTATAAATGTTGAGTTTTCGATTACGATTACAGTCATGTGGTGCTTTAAGATAAGACGGTAAAACAATGTGGAGAGGCTGCTGAGAAGGTCCACAAAATTTAGATTTACGACTTCATTTCTCGGCCTCGGCGCCTAAAGGTACGTGATCTGCCGATTCATGGTGTAGAAGAAGGAGAGCTCGAGGCAGAGAAAGATTACAATGCGGTACTGTGCTCGCTAGGAGCGTCCAGGTAGGGGGGGAAGGGGTAGAGGCAAACGCCTTCAATTTAAAATAGGGAGATATTTTTTAGTCTTAGGGGTGGGATATTTTGCCTTCCATACCCTTGGTTTGCCTCCATCACTCGGGGGGATTTGACGCCTCTGGTGCCCGCTGGGTGGCGCAGGATGAGTCGAAACTTGAGGAACAATTTCTGCTCTTACGAGGATTTGAACCGTTTGCGTTTCAGTTGACAGCTAAGCATGCTGATCCTATTTAATTTAAGCTACTGAACACCCGTATTCCGAGGACAGCCCAGACAGACCTGGACTTCCCCTAAACTAGCCTAAGGACAACCACTCTGCTCGTGAATAAGCTGAAGCCTTGCGCACGACCTACGAATGGTGCTGTATGAGTTTGGTGCAGATTGTTGCGCGTTCATTATCATTTTTCTGATGTTCGCCAGGTGGTCCTAGTGCATGGCGTCCAAAAACATTCGCTAGATGGCTTCAATATTCACGTTGCGGAGACTTTCCCATGTGACGAATCTTGCCCAGCACAATCACAATCTAGGCTCCGCAAACATAAAAACGACTATCTACATGTACCTCAAAACTGAGAGCTAAGCAGTGGCTATAAAGCCTTAACAAATCTTGAGCTAGTCGTTCGGTTAAGTCACCTAAGTGATCGATCACATATTTTTGCGGCGCTCGGTAAAACGAACTCCTTGAATCTTGCTAAGGCCCACGCGATCATGTTAGCATTTTTTAAGATTTTTCATAGCACCACCATAGCTGCTTTAAACTTCAATACTATAGGCCTACGGCCTTAAGCGGCCGCCTACTTATCAACCGGCCTTGAATCTCCATTTGAAATCTCACTGAAGTCGACGCATGGCCGTAGGCCTATAAACTGACTTGATGCCATGCTCGAGAATAAGCTGGTGCCCTGCGCTTAGTTTACAACTTACGCTATAGACGTTTTCTAGAGATTTGGAGAACGATCTTCTGTGAACTTCAAAAGTTAGAGGTCAAATGTGTGTTTTGGACATAAATTAGTTTTTTAAATTTTGCGATGATATATATATATATATATATATATATATATATATAGCCAGTTGGGAGTTATACGCCACTGCCCTAATTTATCCAATTAATCCATACCCATGCAAGTGGCAGTCTATAATTGTGGATTTTATAATTTACGATTACGATTGGCTGCTAAAGATGCGTTACGATTTCTGTGACAGTACGCTGTTCAGAAGCCTCAACGTCTGCATTGCAAAGGTCTGCAACAGTGGCGAGGAGCCCACTGATGACAAGAATGCAGAGGCTGCGTTAGATATTAGTTCTGATTTTAGATCTATGGCCATAGTTAACAAATGCGTTAACAAACTAAATATTTCACGGATACTACATCGATCTAGCCAATAACCACCATTTTATTGGCAATTAGGCGTCGCGCTATAGAGAAATATGATAGATTCATGCTTGTGTACTGGCCTCAAGTTTCACTAAGACTAAGAGAAACGTCTAACTTATTTCATTATAAAATTATTATTGTAAGGTGCACTAATTAATATTTATTATTGCTTTTAGTCCAAGCACGCACAGTAGCGCAACGTGGGCTCTTTGTTGCAATATATAGTCTTTGGTTTTTAAGTTGTGATAGATATGAACGTTTTATCTTTGTAAAATAAATATTCGTCTGTGAAAGATCGCCGATTTTTTTTATTCAGGTGGGTTCTTGACTTAGTAATCGAAGCAGTGCTTAGTTGATTTTTGCTTCGAAGGAAGCTAGCAACGTTTACACGGGTACTGACCCATTGTCTAGGGTTGTCTCAGACGCCTTGTAAATTGTCCATGTAAAAAGTAACACGATTTCAACTATTTATCAATTGCGGTAGCAGTAAACAGTAAAGTTAACAATATCAGTTCACAGTGTTTCATCTTAGCAAAGGACTCCACCGTAACAGCTGTGGTCGTAGTGTAAGACTCTAAGATCTTCGGTAACAGTGTGAGTTACTGTAAATTATAGGCCTATTATAGTTCTATGCAACTTGAGACTGGTTCAGCGCCGATGCGCTAACTGTCAACGCTCTAACCTAAATTATTGGGTGCAGAAGATATATTAGATAAAGGCTATGCTAATTGCGCCTTTGTGAATACGACGTAACTTAACATATCATCAGCATCACATATGTTTGAAGAAGGGATGGTTTGTGGCATCTGGCTCAGTGGTAACTTTGGACGATTGAGCTGGACATGGATACCGGGATGCCCGAATATGCATGGGAACTATCAACACCAAACAGTCAACCGCAGTCGTAATTTCTTCAATCCTGTCACAGAGGCATATACTTAGCAAGCCAAAGCTTTTTTTAAGCCATGAATCTGATCCCAAGCTATGTGGACGAGTTCATGTGGAATGAACATTTTATAACCACCTGTAGTCAACATACGTTATCGTTCTGCGCCACATCGTGGAACATTACTTCTGCTAGACGGATACTGTGTTAACATTTGCGTGTTGAAATCCATGTCAGGGCACATAGTTTGTTCTATTTTTTGCTCCACCTCCACCCCCTAGCCAACTCAGCTATAATGAACACACTGACTATACACTGTCAGTGGCAAGATGAGATGGCGAGGGAGAGGACTGCTTCTTCTTCTAATGCACAAGGTGTCATTAGATGGCACACAAAAACCAAGCCATAATCAGGCGAGTATCGAGAGGATCAGTCTGTGGACAGTATGAAGATACTACATGTGAACAGTGTTAAGAGACCTATTCTACAATATTAACACCTTGTGGATAGCATTAAGACATCAACAATGTTAACATCAATTAAAAGTATAAAAATACCATATATTCAACATGTTAAATGACTAAAACAACATTGAAATATCAAACACATAATATGTTTAGATCTGTATGCATGTACATTAAGCCTGCACATGTTTAAAGCAGAATTCTATTCAAATAATAATAATTGTTATAATAATAATAATTAATAATAATTGCACACTCCAGCGCACAGTGAAAACATCAGAGTTTACAGCAATACACCTGAAGCTACTTGTTGGCTGTTTCCCATTTCATTTCTCTTTCACTTCTCTCTTTCAGGTCAAGTAAGTGCATGACAAGTGAGTATTTAGAGAGGTGAGTTGTCCCATTCGTCCAGTTTGATTCGAGTCATAGATTGGTAACAATTGAGTCATTGTGATGTCATCCTAAGAGTCATTTCAGCCTTTTACTGTGGTCGTCTATTATAGTGGGAAGTCGATTGTTGTGAAGTGATTGCCTTGCAATCACGAGTTCAATAATAATAACAATAATAATAATAATAATGATAATAATAATGATAATAAGGACCTACTAATTAGCCTGTATGTATGATCGATAATAATTGGATGATAATAATAATAATGATTATAAAAATAATTTTCTTGTATTATTCAAACTGACAACAACACAGTAAGATTACAAACATAGTATGAACGAATGAAGTTGGCAGCCATGGAAGGCGCCAATTACGCTAGACATGTAACTTTAATTTTACCAACATCGTCGCCGGGTTTCGAACCCAGCTCCTCTGTACCGCGTCCAAGTGTTTTATCTATTACTCTGCGCCCGCCCTTTAGATGGCTGCTTTGAAGTGGCCTCAAGGAAATCCTTCATAATTGCAGAGCACCATAGATTAATGCTTATTTTAGTTGGTATTAATGTTTTAAAATGGTATAATAATAATATTAATAATGATTTTGAAGTAATCTAGCAAATTGCCCTACTCGATGAAGTGGTCTGCAGTTGTGATGAACAGATCTATTTAATGGAAGAAATTTTTTCAGAAAAATGAATTCTCAGTCATGTTTAGGCTGAACCAGGGATGGTTATATTGACAATGTACAAATGATTGTACGATGTACATTTGCCATATGTGTGAGTGTTTGTGTTTTTACTGTGTATTGCTGACATTCTTCATTTGGCTTCTTAATAATAGTTTTGACCTTTGGTATGCAATGCGCAAGGCTTCAACTGATAGTACACCAAACCAGGGGTGTAACAAGCGGGGGCAGAGGGGCACCGGCAACCCCAGTTTCAAAATCTGGGGGAGGCAAAGCTCCCCTGTTTTAGTGCTCAGTGCCCCCCAAATCGGTTCTTTTTTATGCTTCCCCAATGGCTTTTTAAAATGACTTTTCTTAAGATAATTTGTGCCCTCCATTTTTCAAATTTCTGGGGCAAAATTAAAAAAGTGGGGGGCAACTTCGCATGATATTTTAGAAATTATGCCCCCCATTTTAAAAAAACTCATATCTTCGTTCATGTGAATACCAGTCCACTGTATGTGAATAGGTGCAGCATATCATAGCTACACATTTATGAAGCACCACTCTTGCAGCATCGACTATTCAGTGCAGAAACCCAATGGAAGAGAAATGCCTTTGTGGAACATGTAGGCAAGGAGGAGACCCCTTAATGTTAGCTTTGCCTGCAGAGGAGGGGAAGTTCATTTCAAGCAGAAGGGCCCACAACAGCAACCGCCTGACGTTGGGCTACAAAGGTTCTTCTCCAATTGACAAAAGGTTCCAATGAATCCACAGAGTGCATTGAATGAGGTAGCATAATATAGAGAAATGTTTAGGAGCAAGGCCTAACTGAGCTTTGGAAGCCAGAAAGAGAATCGTGCATAGGAAATGTAGGATTTCAGACATGTAAATGTAGGGCTGTACCCAATATTCGTTTCGTATTCGCTTCGGAGCTGAATATTGGCTAAATTACTATTCAGTTTTTGACCGAATAGTATTTGCCGGACCAAATATGAATAGTAGTCATGTGGCATCTGTTTTTTGCACAAGAGGCGGCTTCTATATCGACTGGACTGGCATAACTCTCTATTGCCTAGATCAAGGTATCGCAGTGTCAGCCGTCTCATTTCTAAGTTTGGTTAAATTCGTTTTTTAAATTGTCCATAAACCTATTTTGTACACTTTGTATTAGCATTCAGCCAAATAGTTGATCCAGTTATTTGTATTCCGTCGAATAGTGTAAATCACCTATTCGGTACAACCCTAGTAAATAGAGATGTGTACGATGAGCCTCGCTGAAGAATTTCGAACTGAATGAAAAGTGATGAGGCATTGCTCATGGAGACCAAGAAGGAGTGGGTTAAGATTTCACTAGGAGTGCTTGCCAAATGTAACACTCCGATCTGGACACGAAGCAGCACTCTCCCTGAGTTCAAAAGTCAATCCCAAACGAAGCTAGGCTGTAAGTTTGGTGTATATTATATATAGGCTTGTATATATAATATATAGGCTGGCCCATATATATATATATATATATTATATTATATATACAAATTGATCTACTGAGTCCTTTGCCCTGAGTGATTATTATGTAACTGATTCTGCTTGAGTGCATTGAGAACAAAATCCCAGACAAGAGACTTCTTCATCAAAGGCAACTTTTTAATGGAGGTTGTACGTCTTAATGATCCGAGACAGTGTTGCAAGGAAGCCTCAGTCTGTCTCTTTGTCTGTCTCAGTCTGTGTCTTTATCTGTTTGCGCTGCTTTTATGTTGTAAACTTTGATCCTGTTTTGTGCTGGGTTTCTCATTTTGAATCGACACCAGTTGAGGAATAGTTCAAGTTAATTAAGTTTTTATCATTTTTTGCAGGATGGTTCTCTGCAAGAATTCTATGCTGAGTCATGTACTGGTCCTCTGTCTTTGTGGCTGGATCTCTTGGTCTTCTCGTTGGACTCCTAGCTGGTCTTAGGTTTCCTGGTTGGTTTTAGATCTCTTGGATGGTCTTAGGTATCTCGGTTGGTCTTAGGTATCTCGGTTGGTCTTAGGTCTCTGGGATGGTCTTTGGTCTTCTGGTTGGTCTTTGGTCTCATGATTTGGTCATAGGTCTCCTGGTTGGTCTTTGGTCTCTTGGATGGTCTTATCTTTGGTCTCTTGGATGGTCTTAGGTCTCCTGATTGGTCTTTGGTCTTCTGGTTGGTCCTAGGTGTCTCCTGGTTGGTCTGACTGTAGTTGTGTTCTTCCTAAGCGGCTGTGCTCCTTTGTTTGGGAGTTTTACAATGCTTATTTAATGGAGTATGCTTTTGATTACAGTTTATGTGGTTTTTAATGGCACTACAACAGTCATTGGTATGTTTTGATTAAGTCGCTTTGGTTCCAATTGAGTACAGAGGGTTTTCATTAGGGGTAAGCTGGGCCAGTGATTTCGGATGCTCTCCCCAGCTTGGCTAAATCTGTTTGACTGTAATGTAATAAAAAGTCAGTTGGTGCCATACACCAGAGCATTTTATGTCCTTTCCGAATAGTCCAACATTTTCCAGTTCGTGTGGTTGCCTGTATGTTGGAGTCAGTCTTGTGTATGCCTGAGAATCTCTCTGTGGCAGTGTGTGCCTGTGACTGGTATATTTCCCCTATATAATACGTCTACCATGGCTGGTGGAAGATTTACCGCTGGGGTCGGGCCAGATAACCAGCAGAGTGTTCACAGAGTCGGTGAGATTTCGTCTGGAGCCGTGCCAGCTGCGTTGCTTGGCGGCGGCGATATTGTGTCATTAGTGGTTGGGAGATCGTGTGGGACGTTGCTGTAATTGGATCAAATGGTCCTATACTCTGGCTTGGTCTGGAGGAATTCTCCTTGACAATTTATGAGTTTTATCCAAGGACGTAATTGGAGCCTAAGGCTTTATCAGACCGAGCGATTTGGCCACTGTTTGGCTAAATTTAGATGCTGTGTCCAGTGTTGTTTAGTGGCTGCCTGGCTTTAGGTGCTGTGCAGAATGTGGACATATTTCTAACCTGCATTGGATACATGCGGTGTGAATGCTGATCTGTTTAACAGATTAAGAATAGAAGTATTTTAAAGGTGATTTTTATTTTCTGTAGTGTTATCCAGTGATTAATGTCAACATTGCCCTGGCTATTGTCATTGACCTTATTTTATTTTACATTGTATTAATTAATAATAGACGTCTGTAGGTGATTCTGATGCTATTGCGTTGAACTCGTTTGTATTATGCAGAGGCGGTGAGCTCGTCTGAGAGGTGAGGAGCCGTGAGCCACCCAATGAGAGGTGTAAGAAATTGGGGGGGACCAATGTATAATGTATCCCCTCTCTGTAATAGATGGGGGGACATGTCCCCTTGCCGCCCCTGGTATTATGGTATTCAGTCGTACTGTTTTGTGTAAATGTATTTAGTTATTGTAAAATTTTGTATGGTATATTGGTATTCTGTTCTTTTTTACTGTTGTATTGAATTGACATTCTGAACCACAATTTTTTATTGTTTTAGTTCTTAATATCTGTCTTTCATCTTTCAGACGTTCGTCTTGTGCAGTAGTGTGTGGTAACGATGTCTGATGAGGTGGTCACGCTAAATGTTGGCGGTATGCTCTACACGACAACGCGAGCCACGCTCACGAAATACACGGACTCTATGATCGGCACGATGTTCAGCGGCCACTATGTTCCGACTGCCTTCGACCAACAGGGTAACTACTTCATTGACCGCGACGGTTTCATGTTCCGCCACGTCCTCAACTTCCTCCGGTCGGGACAGCTCTGCCTACCTCAGGGATTCAAGGACTTCGATCTGCTCGAGGCCGAGGCCGATTTCTACCAGATCCCTTCGCTCATCTGCGCAATCAAGTCTGTTCGACAGCGGTCGTTCGCCGCCGCTGCCCGACACCGCCAGGGTTTCTACATCGAGATCCTCGATTTCGAGGAGACCGCATACTTCTACCGGTTCTACTCAGACCCACCGCGCGGCATCAACACGGAGCTGAAGAACAGTGGACTGGTCATATCCGGGTCGAAGCAGGCGCTCCTGACGCTGCCACTCCCCGAGAAGACCCTCAAAGACCTGCAGACTGGGGACGCCGTTTACCGGACTGTCAACCTGAGCAGCGCCAGCTGTCCCAAGATGGCGATCATTCACCACCTTCAGGGGGCGGGGTGGCAGCTCGTGACAACATCGTTCTCAAATAGTACCAACAGTGATGGGTCCTACATGGTCCACAAGTACATCTGGTACCTCCCCGTCACGTAGGCGCGGGGATCCCTGCGGAGATTCCCCGGAAAGTTCTTTTTCGGCCAGGACCAGATGCTGCATTCCTGAAGAATTCTGGCGCAGAATCGATCGTCTTTTGTCCGTCCCTCCTTACTCTGCCGTGGTCGCAGTTGCCCCTCTGAGATGCAGCTTCTTTTAAACTGGAACCCTTTTAGCCTTGGTATACTACTACATCTGTGGCTTTAGCATAGGTGCTTGTGGCCTTACTTGGCTTTGATACGGTTCATCTGTGGCCTTATTCGGCTTCAGTGTTTTGACTTGTGGCTGTAGCTGATTCTTTGGTGCCCCAAAGTTTACCCCATCCTTTTTAGCCCCAGGCATTCCAGTCCTGCAGTCTGTGCCATCTGATGTGACTCGGTTCATTTTGTCTCTACATGGTAAACGGTTCTGTGGAATCCATTATCATCTATGAACGAACTTGTTACCAGGTTCCGACGTGTGTTCAACCCAGCATAATTGATGTATCACTGGCAAGAGGCAGTTGTGCTGTCTTTGTTCAAACTATGATACTACTTCTATTCTGGTCATAATGGTTGTTCAGTAATTCATCACCTTTTTGATATCTTTGCATAATCGTAGTGACCTCTTGTTAGAACAGCCAACGTTGTTCATTTTATGAAAGTGATCGAATGTTCTGCTGTTTTGGAGCTGGAGTTAATGCTTTAAAGTAGGTAGATCCCGTCTGTAACGGCAAAGTGGGCGTGCTGACTGTTTACCCCTCTTGCTTATCATATGTGAAGAATTTTGGCTCACATCAGACCAAGACGACCTCTCCCATGTTTCATCTTTTGTCCTCTGCACATACTTCTGTGGACACCCGTGCTGCAGTGCTATGGAATAAGAATGGGGAGTGAGTGTAGATGTATGGGAACAGTGTCGTGATGGGGTTGTGAGGATTCTTTCAAAAACCGGGAGGTAGTGAACCGAAGCCGTGTAAGTTGAAGAATGTAGATGGATAAGGGCGATGAGGGTTAAGTGATAAAAGGGAATAGGGTTAAACGATTAAGGGGATGAGGGTTAAACGATTAAGGGGATGAGGGTTAAGCAGTCTTATGATTCTTTGAACTTTTGAGTCTTGTCTAGCTGCAGATGTTTCCTTTCAGTTCTTGAATGGAATTATTAGATAATTATCTTTGCAAATAAGTTAGTAGTTTGTAGTGTAGAGTAATTTCTTTTGTACTGGTATTTATTGTCTTGTTTCTGAACCCTGTCAAGCTGACTGCATTTGGACCGTTTTACAGGAATGATGTGTGTTTGGTTACCAAAGGCTTCACTAACAAACTCTGGCGGCGAATTATTGTTTGTGGATCCCACTGGTCCTTGCTTATTTTGCCCAAGGTGCCAAGGAGAAATTCCTGGCCACAGCAATATATTGCAAGGCCAAATTTTAGATTACACGACTTCATAACAGTGGCTACCAGGTAAACAGGGTTGCTCTTGTGTGCAATGCTCTATGACAAGTATAATCAGAAAAAGTAACACATTTCTTTGCATGTCTTCTTGAAGCACCTCACGGTTGCAATATCAAAGGATCTTATATCAGAGGTGACAAGATGGCTACCACAGCAATCATTGATTATCTTTGCAGCATGGCCTGTGCGTCTGTGAGGTCGTTTCGAGAGCGATACCCTGAAACAGGACTTGACAGTCTCTTTGCTAACTGACTGAGCACTCTGTTACATAGTGATTGAATGGGATTTTGCCTAAGCAATTTCTTTGTACTTTATCCATAGGCAGAGCTATCTTTATTGCACGACATGCTGTGTATGATGGATAAAACATTTATCGCTAATACTCAGTTTTGTTTAAATTTTACTGTTGTTTAGTTGGACTCGCGGATGATGGTTTATGCGACCCAAGATATTTAGAGATGATTTGCAAAATATCGCTGTTGCAGAAACTGAGATTACAGTTGAAATGTATTCATGCCATATAGACGTCAGAAATCGGAGAACTCAAGCTGTATGACAAAATATGATTTTGAAGGCTGATCTCCAACTTTTAGTTTGAAGACGTTGAAAGAGCCATATCTAAAGGCATGTTGGATTTGAATATATATTGGATATTATTATTATTTAACAGGGTGTTTAGTTACTAAGGCTGTCAAATATGTTGAAGTCACGACCCAGGTACCCGTCAACCCGCGGAGCGGGTAACGACTGTGCGAATATTTTGTTAGGAAATGTAGGGTATTGCGCATTTTTACGGAATGTCGGGCACCCGAGAATCGATTTCATTGCCTGGGCAGTCAGCCAATATGACCAACGAAATATTTCTGGCATATGTTCACGTAAAATCGCGCATTTTTACGAAATTAAAACCGATTTAATTACCCAGGTAGTCAACCTCATCGGGTGGGTACTCGGGTACCCGTTGACGGCCTTAATAGTTACTTAGTTAAACCTCTGAACATGTTATGACCTATTGCAGAACAATAGAGAGATCAGAGATAGATGTATTTCACAACAAGAAGCCGTTACATTTTTTAAAGACAACCCGCAGTTGCACTGCTTCAGGCAACCACAGGGGCAACTCTTCAGAGACAGCAAGAACTGGTTGCACATGTGAGAGACAACCTGTTGTTGCAACAATTGGAAGCAGCTTAGTTGCACCAGTGGTAGATGATCGTATGCTGCAAGCGGTGAGAGAATGCGAGTGCAAAAACAGCGTTTGGCTATTCAGGATATTCCTTGCCAGAATATGATGCACTTGAGAACTAATCAACGGCCTTTTTGTACACAGCGAATAGTTAGCTTCGTTGATGCCTTGAGCACAAATCTTGCAAGCCACATTAAATCTTTGTGCAGACAGAAATGATGAAGATATATAATATATGCAGTCTTAAGTTGTCAAAAACAATATTGGTGGAGATGACAGATTTACAGATCACCAATAATGTTGTTATAATGTTGCATGACAAAACAACCAACAACTTGCCAGATAGTTTGGCCTCATCTTTAAATTTACTTTAAAAGCATTTTAAACACTGAGCTCTCAGTTCTTCTGTACATCACAAAACAAAAGAGCATCGGGTCAAGACCCCACGATCCAACATCTTTTCAGTTACTAAGCCAAGGGCTTAGATGAACACCCTACCAACAAATAAAATGCTGCATATATGATATTCTGGTGGCTGGCTTCGCTAGAGCATGCACAGTATGTAATTCTTAAAACCAGAAACCGATTTAATTATCAACAGCTGAATGTTATGGCAACACGGTTTATCGATGAATTCACTCCTTTTAGAACTTCACCCGAAGGTGACCGCAAATTTGATGTCGATCTTGTGAGCATGTGTAAGCTTGCTGACTGGGACCTGCTACTTAGTATCTTTGTGCTGCAGATGAGACTTCTGTAGCTCCTTTTGTTGCCTTGATGACGTGCCGGTGCACAGCAGGGTATGGTCTGCAGACTTTGGTTTTTGAAGGCGTGTAAATAGTAGCAGGCGTTCATTGTGCATTTTGCAAAGTACTGTTTTGACAGATTATTTACTGGTGTTGGTTAAGCATCTCTAAAACATGCACATAGTTGTCTCTTTCTCATATCTAGGCTCTCTATCATTTTCTATCTGGTAGTATGGTTTGAAGCTAGACTTTCCCTTCAGCCTAACAAATGTGTGATAACAAAGACCATTAGCGTCGCCCTCCTCCTTTCTCCAGGCTTGGAACTGAGAGCTAACAGTGGCGTAGTTTCATTTCCTGTCTCACTCTTAATATAAATACTTATACATATATATTTATGCCTAAACATAATTAGGAGGTTTCTGTTTATATATGATAGTGTTTTGAGATACGAGATACCTAAACGTTAAACGCCATATCATATGGTACATGAAATCTGACAGTATGCTACATCATCATCATGTGACAGTTTTTGTGTATATATTAAATATGAAAACCTGTCGTACATGGGCTTTCAATGTCCATTCTCTTTCCTTTTTCGCACTCAGCATTTTGTACAGATTTTGTAGCAATTCTGGCGTTTGCATTTATAGCACTTATGTACAGTTATGTCAGCAATTTTTAGCAGCTCCTAGTATAGGTCGTTTCTGAATTTTTTTTCAGTTCTTTTGGATCATGTACAGTTTTGTTAAGATTTTGTGTTGTTTTCAATTTCAAAACCGTCATTTTCCTGACTTTAAATATTTATAAATACTGCAGGGCTGCGTGTGTCCTGAAATATGGAAGAGGAACTGGTGTTTATGCATCCATGATTAGCATTCACATAATGTGGCTCGCCATATGCGGTTAGTCACAACTTTTGGGCTGGATAGCCATGTTTCCCTTGCTTCAGTGATGCATAATATACTTCTGTCTTTGTAGTCAAGTACAAACACTGCCTTATTATTATTAGAGTTTGAAGTCGTTGATGCGACGAAGTTGTCGGGGACATGTTTTATGATAGAGCGCGGAAACCAGGCCACATGTCTAAAGGAATAATGTTCGACTTTTGTCATTATTTAGTAGTAAACTGCAGTTCTTCTATGGTGCATTTAGCAGTGTTGCTTGTTAAGTAAGTAGCTCTGGGGACATTACCCCCTTCACGTTACATACACCAGGAGCTCGTAAACAAGTTCACATCACACAGGTTTCTTTTATAGTATTTCTATTATATGAGAAGTTTTGTTTAACAGCACCTACGGTTGGTCAACCATGCATGGTTGATCAATAAACTTTTAAATTGGTCGGGTGGGGCGGCGATCCGGGGGGGCATTGGGGGGTCAAGTCCCCCTACCTTTTACAGAGAGGGGACACATTATACGTGTGTCCCCCAACATTTCCTACCCATCTCATTGGGTATCCCCCCACCTGTCAAACGAGATCGCCGCCTCTGACAACTGGTGGTTGTGGAATTGGTTGTGAAAATTAGCAGTAAGTAGTGTCTGGTTTGAAGCTAGACTTACCCTACAGTCTACACATGTTCATGAAAAAAAAACTGCACCTTACAAGCCATATAGAAGAATCATTACACGCATGGATGTCGTCCAGCTGATCTAAAGTAGAGACTCTGACACTCGGGTATTCTCCTAGTATTCTGTAACGGCATGATACAGTTATTGATCAGTTCTACTTTTATGGCATCATCAGCATATGTGGTATTTGTGAAACAGTACAAATAATTTAATATATTGAAGAAATAAAGCAGTACCGATTATAATCAGCGTTTTTTGGTTTCCAGTTTCATAGCTCTCTTGAAAATGAAAATCAGGACAAATAGTTCTGAGAAATAGTTCTTGATGAGAGCTAGCTTTCTGCTGCTGTCTCGGCCGCTTGCTCTCTCAGTAACTTCTTGCCCTTTCCCGTCATCTCAAAGGGCATGGGCTGCCATGCGGGGCAAGGAACATGACCGGGGACTTCGCAGATACACTGCCGAGCATATTTGGTCCCAAAGTTGGCTGGATTTGGCTCCTTTTCGATGTCTTCGATATTGTCGGCCAAAAAGATTCTAAAAGACAAGTTACGGCAAAAGTCAGACAATAACAAACTGTGTCCAAATAATAATAAAGCAAACCGGAAGAAAATAAGTTTCCATACTAAATGAATTAAAAATACAAAACAACAACCAAGTGTGAGTAACAGCTACTGTAATTAATTGAACTGTATGATGTACTAAAATGTCAGAACTTCTATAGAACAGGACCTCTATAATTACTCATGCAGTAGGCACCAAATTACAAGTTTCCCAAAATCAATAATAGCCAAAACAATTTGCATGCATAACCTGACTCTCCATCCCTCCCCATCTCTCTCTCTCTCTATATATATATGAATACACATATGTACATATATATATATTTTATAGGGATGAACCAAAACTCAGTTCAGAACTCAGCTCAGTCCAATTTTCTTGGTACTTGGAAAAACTCGGACTCACAATGGGTCCAAGTATTAATCTATGCGATTATCTATTCTGAAAACGAAAATTGGATTTCTTCATTTACAAAATGGCAATCGATGTACTTAAAAGTACAAAATACTGTTTTATTTCTATTTACAAAACAACAATCGACCTAACTAAAAACACAGGTACTGCTACTTTTAGTGCTTATTGGTTACTACTTCCTGGTGTTAACTACGGCAAAACTAAATAATTAATTAAATTTGTGCAAACCTAAAATATAAACATCAAGAGAATGAGACTTTAAATATTCGAAACTCAGACTCGGCAAAATTGAACTCGTAAAACTCGGACTCGGCAAGAAATTCAAACTTGGTTCATCCCTAATATTTTCTAACATACTAAGCAACTCTTATACACATGCATGTATCTATATATAAATATCGCTATGTAACCATTTATAGATGACTTCACAAAACACATGTTACAGACGTACAGAGCACAAGAGAGATAAAACATTAAAATGTAGGTATTACTGTTGAGGTGTCAAAAGGATAGCCTTCCCTGAAGGGTTGTTTGACCTAATTAAATAACGTCATTTTTCACTGTCATCATTTAGTCTGCCAAAAATTTATGAGAGTGCTGTGTGGAATATCATCATTAACTGATTATACGCTGAGTGCACTGCATACATCTAAGAAAGTGCATGAAATAAGTACATGAAATAACTGGTAAAATTGCTTGAAAACGGATGACAATGACTCAACCCAACAAAATATTGACTGTATGAGATTACGCTGTATATATATATTAAACATTATGCTCCATATTGTGATTATGTGGAATGACTAACTCTCGTCTTCCGAACACTTTCTTGATGTGGTCATGAATTTCCTCTCTAGTTCGGCTATCGCAGTCAACCAGCATCTTAGTATCATTCTCTGAAAGATACACCAAAAGTAAGACATTGTTTCATTCACAATCATCTCATAAAAATTTTCATATGGGTCTTCCCCCATTTCTTCCTATCTTTTAAAAGTCCTGCTTATAAAAATGCAAATTTTATGCTTAGAAAAATCAAATAAGTAAGTTTAGCAATGCAATAAAGCAATTAATTAACAGCTAAATATTTTGCAGTAGCAGTTGTTTATTCTACAGTACCAGTTACCTGCTTCACTAAATCATTAAATAATTACTTTACCAAAGTAGCAGTTACATACTTTGCAAAAGCAGCTGATTATTTTACAGTGGAAATTACCAATTTTACCAAAACAATTACTTATTTTAACAAAGTAGCAGATACTTGTTTTGCAACTTAGCATGATTTTAATATAGTAGTCACTCATCTTGCCAAAGCAGTTGTATTTTACCATAGTATGCTTTGATCCAAGGTGTCGGCGTTAATTTGTTCAGTGTTATCATCTGTACGTTGGGGTTTTTGTACTGAAGCTGCGGAAGATGCCAGAAAACGAAGTTGCTGAAGATAAAATAACAAAATACATGAAAACGAATGACAGCTACTAAGTGAAACTTATTCACATAATTGTATGGTACACCTGCACCGTAACATCCTGGTAAACTTATTCCAGATATTAGTTGCACATGTAACCAAAGGCACATAAGTCAACAAAGGTGTAGAGGTATATGAAGTTATACATCCAACGTAAAGTAATGCTAAACATACCCAGTTGTACACGAAACAGATGCATAGTTCACAAAATGTCCAAAAATAACCAGTTGTGCATAATTAATCCAATATCAAATCATCCCTATAATTTGCACATTAGCAATCTGTCCTGATAGGTACAAGTATAAAAAGCATGATGCCGAACATATGAGAGGCCGACTTCTGTTAACTAAACTTCCATCATAGCAATGACACTCTGAACATTTGATATCACTGCCCAAAAGGCTCTGTAAGTACTAAAAACCCTGGTTGGTTAGTTTCAATTAAACGACAGTTTTATTACAAAGATCGGCGAGAGTGCAGTATAAGCATCCAGGCGTTTTACAGTATCTTTTAGCGTGCTGCAACGTCTGCACGGAAGGTATCATGTTTTCTAATGACGACTATAACTCAAACCCTGACCCTAACCGCCTCTCACGACGCCTTACCTGACCATAAACGACCCTCACGACGCCCGGAATATATACGCACCCCAATACTGTACTTTCGTCCAAATATCATTACCCAGGTTTGTGTATGGCCCAACAAGATTACGCGTATTGGCGATGTTCTAACAGCGCTGAGCAATCGTGCTATTTCCTATGCGCAACGATGCCTTAAGATTAACTTCAGAGACATGTCAAGGAGTTCCAAGATCATACTTACTAAAGACCTTGGTGGTTCGGAAACTTGCGGCCAGTTCGTTCGTCGTCCAAATTAAAAGCAAACATAATGATTTTTATGTCTCTGTTAAGTAGAATTTTTCCTTCTTGCAAATGTTTCAACGTTCGAGATACCGCTCCACGACCAAGCATTAACGGCATTTTAACTTA
This sequence comes from Bimastos eiseni, assembly GCA_959347315.1. NCBI lineage: Eukaryota > Metazoa > Annelida > Clitellata > Crassiclitellata > Lumbricidae > Bimastos > Bimastos eiseni. The sequence goes on along the minus strand of OY365811.1, from coordinate 39,212,762 downwards.
GTTATTTTCCTGCACAATTAGCGATAATACAAGATGTTAACAGTCATCTCCTTGCCAGTTAGCATAGACCTTAAAAATCAAGAATTTCGAAGCTAAGACGAACAAGAAATTTCGCCCAATAATTAATATACAATATAAGTTAACTGATTGATAATCCGTCAGTAGGCGGGCAAAGACCTTTGCTAGGCAAGCGTAATCGTAATCTCCACTTTTGTATGCAAGACTTGACATTTCAAGACGAGACCGAGACAGTGATATGTCGAGACCGAGACTGAGACAGAGAGGTACCAAGCCCGAGACACTAGACTCAAGACAGTACGAGACAGTAAAAGACAAGTGATCCTATTAAAAAATGCTGTAAAATACTAACGTATCAGTTTTCTGGAATAAGGTTTATTCGTAATTTCAATTTGAAACTTATAATGTATACATGTATAGTACCAATTCCTGAGAACAGTTTTTATATTGCCGCAAGATTTTAAGACAGTTTTAAACGCGAAACTTATCGAGATATCTTGTTCGAGACAGAACAAGACTTTCACTTCAAGACAGTTTATAAAAATTCGAGACACTACCTCGAGATCGAGACCGAGACAGCAGGTTTCCGAGACCGAGACACGAAAAATCTTCATTCAGTAGATGGCGACGCTAGTGCCATCCTTCTAAACAACAAGGTAACAGAAAAAGAAGGGCCTAGCCTAAGCACTAGGGCAGCGTCCGACCTAGCCACCACACTGACCCCAGACAAATCTGTTCATAGGGTCGGTCAGGAGACGTCTCGAGACCGAGACACTGTCTCAAGACCATAAAACTCTGGTAATCTTCAAACTCGTAAGGGCCAAGCACAGCCCACCAAAGTCGTTAACAGAGATTTTCGATGGTTTGGACACACGAAATTCAAAGGAAAAAGAAACAAATGCAGACCAAAGCCATTCTAGATACATAATATTGGCGAGTACTACTAATCACATTGAAAGTAACGCACTAGACAAATGCCCGAAAATAATCTTAATTAAACACTTCACGATCGCCAACGTATATTACTAAGCACCACGCGGTCTCAGTCCCATAAGCTATAGGCCCACCTTGTCAGCATTTCCATGGACACTTTATGGGTACCATTATTATGGGCTCCATTCGAGTTCCATGTGGGAACGAGTGAACGTCCAACAGGAGCTCACTCTGTTACACGAACATTCAGTAGATGGCGACGCTAGTGCCATCCTTCTAAACAACAAGGTAACAGAAAAAGAAGGGCCTAGCCTAAGCACTAGGGCAGCGTCCGACCTAGCCACCACACTGACCCCAGACAAATCTGTTCATAGGGTCTAAAGGTAGTATATGGTCAGGGAAAATAACTAAGTAATTCCTCAAAAGTAAACAATTTAGGTGTTATAGGTGCTATACTTCTTTAAATCAAAAGGTCTAAATTATTGAAATTGTGGCGTTCACGAGGCATTCTTCGCTCACTTGAATTTTCGTTAGTGGGCCTATGATACATTGCATGGGGAGTTCTTCATGCAGGCCCTCTGATTAATTCTCGATCGTAATTTTTTTGTCCTAGATGAAGGACAAGAGGTCGGCGCTAGTGATCTTCGATATTTTTGGCACAGCGGCGCTATGTTATAAGTTAACATACATCAACTTCCTAACCTTAAATATCTCAGTCCAGATATTGACTTTGATAATAATAATTATTATGAATGAGGTTATGTCCACGTGGTCGGCATACTGTCAGCCACCAGATGTCGCTAAAGTACGAGGGCTAATGTCGCACCAATAAAGATTACTTACTTAATACTTAAATTGATCAAATGCGTAAAATAAGAAAATAAAATAAAGTAGAAGGCCTTCAATACATTTTGAAGCAAACGCTACGGTTGATGTAATTGTAATAGAAGCCAGATACATTGTTCCAATTTATTTGGCGCCTTTAATGATTAAAATATAATAATCATAATCCTAATAAGAAATATTGGCTGGCATGTTTACTGGCGCATTGTCAATGACCTAAATATGCAAGAAGAAAAGACCTCAAAATTTTATACGTTTAAAATATAAAAAAATGAGCTAGGCCAATACTTAATAAGTCAGCTTGGTCAGTGGTCACTATATATTAGCATAGTAGGCCTATTATTTGATACCCTGTTTTAGAGGAACTGGTGTTCCTTTAATTGGGTCCACCCAATTTTATTTTTTATATGACTTTCATGCAGTTGCGTCGCCAGAGCAACTTCGAGGTTGGGAGGGTGTGGAACAAAAAATTCATAACGACTATAGGGGTTCTGGGGAGCGTTGTAAGCTTCCCAGCGAAGCCCCAGGTCTGTCTATCTTACATATAAGGAAGCTGAGAATTTAGACTTCAGAAGGCGTTTAGATATTTGGGTGTTCGCAGTAAAAGAAGTGGAAATTGCAGTGTCTTTCTTGACTTCAAAAGCAAGCCATAGTCAATTAAATCAAGTTTTAAAGTAAAACTACCCGTGCAGCCCAGCCTCATCTTGAAATGCATTGCTGTGTAGAGTTGTTTGTAAAATATGTGGTGTATACAGTGGCGTCGCCACTCGCCAGAATTTGGAGGTTGGAGGAGCAAAAAGCCGTAACGAGTTGGCGGTTTCTCTATCGGGGTTTGAGTCGAAACCCAGAAGCCTGCGCAATATTAGACATTTGATGCCAAATGAAGTACATTTTGGGCTCTTATTTGCCACAAATTTTCAACCATAATTTCGAAATAAAACTACCTAAAGCACCTCGATTTGTGACAAAATTTGACTACACTATGTGCAGAGGACCTTAATTGTGAAATGTCAAAATAAAAATCACGAAGGGTACTTCCCCATATAAAAACTCTTCGGATTTGCACGAATCCCAAGACCCAGCCTGGGCCGGGATGGGGGGGGGGGGCAGCTGCCCCTTGCCCCCGTGGCGACGCTAATGCTTTCATTATATTATTCATTACTATACTGTTGTGGCTAAAAATAAAGCTGATTGATTGGTAAGTGAACTTATGCTGACCTAACATATATTAGGCCATGTGTTAATTAATTTTTCAAGAAACGGAAGCAATGCGTAGTTTTCCGAACTTTATTTGGGTTATGAAATAACTTACAAGATACATGCTGGTCTACGTTCGTTATAAATTAAAAAAATGTCTTCTTTACACGATATGAAACATTAAATTTACTGGCAGATCCTTCTCAACAGGCACATATTTATACAGAGGCAATTTAACACATATACTCTTTAAGACGTAATATACAGCTGTACTAAATACATTCGCCAAAGGCCTCTCTCAATGCGCTTATACCGATTGCTTGGAAGGCGGGATTAAAGCAATGATATGAATTCATGCAGGCGGGAAAATTATTATAGCCAGGTGCAAGTTTCTGATTTATGTCGTTTTAAATATTATGATACTGACATTTAACTGCAATCAGTTCAAAATTCAACTTCTGAATATTACTCCCATACGCTATTTATCATTTTTTGGCATAGAACACGTCCTCTTCCGTCTAAGAGGCCAGTGACTGCTTTGCCTAGGGGCCAGGAGATACTTTGCGTAAGGGTCCGGAATTCATGTCGGCGAACCTGATATCATAATTATGCCCGGTCTAATTTGTTATGTGATTTTTGTGTAATTATAGAAGCCATATTTCTGTGTGATCTCAATTCCACGAGGAATCTCTTATAGCAGGGATAATATTCAATGGCGCCGCAGGGAAAAATCCACTTCGCAGCATCAAACACTGTTCTTATTTGTTGCAATGTAATTGATTGTAAGTCAGTTAGGGTGTCCTCTGTTGGTTCATGCTGATTTCGTCTTTCAAAATGAGTGCTCAACGCTGGTTGGTTATTTTAGAGGACAGACGCATCGAATACGATTGGCTGAACGAATGGCGGGCAGGTCACATGCGTGGATGTTTCCCTGTGAAATTCAAGTGATGTTCCCATAGATTGAGAGTTTCTTCATCCTGAACCCGTTTTACGATCCGTATCAAGTGAGCTGTAGCTGTACACTGTTCTTATTCCTAAAACACGCAAAGGGCACAATATGACACACTTATTACTAATACTAATTAATTGCTAAATCTATTGTTAAGGAATTAGTTTTTTTAAATGTTCAGAATTGATCGTTTGTCGAAGACACGCCTTTCTGGGCGTTACAGCGGACAAAGGACCGCCCTCAAAGCGGATAAGAGTGTGTCCATCAATAAAATGGCGGTGCATTGGTTTCATTCTCAGTATTCTTTTCTACAAGCGGGGAGGGGCACATTATGTTCGATGCGCTGATTGGTCAAAACAATATCCATCTTAGCGAATGAGAAACTGGAAGCTGAAGAAGTAGGCGGTGCCTATTTTCTATTTCAGTATGAGTTCGCAGTCTATTGTCGCAGTGTATAACTTATTATCAGTTTTAATTGCATACTAAGTGTAAACACGCATGCACACACCGATGCGATCATAAATACATAGGCGACAGATCACACATCGACTTATATGCGAGTCGCAGAATTTTCACAGTGTCTTCTTATTCAAATTTGAAAATTAGCCAGAATTACATGCACTGGTCCAGGACCGTATGACTACTTTTTACATTTGTACCAGATGAACACGATGCTGAATAAATTGTTAAAAGGAAAGTCCCCTCCCTTTGCATGAAGAAGTAGCTTTATATACTATTCTGTTACAGTGGAATGGCTAGATATCACTTGTTGTACCATTTTCATTAACATTCCACTAAATGTAAATGATTAAATTTACAATTAAGCACAGGACCGTACCGAGCTATAATTGCGCCCTGTGCCTAGCATCAATCTGGCTCCCCACATTTTTCAAAGTAGTGCATTTTATGGCATAATTAGTTATTCCATCCTGAAATTTGCGCCCTTTCCACGTGTGCGCCCTGGGCCACGGCCCCGCTGCCTCCTCGGTACGGCCTTGATTAAACACAATTAGACTGATGTCCTGGGATCCGTATACGGTAGACTAAGTATACGCGGCCCGTCACATATAGGACTGGCATATATAAACACATGACTGCATATATAGTTTATATGCATGAACAGTTTATAAACACAATATCTTTTCATAATACATAGTCCTACAAACATATACATGTATGACTGTATAGGTGTACATACCTATACAAATATGTACATATATATATACATAGGCCTACTTATACATGCGTATACATGGAAGAATATAATACGCGTGTGTTGTTTCAGTAATACTGACGTTGTCGTTGTATGAGAATGATGAGGCAGATGGAGATGATGAAGAGGAGGATAGTAATGACTGCAACTCCTATTGTCTCGATGACCATCAACAGCTCAACTCTCGCTACCGTCAAATCGTCGCCTGCAACAGGAAAACAGACGCAACCGTTAAGAGATCGATCACTTAACATAATATATCAATGTTCTGACGAATGAATTATGAATACAATTAATGAAGAGAGAATATCCTCCTCCGAAACCCGTGAGACAACGGCAGCCATTGGTATGACGTGTTAGTTTCCTTAGCTTCGGCATTTGAGAGGGAGGTAGGGAAGGAAGGAAGGAAGGAAGAAAGGAAGGAAGGGAGGAAGGAAGGAAGGAAGGAAGGAAAGAGGGAAGGAAGGAAGGAAGGGAGGAGAGACGGAAGGAAGAACAACGAAACGAACTGAATGAAAGAAGAAAAAACGGATTGACGGACGGACTAACACATTCAAAACGAAAGAAAGGAAGGAAGAAAAGGAAGGATATTCAAGCAAACAAATAGACGGATCGACGGAACGAAGGGAGAGAAGAGGAAATTGAGCGAAGTAGAGGCAAGGAATAAGTAAGGTTCTGAGAGCATCTTCGGGGTATTATTCAGAGTATTATTCGGAATAATAGCTGTTGCTAAACTAAGCCACGTGTTGAGTGAAGCAGTGGAGTTTATCGAACACCAGGGCAGAAGCGACATCTATGTCGATTGCACAATAATCAATAAATATGATTGAACCAGTCAATGTCTACTTCTTACCCCCACCATTACCCCACGAATAGAACGCTATTCTGCTCCAACAATATATTCAGCGGTTGTTGCAGGCATCGACGGATATACAAAGGCACACACAGACTAACTTACAGACATACACAGAGACAGACACGCACAGACAGACAGTGACAAACAAACAGATAGACAGACAGACAGGCAAGCAAGCAGGCAGTGCGAAACAAACAATAATTGTATTGTATGTCTCCGTCTGTCTGTCACTGTCTGTCTGTCTGTCTGTCTGTCTGTCTGGTATAGAGCCAAATAGATGCATGGACAAACAGACACAAGCACACGCTGACATACACACATGCAGATATACACTAAAAACTCATTCTGGCAGTCTCTCACCCTCTTCGAATTCCCACAAACCTGCAGCACTTACTAGAGGCGCTATAAAAATTGTTTAAGTACAATACAGCAGACGGACGAACACAACGACACACACGGACATGAATGTGATCACAGGCAGACACACAGGCAGAGACACTGACAGCTAGGCAGAGACGAGGAGATTTAGACGTACCTGCGTTGATTAGATTTAGAGATCTGACTGAAAGCTGTAGATATTTCTCATCGGATCGATGATTGAGATTGACTTTTGATTGTTTCTCTTTTGTCTCTTTTGTCTCTTTTGTCTCTTTTGTCTCTTTTGTCTCTTTTGTCTCTTTTGTCTCTTTTGTCACTCTTGATTCTTCGGCAATCAGTCGATCGCTTTCTTCTTTCACTTCATAATAAACTGAACAGAACAAAACAAAAAATGAATGAATGAATGAATGCGCGTATTATATGCATACAACGCTTTTGTATGTGTACTGCATACTGTATAATGACATACAGAGATTGTTTTATCATTACTACAAACACAAAGCACTGTACCGTATACCTCAGAGGATAAATAAACGTTAGGTTACTTTATGTAAGTTTGTCATCTAAATTCCATGAATAGGACCTGAGCTGGCCGATTTATAAAAAAATAAATACATAAATAAATAATATATATATATATATATATAATAAAGGAAATGCTTTTAATAAGGTGTAAATAAATGACCACAATACAGTTGATATATATGTATTTGTTTAGTGACTTTAATTACTTAGTATTTATAGATTTGTTGGAAAAAGAGGCATTGGGTTGAACCTCGTAAACTGATAACAATCGAATTATAAATCTCCCTGTTTGATATGTTTTGACCTCTACTGAAGGTCAAAACTCGGAGGTTTAGCCGCCACAAAATGAAGGTCATGTGATTGACACTAACGACGTAGGCGACGACAAGTTCTAGCTCGTGTTGAATATACAACCTACTGTTAAATGATATCTCAAGTCTAGACACGCACAGAGCAGGATATCTGCAGAACGCACTTGATAATATACAACACGACAACATTGCAGTGCTTATGGGCCTATACATAGAAAGTAGAATATATATACATATATATATATATATATATATGTATTAGCCTATAGGCACGTACATGTATCATATATATGCATATATATACATATATATATATATGTATGCTAGATTTAATAGATGTTATGGGATGGGCAGTTAGGAATGTCGTCCGATTTTATCGAACGTCTGATGATTCTGACCTGCAGAGGTCAATTTTGTCGAAACTCAATCAATGTCAGGGTCATGCATATTCAGCCGTATTGCTTATCCGCATGGAGTCACACTTGATTGAAAGTGATCCGTTGTCTGGCGATAGAGAGACTCAGTGGTCCGATAGGAACCTTTGATACAATCAAACCCATAAGAAACCAAAGCCAGGAGGGGAGGAGTGGTAGTGTAAGGATATGGACGAAGGCAACCATTGGGACAGAAAGACATTCATTCTTTTACGTATTTTGAGCCTGCTTTAAAAATGCTTTTGTGTAGGCTGTTGTAATGGTGAGTAGGTATGGAAGTTCCGTTTAAAGACGCTGTGGACGTCATATTAAAGCTGGCTGATGTCGCCCTCCTACTTTATCCAGACTTCGGACTCTCACCACCCGAAATAAAGTCATGGTCGACATCTTTAAAATGTTAACAGCTGACCGGTAAATCGTAAAGAGATGTAACATGCCAAAACGAGTCCTGCATGCAATGGTATGTATCTATGGATCCGTCTCTTATCCAAACGGACCCTTCTGGAATGATGGTTGGGTCTTATTGAGATTAAGTCAAGTGGAAGGGTGACACTATTTGGAACACACTCCCCTTAGAGATGCGACTGTTGCCAAGGAGTAATGAGTCCCTGTTTAACAATTTGCGTAAGACTGATTTGTATAGCCATGGTTGGATTGGAAGTACGTCTGAGTAGATTTCTTGAGGGGGCGCTATATAAAGGCCAAAATGAATGAATGAATAGAAATCTCAAGATTGAATTAGAGAAACGTGTATCGATGACCTACCTTTGCACTTTCTCTTGCAGTCTTCCTCGGCCAGCGAGTCTCCCCCGATTCTACCTGGATGACAATCATCGCTACACCTGACACAGATGTTCATGACAGTGTCACAGAAGTGCGATGTCAGGTCACAGACAACGTAGGGTCCGCATTGGACGCTTTGGTCGGACTTCGGTGAGTGGGAACTCGCCCTGCCAGTCGCCCCGGGAACTATCAGGGCAACGTAGAAGACGATGAAGAGCTTACCGAGACTCTCCGGACTTACGAAGAGCATCCTTCCACAGGGCGATTTGGCGCGGGTGCTGAAGAAAGAGAAAATTTCGACCATTTTGAGACGGTTTCTTACGAGGACGTATGCAGACTCATTCAGTGACTTCGGTTTTATAACGTGCTAAGCTGGATGGTTATGATGGTGGGTTTTCCCAGTTTGGATGATAAAATTTATCAATATTACGCCGGGCAACTTGACGAATTTCGACTCTTAATCAAACTATCTTTAAAAAACAGCTAAATGACATCACGTGCTTGCCTGTATCGAGTATACTTTAGATTCAAGTAACTTCTCTGGCTGTTTGTCTTAGAAGCGGAAAAGAATTAATCAGCACTTCCGCCGGGTAACGATAACACAACAATTCGTAGAAATAGTAATTTATTGCCAGATTAGGTCGCTAATATTAATGATGCTCATCATAAACCTTAAAATGCAATCGGGTGAAATGGATGAATAAGCACATTTTTCGCTGAATTACATCTGCGTTCTTATATTTTAAGAACGACGAATGAACAAGATATTCGATTAATGTATTTTAATAGAATAAGTAAATAGCTTGTTAATGAATTAGGCCAACTACAAGTCATGAAATGAAGTGATTCGATCATTGACGAATTAGTTAAAGGAGTTACAAGTGAAAGACGAATTAAGTGAATTCAGAGAGATTATTAGCTTTTCAACTAATTTTATGACCAAAATCAATGAATGCTTTTTATTATTTTCAACATTATCCTTATCATAATAGTCATTATTATTATTGTCATTATTATTATTATTATTATTATTACTATAATTATTATTATTATTATTATTATTATTATTATTATTATTACTTCCATTATTATTATTACTATAATTATTATTATTATTATTATTATTATTATTATTACTTCCATTATTATTATTATTGTAATAATTATTTTTATTATTCCAATCACGAACACTACTATTATTACTACCATAACTATTATTATGTCATTGTGGTTATCATCATCACAATTTCACGATGATGATGATGATTATCATCACATCATCATCGCCATAATTAACTTTATCATCGCTATTATTAATTTTATCATCTTCACTATTAATTTCATCATCACAATTATTGACTACGGAATCGCAATTAATGGTTTCAGCATCGCAATTAATGGCTTCAGCATCGCAATTAATCGCTTCAGCATCGCCATTATTAATCATCATCCTCACTATCAATTTTATCGTCGCAATTATTGGTTATAACATCCCAATTGTGGATTATATCATCTTTACTATCAATATCGTCATCTCCATTATTAATTTAATCATAATCAATGTCGTTTGTCGTCGTCATCATCAACATCTTTATTGTAATTGTTATTATTATTATTATTATTATTATTATTATTATTATTATTGAAATTGTTATTATTGTAATTGTTATTATTATTATTATTATTATTATTATTATTATTATTGAAATTATTATTATTATTGTGGCGGACAGGCCACAAGGCTTAGATTAAAGAATTTGTTCGTAGTTAATCGGCTCGCCATAGCGCTTAATTTACGTGCATTTTCTTACAGTGTTGGTATTGGAGGGAAGACCGATAGGCGGTTTGTAGTTCTGTGCATAGCGTGCAGACGCATGAATCGGGTTGAGTATAGCCTCACATGCGGTGCGTCGCTTATATCGTAGAGTGGTGACGACTGCTCTGCATATACGGTGCATTGAATTCTTTGGTTAGCGATTAATACCACACACCCGTGTGGTCGGTGAGCGTTCGTTCAAAGCTTGGTTCACGGCAAGTTTCGAGAAAATATAGTTGCGGACGAGAGGGCGTCCAATAACTGGTCCGAGCTACAGCCGAGCGTCTGGTGTTGAGACCGACTCTGCCGATCTGATAGGGCTGGGGCCCCACCCTGTTATCGATCGCGAGAAAGTCTGCAGCCGATCGAGAGGTTGCTTCCTCGGGAAGGTCCGACAGTGAAATAAATAAATCACAGGTCTGTGTAAAGACCGGGTAAGGCCCGGGTTAGCCGTTCGCATATACCAAGAGAGGCCTCGTCGGCCGACAGTGAGACAGACTGGGTGAGTCCCAGAAGGGACCGACCGCATATACCGAGAGAGGCATCGGCGGCCGACAGATATATAGACTGGGAAAAATCCCCGACCGCGCAGACCGTGAGAAAGTTTTGGTAACCAAGAAATATAAAGGTTGGCTACCTAGATTGGTCATAGTTAATCCTCGCGTTTTCCAGCAGGTTGTCGGATACGCAAAAGTTCCGGGTGGCCGAGACCGAGAAAATTAGGGTGGCCGCTAGAAATACAAGCCGCCTAGATTCCCGTAGTAGCAACCGTACAGACCGAAAGAGAGGCCGGTGAATACGTTCGATAAATACGGGGAAAGTTTCCCATTGAATACGTTCGATAAATACGGGGAAAGTTTCCCATTGAATACGTTCGATAAATACGGGGAAAGTTTCCCATTGAATACGTTCGATAAATACGGGGAGGGTGACCCCCTTGGTGCTTACGATGATTACAAGAAACGGTCGTGACTGGTGCCGAAGACCTCAATAATTGCGGCTGTTGCCTCATCTTCTTTTCCCCTGTAATATATATACTTGGCTACCTAACGTGGTCATACTTACTCCCGCGGTCTTCCGTGGTTTCTTTATTTACGTGTCTAATCGCAATATCTTTACTCGCGGTTTTCCCGCGATATCTTTACTTGCGCGTCTGATTCGAAATATCTTTATTCGCGGTTTCCCCGTGATACTTCTTGATTGTCTTACGGTCTTTCGACAAATATTCTTGTTGGCTACCTAACGTGGTCATACTTACTCCCGCGGTCTTCCGTGGTTTCTTGACTTGCATGTCTGATCGCAACAATATCTTTACTCGCGGTTTCCCCGCGATATCTTTACTTGTGTGTCTGAACGCAGTATCTTTAATTGCGGTTTTCCCGCGATATCTCTTCTTGATTGTATTACTGTTTTTCGATAAATATTCTTCTTGGCTACCTAACGTGGTCATAGATACTCCCCGGGTTTTCCCGAAGTCTCAGTATATGTTACGGTGTTGGTGGATAACTTCAAAACGCAGAGGACGGTAAATCGTGGTGCATGATAATTTACACGTGTGAGGCCGGTATGCCACACACGGACATGGAGCGAGAGGTACATGAAGAGTGGAAGGTGCGATTTCCGGTGGATAAGTGTCTGGGAAAGGCGACGTTAAGATCAGTGGCCAGCATTGCCTACGGCAAAGTGACGAAGGGACTTGTTACAAATATTTCTGCTCTCCGGAACAGGGAGAACGTTTGATGCCCCCTGTTGGCGATTGTTCAAGAGTCACGAGATGTAGAATGATACGACGAAGCTCAGGTCAGGTAGAGAGAAAGAGGAAAACCGTCTCTAAGCGAGTAAACAAGAAAGGGAAGACTCCGGTCGGTAAAAGAGCGAACCCTGTTCTGAATAAAGGCCATCCTCAGGACGTTGCCCATCCGGCGACCGCGGAAGTGATAGAGTCTGATCCCGAGACAGAGTCATATACTGTTGCCTCTTTTAGAGAAACGGTCAACCCCGATTCTCCTCTGACAGTCACTGCTACGATAGGCAGAGATGGAGAACGGTCAGGCTATGCTAAACATCGACTTAGAAGTGACTCGAGTGGCTCCAGACACAGAAGAGGGCTGGAGCCGATACCGTTGCGCGACCTGGTAGCGTCCGAACGGTTTACGCCACATTATTATTATTATTATTATTATTATTATTATTATTATTATTATTATTATTATTATTATTATTATTATTATTATTGAAACTGTTATTATTATAATTGTTATTATTATTTTTATTATTATTATTATTATTATTGTTGTTGTTGTTGTTGTTGTTGTGGTAATTGTTGTTGTTTCTGTTGCTGTGACATTTAATGTTGTTGCTCTTGTTATTATTGTTGCCGCTGTTGCCGTTGTTATTGCTATTATTATTTTATTTTCACGAATAGCAAATCATCTCATTATTAGTATTGTAATTCCTAATGTCAATGTTATTGCTATTGTTGTTGTTGTCATTTTACAATAGTGTCGTTACTAATATTATAATTATTACTATAATTTGCATCATCATTATCATCGTCGTCGATTTAGTATTAGTATTATTATTGCTATTATTAGCATCAATATTATTATTATTATTAATATTATTATTATTACAGAAATAATAATAATAATATTTATTATTATTATTATTATTACTATCATTATAAAAATAATAATAATAATAATTATTATTGCTATTATTATTTTTATTATTGTTATCATTATTATTATTATTATTATTATTACCATTACTATTACATTTACAACCACTTCCCCTATTATTATTATTATTATTATTATTATTATTATTGCTGTTGTTATTATTATTATTATTGCTGTTGTTATTATTATTATTATAGTTAGTATGATTTTTATTATTAGTAGTATCATTTTTACTACCATCATTACAATTTTCTCGCAATAACTCTAGGTAGGCACTTGATGGCAATATATCTTATACTTAGCACACCAGAATTGCTACTTTTCCTTCCTGGATGTCTGCCGAAATATGGCGGGCATTTCCAACACTTTCAATCGTATTGGGAACTGCGTTTATTTTACCACAAAGCGGTAGTTGACGCATCGACCAACTAAGGCCCAGATGTCTAAATCTTTGGAGGTGTACGTTTTATTTAGGGTCTGGATTAATAAATACACACATGCCCCCACGCATCCATCCATACCAAAGTGAAGTATATCAGTAGTGTCGCTACGGTGGCGGGGCAGCTCCCCAAAACTTGCTCAGGCCAGATCCTGGAGTTCATGTCAATTCGGTACTTTTTTGGACAGGTGCTCATATAATTATGTGGCCTGACAATTTTTTTATTAGTCTTGGTCATCCTTGGCAGTTGCTAGCTGTGTGTATGTGCGCAGACTGGAGCGCGACCCAGACGAGGGGTTGTTGTTGTAGTTTAACGACACTGTGTGATAACAAAGACCATTAGAGTAGAATATAATTTAAATCTTAATATCTCAAACGGAATGGTGGGATTGGGTAGGGTGGGGTTAGGATTGGTGGGATTGGGTAGGTTGGGGTTAGGATTGGTGGGATTGGGTAGCTTGGGATTAGAATTGGTGGGATTGGGTAGGTTGGGATTAGGATTGGTGGGATTGGGTAGGTTGGGGTTAGGATTGGTGGGATTGGGTAGGTTGGGATTAGGATTGGTGGGATTGGGTAGGTTGGGGTTAGGATTGGTGGGATTGGGTAGGTTGGGGTTAGGATTGGTGGGATTGGGTAGCTTGGGATTAGAATTGGTGGGATTGGGTAGGTTGGGATTAGGATTGGTGGGATTGGGTAGGTTGGGGTTAGGATTGGTGGGATTGGGTAGGTTGGGATTAGGATTGGTGGGATTGGGTAGGTTGGGGTTAGGATTGGTGGGATTGGGTAGGTTGGGATTAGGATTGGTGGGATTGGGTAGGTTGGGGTTAGGATTGGTGGGATTGGGTAGGGTGGGGTTCGGCTGATACCCTGACGAATGACGACGCTCTCAATGACCCTGTTTAGTTGTTGAATAAAGCCATTCAACCAAAGAGAAGAGAGACTTTGAGACGCATTGAGCCGATTGAGGGCAACGCACATAAAGGACGATATGTTGCCTATAATAGTATCCAACCTCTCATGTCTGGTCTACATTCACACAAAGCCGATTGTATTTAATAACAACAAAAACAACGACAACAGTAAACATAATAATAGTGATAATAAAAACATTAATGATGTTGATGATGATAATAATAATAATAATAATAATAATAATAATAATAATAATAATAATAATAATAATAATAATAATAATTATAATAATAATAATAATAATAATAATAAAAATAATAATAATAATAATAATGATGATGATGATAGTTCTAATATTATTAATAATTGTATTAATATTTATTATTAATAGTCATATCAATTATGATAATAACAATAATAATAATAATAATAATAATAATAATAATAATAATAATAATAATAATAATAATAATAATAAGGACAATTTATATATTCCCTCAGCCCTTGGATCTCTGCTTGAAATCTCTGGACAACCACTGCGACACGACGCAGCGTTAGTGAATAAGCTGGTGTCCTATGCAAAGCTTCCCAGTGGGGCTTTTGAAATTTGAATTTTTTTTAAATTATGCGACAGACAGCGATTACATTTGCATTAAGTTACAACATGATCTCATCACACGCTACACGAGCTTAACAGGTGTTAGCCTATAGGAAGAAGGTATTTAAATTGCAGTTGTAATTGAAATTGTAATACTAATGTAATCTAATATTTGCAAAGGTGCACATGTGTTGAACAGCTCTGTAGCGTAGCGCTTAGTAAAGTATACACAAACCTCGACCTCTATTTGATACAATAAAACACAGGTTGTAGAAAACGCTCTAGAAATGTTTAAAGACAATTATTATACAATACAAGTGTAATTTGATATTGCCCTTTTAATTAGTTCAGAAGTGGATATATATATATATATAAATATTGGAATTACAGTTATTATTATTTGCAGCGCAATTGTATGTAAAGGACTTGCTCAAGGTTCCTATACACAGTGACTCCTTGGACGAGGATCGAACCCGCACTCTCTGCGTTTCAGGTCGACCTCTTTAACCAATCAACCACCATGCCACACAGCTGTTATGTAATAGTTCAACTGCCCTCTACCCCCATAGAGAAGAGGCGTTCCTTCCATTGGTCCTTGACCTATAACCGAGGGCGAGATAGGGGCAGGAACCACTTCGAAAAAACACCCTTTTCGCAGAAACAAGCTGCTCTTGGTTTATCTGAATGTAGGCCTACACTTAAAAGTTCAAGTCTCAAGGATTCAGGATTCAGCGAATGGCCTTCAAAGTAATAGCAGTAGTAGTAGTAGTAATTGTAGTATTGGTTTCAGTTTTGCGACACTTTGTGATAGCCATCCCCCTTTATCCAGGTTTGGGGCTGGCATCGCCAGAGCGCGAGCAGTAACGGAGTTTGTCCTTCAACCGCAGTTGATAATTACTATCATGCAGCGCACAGAGAGACTGTTTTGTCTAAACTTCCTGATCCTCTATAGTGTCAGGTATACTGGTAACCGTTGGCCTTGTGTCCTTGACTGCAACCTAATCGTACCTTAAGTTACATGTTGTTGAGAATTGGTCTAAATGGTTCTGGGAAACCCCAGATCGTTTACCCCTCTCAATCCCAATCCACTCTTGAACTACGAAGAGGTCAAGGGTAGGCGTATACGTTCGAAATGTGTTATGTAGAAATTCCAGGCCTGCACAAATGCGGCAGTAGGCCCTACGTATAGACCGCTGAAAGAGCGAGGAGGAGTATTGAAAGAAGAACAATCTTGAGGGAGTAATTTGGAGAAGTCGCGCTGATAACGGATTTTGAGAATTTCGAAAACGTCGCTGTAGGCCTAATTGGTGCAGCATTTTATCCCTATCGCTTGGGACCTGGGTTCCAATGCTGTCTGTAAGCTATGGGCGTATAATTATCATCAATTGCAGTCGCTTTCAGGGTTTCTAACTAAACACCATCGTTAGTTACTTAGTAAGCCATATCCATATGTGTGTATATATATATATATTTATATCGGACTAAGCAAAATCGATGGATCCAGAGTTTAACGACGTCTTGTGCATGGCAACTTTATGAAACCTGTTGACGTCAACATAAATTGTTTTGGACAGTTCCCACCGTTAAAATACGGCATATTGTGTATATATAGGCTATGACTCAAAAAAATTTAAGTCTGATTATAAGTAATGCGGTCCAAAATGGAATTGTTATTTAGACTTAGTTTTATTAAGAAGGTGTCTAGATTAGGACGAAAAACTGTGACTATATATAGGCCCACTGCAGTCTAGATGGGAAATCTTGGGTCGCTCCACAATTGAACGGAATTGTTGGGGCAACAAATACAGCTGATTGACTTCAACTAAGATTATTTTCAACAGTTATAACTGTTAGTTCTCAACTTTCGTTTAGCCTAAGAGTATACAATGCAATACTGAATCCATGCACACATCCATTATGACTTCTTGGCATCGCGTCAGTTGATTCCCCGTCAGTTGATCTCCGCAATTGATCCCTCGTCAGTTGATCTCCAAGTCAATACGATCCGGTTTCATCTAATACATTGTCATCTAATTTGATCTAAGCTAATGCAATTCTATCTATGATGACAAGGCGACAAATAACGACCGCAACTTCTCTGTTTTCAGAGGAGCTACAAGAATACTCGCTAACATTTCTCCATGGATATCCGTCTGTACTTGAACCTCTAACTTACGATGAATGGTTTTCACTTACCACTAGATGGAGCTCCATGATGTTCGGTGGGATGATCCAATTTGGCAGACAGCGGGTATGAAGCGTTAACGACTTTATCTTTCTCAGCCTCGGCATATACGGACAACCCATTTGACTCGACCCAGCGCCCGCGAATAGGCCGGTGTCTTGCATTTAGCTTTAAATCATAATATAGCGCCTTAGAGTTTCAGGCTGGCAAGTCATCTCCCTCAACGTCAGCAGAGCATATGTGACCAACATACTATCTATAATTGACTCCATGGCCACTACACAGAGTCGATGAGAACCGTCGCATGATCTTATGATGCCCTCTCTCTCTGGGAGTCGACCTTGCTCAAGCACTGCTATAGCCACGCGATGTGATCCTACATAACCGCAATAGCCTTAGAACCTCTCAGAGGAGTCAAACAATGGCGCTCTATCCCTTCTGTTAGACAACAACTAAAGCCTTCGAAGACCAATCGCGATGCGCATCTAGACCTACCTACACTCGTTGTCGTTGGCCATTTCGAGTCTGTAAAAGCAGCGAGACAACTACACAGGTCTCTACAGACGGTTGGTTATAGAACAGGTCTGGACAGAAAGATGATGCCCTCGCCTCTCCATACCTATGTGACTTGGATATTTTCATGACTTAATTGGAGGGAAATTCTGGGGACAATGGCTTAATGGCTTATATACGATGCCTCACAGAGAGTCCTCTTGACAGTCGTTTGTACGTATATTTTTGGTTCTTCGGTGTATAGACTGCGCCGATTTCTCCGTAAACCCCTCATATTAAAATAG
The DNA here is from genome assembly GCA_959347315.1 of Bimastos eiseni. Classification (NCBI taxonomy): domain Eukaryota; kingdom Metazoa; phylum Annelida; class Clitellata; order Crassiclitellata; family Lumbricidae; genus Bimastos; species Bimastos eiseni. The sequence continues at coordinate 39,194,894 of OY365811.1, read as the reverse complement.
GTTCTGTTTATCCGAAAGAGGTTGGCGATGAAGGCGATGATAGCGCCCACGCAGAAACGCACATACACACGTACGCACACATACATACAGCATTGCAAGCGTCATATACAAAGATACGCATGAATGTAAAAACACATATATGGTTCGATTCGTAGATTTGTACAGGTCCATACATTTATGTATAGCCTACTTGCATGAATTTGCACTAAAATGCATTATTATATATAATTATGTTATAGGTATTATATACATATATGCATGTGTGTATATATATATGTATGCATATATATGTGTATGTGCAGATAGTCGCATATACACATGTATATATACATATATACACACACATATATATATATATATATATAATGTAAATATATGTATATATGCAAATGAGCTTGTTTGCAATAGGAGCATTGCTCAATGTGTATATGATCGTATGTTTTTGCAACACTATGATAAATTGTGTTCCGATGATAAAAAAAATATAGATGTATACTCGTTAATGAATTATGGATTCAACGAATGTGGTGGTATTTATTGGAAATAACCTTAGTCAGAAACTTTTAAAACAAATCTAAGGTTTCAAACATCGTAGGCGGTTTCAAATATCCTATTAAAGCTCAGACGTCGTCTTCTTAAAACAGTTTACGCCGATGACGAAATATTTTCATAGTTTTTTGCGTCGTGCTGTGGCAGACTAACAAACGAGGAGACGAATAGAGTGACGCACTGGTACAAGCAGGCAGACACTTGGGAAGAAACACTTACTCGGGTTCTTTTGGGAATTCTACGCCAAGGAATTCACTTACAACGTACACACTGACGTTGGCCATCGATCTTTGCTCGTGAATTTTGTGTGTAATCCAGATGCTATTTATAGCGCTTACTAAACCTGGTAGGGAGTCGGTCCGTTCAACCTATAACCACTTCGTGACATCAGCCAAGTGGGACGCGCCGCGTCATCGCAGGAAAAACCCAGGCCATCACGCTTAGGTCTATAAACTACATCGTGTGCTCAACGGGTCTGTATCGTGCTTCGGAGTTGACGTCCCTAAAAAGGCCATGATATCGAAATGCATGCGTGACACATCTTGTGACCCTCTCGACATGATCGCTGCATCATCGCCAGTTATAATTAGACGCCGTAGAAATTGTTTCAGTGTTGACGTCCCCTACAGATGGAGATTTCTGCACGACGCAATGATATATAGGTCGTTATCGTGATTGGCAAAGGGTTGACCCGCAGACGATGTTTTTCCGACCGCAAAGACTTTCCTAAAGAATACTTTGATGATCGTGACTGACAAGGAACAACAAAACTACGAATTTATAAGCTTACTTTAAATCGGTGTATGCTAAAAGAAATGCATAAGTGCCGATGAATAAGCTTGTCTCCATGACGTAGCTTTTGTGTGCGCTGAGAAATTCTCGAGTATTTAGGCCTACATTACATTACATTACATTACATAATCTATGATCTTGTTGCCCATAAAGTTCACCGTTGACTGGTATTTGGTAGCTGAAACTTTTCCGCATCTTATCTTTCTGGATTCTTTCCGAGCGTTGGGTATTGCTCTATATACTAAGCACTTAGCTTTTCATCGCATATATCAATCAGCTCACCCATAGTTGTTATCGTCAACTTCGCCAGCTGCGAGCTGTTTCTCGTTGTCTACGTATGTCATGAGGTTTCTGCTGCCGTAGTCCGTGCCTTTGTCACCAGCCTATACTTGACAATTGCTGCTCTGTCCTGGTTGGACTGCCCCGAGCGTTGATCGCCCGTCTCCATTTGGTTCTTTGCTCTGCTGCCCGCTTCATTGGGCGTTTTCTAAATTTATACACTTCTGTCTCGGACTACATGAACTTACTCATGTAAGTAAGCTGGCTCCCATCTCGCAATACATCAGCTATAGATTAGCTGTGCTGGTCCGGAGATGCCTTCTTGGCTCTGACCCACCCCTGCATTTCTGTGGGACCTGTTCAACCATTTTCCGAGTATGTCTGGCGGTCGGACTCTTCGTTCCTCTTCTTTTGGCGAGCTTCTGGTTTCCAAAGGAGCCTCTGCAGAGGGCGACCGATTAAAACGCTGTCTACAAATGGATTTTTGTTGAAAAAGGCAAGTTGTCCCGCGGAGATCTTGCGTTCTGTCGGACGGAAGTCCAACTCTTGTAGAAATTCTAATCTGGTGCGGTTTATGCATGACCCACATGGGGTTTTAAGATGCGATGGCCACTGGAACGAATTCATGCGTGTGGGGTAAAGATATTTGTTGCGTTACTGGTATGCTGCTCGTTCTGCTGCTTTCTATATTGGTTGATGACGTCAGGTGAATATAAATCAAAAGTTGTTTTTTTGTTTTTTTAGTTTTATTTGATTTTATTTGGTTGTTTTGGTTTTTAGTTTTCCTTTTGGATTTTATCACAACAGTTTTTTTTAAATAAAAAAACATAAAATACACCATGAAAAAGAGCTCCAACTCGCTTAAATAATTTTTTGGCTTGATTTCGGACTGAATAACACACAATTGAAAAAATATATTTAAAACCCAAAAAACAAAAATTGCCATTTTTGTATCTCTTGGTTTTTGTAAAAAACCAAATAACCAAAAGACCAAATAACCAAAAGACCAAATAACCAAAAGACCAAATAACCAAAAGACCAAATAACCAAAGACCAAACAACCAAAAGACCAAATAACCAAAAGACCAAATAACCAAAAGACCAAATAACCAAAAGACCAAATAACCAAAAGACCAAATAACCAAAAGACCAAATAACCAAAAGACCAAATGACCAAAAGACCAAATGACCAAAAGACCAAATAACCAAAAGACCAAATAACCAAAAGACCAACATGTTTGCAGCCTGATAAGACTACGCGTCTACGTGTCAGGGTGTCTCTATACCAGCGGGACTTGGGTCCCTTTAGGGTCTATGATTCTTTCCTATTGTTGACTGTCAATCCCTTTAAACTCTCGAGCTATTGTAATTTCTGTTGATTACCAGTTCATCAATATAAATTATTGACTATTTTTATGGCTATGGTTATAGCTGTGGATAATAGAGATGTCACCCTCCATCACTGTGGCAATTTCATCATAATATCTCTGTATACACCATGTATTCCCTCGTTAGTGTATCTCTCGCACCATCTCGTCCTTCTCGCTCTTGTATACTTATCGTCTATGTTTTATTCTTTACCACAGAGGGGCCATTATTACATGCCTTGTCTCACTCATTGCCATTATTATTGCGTCGATTGCCAGCTGAATTCAGAGCTGGCGGCTGACATGCCTTGTCTCACTCACTCTCTGTCTGTCTATATGTCTGTCTCTCTGTTTGTCTCTGTCTCTTTGTTTGTCTCTCTATGTTTCTTTGTTCGTCTCTCTATGTTTCTTTGTATGTCTCTCTGTCCCTTTGGTTGCTGTTTAGGGCAACCAGTATGCTCTCGATGCTTCGCGAGTACGTTTATTAAGCACCCTTCGGGACATGACCCATCCATTCCTCCTCCTCCTCCTCCTCCTCCTCCTCGGATTGCTGATACCTCTCTCTCCCCGGCGCAGAGCCACCGAGTCCTTCAAGGCCAGCACCTCCGGTTCCGTCTCTCAATGATGACCTGATCGTCACCGATTCTTCCATCCAAGCCCCCTACCCGCTACCGGCGCATTGTTCTGTGATTGGCCAGTCCGTAATTGGTTGATCCAGACTGACCAATCAGAGATCAACACTCCAGCTTTGCATGGCTCAGCACCCTATTATCGCCCATCTTACATGGTAGTAATTACTTTCCTGCAAAACGATTAAAACACCTAATGGTACCAATATTTCTACCAGCTGCTCAATGTTGCCGCGTGACTCGGCGTGTGTTGTTCAATCTGTCAGAAAATCGTACCACTCGGGAGAGCCAAAGTTTAAAATGAGTAGCCGACATGATTCCAGAAAAACAACGACCACTCGTGGATATTAGATCCATCGTGGATATTAGGTCCGCCGTGGAAATTAGATCCATCGTGTCACTGTAACTGCTGCTGCTAATTTAGGCCCTACTGCAGCCACCAAGACTACAGTCATGACTATTATTTTATTTTATTTTTTTAATTATTAATAATATTGCTTGTATTGTTATTATTATATTAATAGATATTGTTATGATAACGATGACGATGATGATGACGATGTTCCCATCCTCATTCCATACCCCACCCGTATAATGAAAACAAATCTAATCAAATCTACGGAAAGTAATTATTATTGTCTGAAATTGCATTTTACTCTATGTATACAGATTACAGCACATTGTCTTGCATATTTCAACCGACCCATCCAAAATGGACCAGACCCGACTTCTGAAGTCATATATCTGACGGTTATGACCCGACCCGTGAAGTGCACTATACCTGACCCAATCAGATCCTGCTTGCCTTTAGGGCTAATAATACAAGAATCATTTTTCTTCTAATTCTAATTTGGTAAAGACCCAACGCATCCAGACGGCTTTATATGGGACAATAATACTGATACTATTCAAGCTTGTAGTAATTTAACGTATCAAGGAGGACTCCGTTAAACTTTGTTTATTCCTTTCAGCCAAGACTTACTTTCTTATATGTCTGCTATTGGAAGAAGATGCCGAACAAAACTAGTCCGTCCCTATAGTCGTCACGGCGATTGTATTTGCATTTGAAATTTAGAGGACGTCTGGAAATCAACTTCCCATTGTTTTTTTAAATTTTCCATATGGGACATCATCCAAGAGAACGCACGAACAGAAGATGTTAACCGTTACGAATGGCTATGAAAAGCACAGAGTTGAAGATTAGAGTCTGCGAAAAAAAATGGTGGGCCGAAATGAGTTTGGGCTGGGAAACCCGACCCAAGCCAACCAACCAGGATCTTGACCCGACCAGACTAGACCCACCGAGTGATATTCTTGATCAGAGTCACCAGACGATGTATACCCGGCTCCTGTGGACATCTATGATCACAACAATGCAACTGTATTAAGCAACGCTGAGACAGCGCTATAGTAATCGCTGCCCTTGTCAGACGCATTAATCGGTGATTAAATGTGCATGTAGAATGATTTGTGATATTTCAATTTAATTAATTCTCAAATAGAACGTTCAAGTAACAGCAGCACATGTGTTACATGTTCCTAAATTCGGATCTGACCTTCGTAACCCTTCACTTCCGACTTTGGACGACGACCGCATCACATCATCACGCTTACTCTGCAACCAAAGAAAATCTCTGCAGAGAATCGCTGGGCGTCGCTTCATACTCAGAGGACGTAGGTTGTTCGGTAGAGGCCTAGGCACGTCATTGTCCAGGGTCAGGACTCGGTTCTTTCCACAGGCAGACAGACAAACAGGCACTCATGCACTCAGGCAGGCAGACAGACAGATAGATAGACAGGCAGAAAGACAGGTGGATAGATATATAGGCAGAGAGGCAGACAGCCGGACGGACGGACAGACAGACAGACAGACAGACAATCATGCAGGCAGGTAGGCAGACAGAAAAACGGGCAGATGGACAGACAGACAGATTTATAGATAGAAAAGAGGCAGACACATACACCTGCATACAGACAAACAGACAAACAGACAAACAGACAAACAGACAAACAGACATTCGGACAGGTACAAAGTATGTCAAAGGAGGAGACAAATACACGAGGGCTAACAGTCGTCATATCCGTTTGCACACAACGGAAACTGATCGGCCACGAGTTGAATACTTGAGACTCCCTTAATCTATTTGCCTTTCCCTCCATCAGCCCTTCTGTCGCTATTGTTTTGTCTGTCTGCCTCTCTTTCTCTCTCTCTCTCTCTCTCTCTCTCTCTCTCTGCCCATCCTTCGGTATGTCCCTCTGTCTGGCCCTCCATCCGCCAGTCTTTGTGTCACTGTATTTGTTTCTATCTGTACCTCTGCCTCTCTCGCTGCATCTCTATTTGTCTCTATCCTCTTTCTCTTTATCTCTCTCTGTCTCTCTGTTTCTCTCTCTCTCTGTTTCTGTTTCTGTCTCTGTCTGTCTCTGTCTGTCTCTGTCTGTCTCTGTCTGTCTCTGTCTGTCTCTGTCTGTCTCTGTCTGTCTCTGTCTGTCTCTGTCTGTCTCTGTCTCTGTCTTTGTCTCTGTCTCTGCTTTTGTATCAGTCTCTGTCTGTCTGTCTCTGCATCTCTCTACCTCTCCCTGTGTATCTTTATCTGTCCCTCTTCCTCTCCCTCTGTCAATAAAGATAAGCGTATTAATCCTCTGATCCTTCTGTTGTTCATCGCCTCTGACAACCGGAGTCAATGGTTGGATAGATGACTGTTTCTTTAACAACGTTGTCTCCATGGCAACAAATTGAATCAAAGTGCTGGTCAAACTTGAGCGGCAGGAATCGATGGCATCGGCATAATTCCAACCCCACCCAGACCTTACCACGACCCAATCCCTACCTCCATCCCTACCCCAGCAGGCGTTGGCCGAGGACTGCTTCCTGGGCGTAGCAAAGCTCATCGTGCTTCCCATGTTGTAAAGTATGTGATTAGATCATATGGCAATCTTTTGGCTTGGGATCCAGACAGTGTACTAAGGCCAGGGTTCTGTACATGAAGCAATGACATTCCAAGGTATAGCCAATGTTTACTTTTACGTATTTTCTCTGCTCTAATCAATCAGGTGGTTGTGAAGTTGGACATGGTTGCCGATTGGTTAGGACGCACGGCTTCTAAATACCCATTGGCGGTTAGACTTACAGCGTAATTTGTAGTGTAGGCCTCCTGCTACGAACAGTCGCACGCTGTTTCGTTTGTTTTATTGTCTTGTTACTGTTGTTAGGCCTGTAGCTATGTGACATTGCTTTGGACAACGTTTGGACGATGAAACTGTTGCATTGAAATTTATATTGCATCGTCTTCTGTCGTCTGACTGTCTACTTGTCTGATTTTTATCTGCCTTCCTGATTGTCTGCCTTCCTGATTGTCTGATTTCCTGATTGTCTGATTTCCTGATTGTCTGATTTCCTGATTATCTGCTCACCTGATGTATAATTTCTGGCTCGTCTGCCTTCCTAATTGTCTGTTTTCCTGATTGTCGACTTTCTGTCTAGCCTGCATTCCAGATTGTGTGCAGTTCTGTTTGCCTCCCATTCGACTGGTTTACCTTCCAGATAGTCTGCTTTCCTGTCCGTCGCTATTGACAACTGAATTATTAATGACGTCAAATGTGAAAACCTCGAATTAATCCATGATCCTGTTGGATCTTTTCATGTAGGCCGGCTTCTTCCGCTGGTTTGGTGACAAATATGTTTTCGATGCGATACTCATTCCGCCATTGCTGGGGTATTGTAGGCTATACGATTATCTCCGTATAGTGTTATGGTATACTTCTGCTAACTAAAGGCTAAAGCTTGCCTTTCGATTGCTTAACCATTGCCCTCTAAGTGGTGGCACTGCACCAGCTGTCTCCATCGGAAATGCAGAAGGGCATACCGATGACCTGCTATTCCCAGATTAGTCTTGTGGGCAGGTCATGAAATTTTACCTTCACAATCCTAATGAACTTCAACATCTAGCTGGCACATCTGGACGAACCCTCTAACACGACGCAGCACTCGTAAATAGGCTGGTTAGCTTGGCAATCAAGTATCGCCTATTATAATGCAGATGGCAATAACAGCCACGATTAGCCATTGCACTTGGCACTCATAACAGCATGTGGACATTGACTAAATATTTCGCATAAGACATGTGCAAGTACAACGCAAGTAAAAGAGAAAATTTGGAGAATTTTCTAAACGAAATTGATAACGAAACATCAAAATCAATCGAAGAACAATCAAATGGAATAAATTACCATCGAATCTACGCTACTTAAATTGCAATTCTCAGCTTAAAACAAACTTAAGGAATAAATCTTGTTGAGTCACTTGTCTAGCTTAGAGCTACGCTGTCAATTGTTTGCCTCCTAGTTTTTGCTTTCACTATGTGCAGTTATATTAGTTTATCCTTGATTTATTATGTACTCATTAGTTAACTAATTAAGTCTCTTGTACATTAATTGTCTTGAACTAATCTGCATAATTGTGCTACTACTTTTTTGTTTTGGGTGACCCTGCTAGAGGGACTTCGGCCCCTCAAAGGTTCTTTTTGCGTTCTATCAACCCTCCTGTCCCCTCTCATTTAATTGCTTCTGTGATGCTATTGGTTGGCCAGAATAGTAAGCTAACCACGGCTTTTGAGCAGGTAGTGAGTGGGTGCACCCTCCTCCATTACCTCCATCACGTGACGAAAGATTTCCGACTGACCGTTTCAAACTCTACGCAAGCGAAGTTAAATCAAAGATGGTAACATTTTTGATATGTCATGTGTCAATTTTCAGTGATATATTAATCAATTTTTCAGTTATGTCCGCAAATATTTGATACATTGCATTGTCGTGCAAGCGTAAAATGTGTGCAAAATTTCAGCTCTCTATAGGTTTACGGGAACATACCGAAAATGAGTTGATAGATGTTCATCGGAGGTCGGGTTGAACCGTGACAAACTTTACGCAAGCCAAGTTAAAGAAAAGATGGTAAAAAAACACTTAATATATCGCCGCAACAGATGCTGCGTGCCTGGCGACAGGACAAATGCTCGGCTGCATGACCCGCATATTTCATGGTAACAGGTGCATGGGAATAGACAACTTGCCAAGAGTCAGAAACCCGAAGATGAGTGAGCTAGAGATCGACCGAAACCATGTTTTCAGTTTCGGCCGATTACGAAAACGCCACCGAAATTGTCGTTTTGGTTTCGACCAAAAGCGCAACGAAAACGAAATATATATATATATATATATTTTCGTTATCTGCCGAAACTGAAAACATGGTTTCGGTCGATCTCTAGCTCACTCATCTTCAAGTTTCAGACTCTATATATACATATATATAAAAATATATATATATAACATATATTTATAATATATACATAGTATATATACATATAATATATTTAATATATATATATATGCATAATATATATAATAATATATATATATATGCCTCCAAAAAATAGTGAGTTACGCAATGTCGAATTGTTCCATATATAATACCTTGCATTAAGGTAAATTCGATGAGGAAAGGTCTGGCCTGGCATAGTCGCCCCACCCTTGTACACTCCAGGGCCCACCACTGTCACCTCGCGTGGAATTCTTCAAATATAAAAAAATATATGTTGTCCTACAAAACTACTGGCGTGGGATTCTGGTGGTGTTAATAAAACGATGGCTATGTTTTTTATTCTGTGTACATACATACATACATGCATACATACATACATACATACATACATACATACATACATACATACATACATACATACATATATACATACATACATACATACATACATACATACATACATACATACATGCATACATGCATACATACATACATACATACATGCATACATACATACATACATACATGCATACATGCATACATACAAACATACATACATACATACATACATATATACATACATACATACATGCATGCATGCATGCATACGTACATACATGCATACATGCATACATACATACATACATACATGCATACATACATACATGCATACATGCATACATACAAACATACATACATACATACATGCATACATGCCTACATGCCTACATGCATACATACAAACATACATATATATATTTTTATATGTATATACACGTCCGTATGTATGCTTGTCTGCGGGCACATACACAGACATATATATATATATATATATGCAAATATATTCATTCATTTCGAAAATTTATATAGCCCCCCTTCAAGGTTCCTACTCAGAGGCGCTCAGTATATATGTTAATATATATATATATATACTTATGTAGGTCTATGGCCTATGCTTGCATACAAAGTGAGTCTATATATAATATATAGATCAAACGTATCTGATAATCAGACGACGGACACAAGTTAGAAACCGGTTTCCAGAGACCATAATTGCGACTTTCAATTTGCGGAGTATACATCGGCCTAGCCCTGCTCCGTTGGTCGTTACGTCATAGTCTGCAGAAGGAAATTCGTCCCTCCAGCGGCGGATGATGAGTGCCATTGATCACGCAACAGCAAAGGCGGCGAACGTGGTCCTTTTTGTGTGGAGGACGACGAACGAGACAGCGATGCAGAAACGAAAGGACGAACAGAGCCAATCCGAAATTTAGGAAATTGAGGCAAAGCGCTTATCTCTCAGTTGGCCATTTCTAGCCAAGCATATGAATACTATATAGACCCGAGGGAGTATTTTAACAGATATAATTTTATATATATGTATAATATATATATATATTACATTAAAGCCTGAATGAGATATATTGATATCACATGTATGTATTATAAATAGTGATAAATAGAGACCTGCATGAGTAGTGTAATAAGGGCGAATTGACGTGACGGGGAGGTCGATCCTTCTGCTGGACGGACAAGAGATATACGCACACGGACAAGAGGCATCGCACACGAACAAGCAGCCATACGCACACGGAGAAACACACGGACACGCATACGCACGCGGACAAGCACACGGACACGTACAAAGAGACATACGCACACATACAAAGACACATACGCACACATACAAAGACAAATACGCACGCATACATACATACAAAGACACGCACACATACACGCACGCATGCGCACACATAGAAGCACACAGACACGCACACAAACACGCACACATACAAAGACGCATACGCACAAATACAAGCACACATACACACATATAGGCACGCACACGAACACGGACACATACAAAGACACATACGCACACATACACGCACACACACGAAAGAAACACGCCCATTTTTGATTAGCGCTAAGTTATTGGCGTACAAAGAGACATACGTACACATACAAAGACACATGCGCACACATACAAAGACAAATACACGCGTATACGTACATACAAAGAAACGCACACATACACGCACGCATACAAGCACATACAAGCACACAGACACGCACACAAACACGCACACATACAAAGACGCGTACAAAGACGCATACGCACACATACAAGCACACAGACACACATAGAGACACGCACACGGACACACACTTAGACACATACGCACGCATACACGCACACACACGAAATAAACACGCCCATTTTTGATTTACAGCTCAGTTATTTGCGGAACGGCGGCATTGAGGTGTATTGTTGAAGCTCAAGATTTAGGTGGATTGAAGACGTTGTTAAAATGGGCATTTTAGCTGCAAAATTAAGATTTGTTGTTGTTTGAAGAAGATTGTAAAGTCAGCGACTTATGATATTGAATCAATGTTGCGCGTATGAAGTTGTAGAAAAGTGAAGGTAGATACATCTTTGAAGTTGTATATTGGAGTTTCATGGTGGATTTTGAGAACTTGTTGCACTAAAGTGAATTTGAAAAGTACAGAACAGTTTTAGGAAATGGAAGGTTGATACATTGAAGGGTTGCAAAATGCGTGCAAAGAAACCTTTTAATGCCCAACAGTTTCAATGCATCAAACTTTACTTTCTTGTTTTAACATTTTCTTCAGATGGTAAGAAAAAGTTGTATCGATTCAAGCATGCTGATGCTAGTTCAATGAATTTGCTAACAGAGTAAGCAAGACTTTGGTTGGAATGCTACAAACAAATACTTAAGCCTCTAAACGTTTAAATTGCCTTCGTATTTCAGTTCAATTCTTATTCTTGACGTCCTCACCTATCAACACGTTGAACTGGTCCAACCAACCTAATGCCTGAGTACTGTTTCAATCGATTTTCACGCTATGCTCATTGATATTCAATGGAAATAAAGAGATATTATCCTTACAATCATTATTATTATTATTATTATTATTATTATTATTATTATTATTATTATTATTATGATTATTATTTTTATTATTATTATTATCATTATTATTATTATTATTATTATTTTTATTATTATTATTATTATTATTATTATTATTATTCTTATTATTATTATTATACATATATGTTTCACATTATGCTGTTATCGCCCATGATGAGCTAATGGAGTGTTGGCAATGTCCCGAAGAGGCAGACTGCGTTCCCACGCTGAAGAACAACTGAGATACGTTGGAACAGAAATGACGTCTCCATTGGATCGTGGGTTGCAGCACTCGTTCGACTACCCAACTCTGAGATGAACTCCAGTCCTTCACTGCTCCAAGCGCCGCCGGATTCCAAGGAGAGGGCTACGAAGTCGTGGGTGTTGGTTATGGTGGAATACTTGGCCCTCTTCGTCTTAGCTGCGCGTTCGGCTGCTTCGCCAGCTCTGATAGATGTGTCGACAAGATGTGACTTGGCGTAGGTGTCGGCCACTGTCACATCCCATGCCAGACATCGACCACGTGTCCAAGGAATGAGCGTGACGCCGTCCGGTCGCTTTCCATCTTCTCTTAGCAAGCCGAGAGGTTTCTTTTGCGCTGGAATCTTCGCCCTGCCAAGAGCTCTCCAGATGACATCGTTCAACATGCTGTGTCGTTGATGTTTTCCGCTGCCTCTTCTACAAATTAGTCCATGGAGCCCTTTTGCGTCGACGCTCTCTTGACATTGGTGACACAAATGTGGCTCGCAGAGCGTCGTTCCTAGCCTCAACCCGGCTGCCAGTCGTACATCCTCGTTTGAGAGGCGCAGGCCTAGGGCAGTCACAGGGGGTGCTAGCATCCAGTCTCCAGAATGAGGTGCTCGTGAGGCCAGCAGGCGAGCACGGTCGCATGGATTGTTATTGGAATCCAGCAGACCTTTCCATGCCTTGTCTGTGAATCGGAGGTCCCATTCTTTCTGGCGATAACTTGCTGCTCCTGTTGGTGGTTCTGCATCTGTCAGGGTCTTCCAAGCGTTGAGTGCTGAACTCGCAAGTTCATATGGTTCCTCAGCAGACTCTGTTGGTAGGATGCATGCCTGGAGTTCGCTTGTACTAGCAGCAGAAGCCAGAAAGGCAGAAAGTGCCAGCGTAGATGCACAACGAACTCCCAGACCACCATCTCTCACCGGCAAAGAAGCCTGGAGCCAGCGGTCATCGTCAAGGTCCACATTTAAAATGGTTGACAGTCCTTCTCTCAGCAGTTGATCAAACCGAGCCAAGCCCGGGCAATCAGCGCAGACGGCTGTGCGCAGACTGTACAAGAGCTTCGGTACACTTAGACTGTTTCTCAGCAGAACCAGAGCGTCATGTGTATAAAGCAAGGACAATCTTCCGATTGCCCTCTCGAGGTCATTGGCCTTTGAATTAACGACCATGTTCACAGCTGGACCTGAAATTAGAGGTGCACCCAACAAGGTCATGTCCTCGAGGGCTATGCTCGGGAACTCTTGGAACGCAGGGTCATTGTTCGGCATCTGGGTGTTGTGACACGCGATTTCGCATTTGCTGCGGTTCAATAGCAATCCCAGATTCTTTGATTCCTGCTCGATTAATTGAACGTCGTCGGCCACTGTTTCCTTGTTACCTCCCAATGTCAGGTCATCCAGATATCCGATACGCAGATCCGAACGAAGCTTCATCAGAATCGGTTGCAGCACAAGACAGAATTCCAGAGGTCCCAAAGGATCGCCTTGCTGCGTTCCTTCTTCGGATCGAATTGTGTTTGAACCATAGCGCAACAGTGGACGGTTTGAATAGGCAGCGTGAGCAAAGTGGTAGAGCTCTGGGATCTCTCTAGCAACTGCCTCTAGAAGACAATCTCTGCGCAGAGTGTTAAAGGCATTGGCGAAGTCGAGCTTCACTAGGACGCTGTCCTCAGGCATTGTGGAAATCCAGCGACGTGTCGCATGGACAGCTGCCTCAGCGCCTCCTGGAATGCCTACCCCAAGCTGAATGGGGGCGAGCAGTTGAGACAGCCTTGTTACCGCATGCGAATTAGCGCACTTTGCCGCCAGACGACGCCATGTGTAGCCCACGGCGATCGGTCTTATGCCTCCGTCCTTCTTGCTCAGGGCTAAAAGGTTTGCCCCATAGATGACCTCATTCACCTCTTCGGATAGACCTCCCTTTAGGAGCAGATTGACAAGGTCAGATAGATGTTGTCCGATGTTGTCATCTACTCCATAGGCCATCAGATCCTTTAAGTGTTGTGGAGTAATGCCATCTGGACCACCAGCCGAACCCGCAGGGAAAGAGGAGATTGCCCTAGCGACATCTTCTTTAGAAACTTGAAGCGGGATGAAGCGATCGGAACTGTCTGGATCACATGGGGTTCTCCTGTCCACTGGTGCAGGCGGGTGCTTTTTCTTAAGCGCGGCCAGAGTTTCAGGTGTGTCCAGTGCCGGTTTATCCTCGCTGCAGATGAGACGGATGGCTGCCTTGAAATTGCCTTCCTCCAGCTTGCTTGCAACTGTTGAGGCTAAATACCTGGCGTGGTCGCATTTAGCGGACTTGAGCTTACGACTTGACGTCAGTGGCAATTCATCGTTAGTCGACTGGTCTGGTCCCTGCAGTCCCCATTCAGTAATGCGGGACAAAATCATCTTGGTCATGTTGTGCTTTCGTCCACCTCTTCTTGGCTTCACTAGTACAGTTCCACCGAAGGCCAGCAAATCGAACCATTTTGCAACGCAATTTGGTTCTCTTACAATTGCTTGGATTATATCGGCCAGGAGAGCAGCACAAGATGGCCTTGCTGCTTTTGGGATTCTCTTAATCAGAAGACCGGGTGAAACAGGATGTGAGAGCTGAGAAGCGATCGGCCCAACGTCCGTCGACAGCTCCCGTGAGTAAGAGATCTGCACGCTAGTGGTAGAAGACGACTGTCTTGTGGTATTATGCTTTAAAGGGCCGTCCGCCGGTGGCTGGTCGGAACCTGGACAAGGGGCGGTTCGAGGGCCGTGCCGGTGCATCGTGCCATCTGAGGCATGGGTTTTGAAGGACAACCAACACACCCCGCAAACCCTCTGGCCCTTACAAGGTTTATGACTCATATGAGTTTCAAATCGGTTTGTTTTCAAATGCGCCGCCATTTAAACAGTAATCGTTGCCATTGGCAACGTTGACGTCGATGGCCTTAAAGCATGGCAAGCGGCCATCAATTCAAATGCACGGCTACATATAAGTTGAAACGAAAGTTTGACAAACCAATCGTGTTGTGGTCTTGGCGAATAAGATGTGGTGAATATAATCAATCGGGTCACGAGTTGTTAATCCATTAGACGATGCTAAAATCCAACTCTGACGATTACTCGTTACGCGGTATTTTTGCTAAATAGTCGGACATTAAAAATTTTCCGCCCACCACGTCCGCTGCCTCAAATCGATTCTCATTATTATTATTATTATTATTATTATTATTATTATTATTATTATTATTATTATTATTATTATTATTATTACTACTACTACTACTACTACTATTTAATGAAGTTTCAAATGTTTCAATTTTATATTTCATTAGGAGAATTAGGGTTGTGATGATGGTATTCATTGATAATATACACATTTAGAACAATGTTAATGCTGTTACAATACATTGGATTCGATGTTCCCATTGGCCAATAGGGGTATCTGTAGAGTCCTAGAGTATGCACTGACTCCCATGCTACCGTTGTCCAATAGGAATGATGTTATGTTTAGAGTCCAAGCCTTCGCCAAGGTCCAACCGCAGCCGTTCCGCCAATAACTGAGCCGTTAATCAAAAATTGGCGTGTTTCTTTCGTGTGTGTGTGCGTGTATGTGTGCGTATGTGTCTTTGTATGTGTCCGTGTCCGTGTGCGTGTCTATATGTGTGTATGTGTGCGTGTCTGTGTGCTTGTATGTGTGCGCATGCGTCTTTGTATGTGTGCGTGTATGTGTACGTGTATGTGTGCGTGTTTGTGGGTGTGCACGTGTGCTTGTATGTGTGCGCGTGCGTGCGTGTATGTGTGCGTGTCTTTGTATGTATGTATGCGTGCGTATTTGTCTTTGTATGTGTGCGTATGTGTCTTTGTATGTGTGCGTATGTCTCTTTGTACGTGTTCGTGTGCTTGTCCGTGTGCGTATGCGTGTCCGTGTGTTTGTCCGTGTGCTTATGCGTGTCCGTGTGTTTGTCCGTGTGCGTATGGCTGCTTGTCCGTGTGCGTATGCCTCTTGTCTGTGTGCGTATGTCTCTTTTCCGTCCAGCAGAAGGATCGACCTCCCCCCGTCACGTCAATTCGCCCTTATTACACTACTTGCATGTATATATATATATATGTCACACGACAGCACACGGTCTCACACACACACTCACATGATATATCCTGACTTGGTCGCGTGTGGCTACGAAATCAATTTTCTTCGTAGGGTCTTTAATCGCCTTTACTTGGACCACAACCTCTAAGTCAAGTCCTTCTTCGTCACACTGGCAAGCCAAGTGATGAATAGTCCAGACCCAGGCAAACAGACACACAGAAAGACACAGGCAAACAGACACGCAGTAAAATAGAGTCCCGATTGCAAGTATAATTATGTGGCTGACTCTGTGGCTATCTGCGGAGGGTGGGGGTGGTAACAGTGGCGCAGCGAGTCAAAGTGCCACCTGGGGCGAAGGTACAAAATGCCGTCCCTATCTGATGTTTACATGACTTTATTCTTTTGCATATCCCGGATATGCACGAGGGGGAGATAGACATAAGACGCATGTTTTCAGTGTTTTCAATAACATACATTATGATTAATACATTAATTACGACTGAAATTTGTTATTGCCCTTCTTCCAACTTTTTTTGCTCAGCACGCAAGGTTTGACGACGCATTCATTTAATATCATTTAATCATGATGACACCATAGTAAGTGTAGTAACTAGAATAGGCTAGTAACTGGCAACCTATCATACAGATTACGGATACGGTACAGTTTCATACTTTCAGTCCTACAAAAAAAAATATTAAACAACATGGATATAAGCTGTAAGCACTGGACACGCAATGTTCTCTGAAATTTTTAGAGACCGTGTGCGCAAGGAATTTTGAGTGTGATGATAGTTAAATTAAGACCATACAAAATGATCTGAAGTCTATGGTGATAAGTTCTGATAACCTACGAAAAGTCCTTTGTCTAAAATGTGTCTTCGAGCAGTTTGAGCAGATGATGTATTGCATTGTACGTCATTGTAATTAGCCTTCAATTAATTTGTATTGGTTTACAGTTCTTCTTAATAGGTCTATTTGTTTTTCGAGAAATACACTTGTGTGCCCACACTAAATTCTTGTGTGCGCCGCCTCCGAGACCCCAGCATAGAGGGAACACTGCTGGGCAATTCTACTTCCTGGATGCTTCTGCTACTGAGCGCAGGTATTTTAATCTAATAAACGTAAAAAAAATCACAAAATAAATTATTTTTTATTATAACTAAAGTTAGTGAAGACATATTTAGCCGGTAAGTTGAAATCAAGTTTAGATGAAAATAACAAATATAAACGACAGCGCAGATGATCTTGTCTGCTTGTAAGTTTGTTTTATATTAATTGCAAGAGGATGCTAGTCAATTTAATTTCACAATCACTTTCTCACCTATCGAATGGAAAAAAATAGTAATAATAATGTCTAAATTCTCTTTTGCGTCTTGTCTATCAGGGCCTGCTCCTGGCATAGGCGAAACAGTAAGTCGCATAGGTCGCCAAATTTTAGGGGCGCCAAAGTTTAGGGATAATACGTTTTTGTTTTCAGGAAAAAATTTTTATGATGATAAAAAGACACATACGCACACATACAAAGACAAATACACGCGCATGCGTACGTACAAAGACACGCACACATACACGCAAGCATACAAAGACGCATACAAAGACGCATACGCACACATTGCCCTTAGGACAAGTGCCTCTTGGGGTGGTTCGCCCCCTTCGCCCCCCTCACTACGCCACTGGGTGGTAAAGACGGATCTTTCCATCGCATAATCGACGATCCTAATGCAATGGCTGGAGATGAAAGGGAAAAGGTCTCCGATCAAACGATCTTCCAATCATTCAATCGCAGCATAAGAACGACGCCAGGCGCATAAGCAGCATCTTAGCTAAAGAAGGATGATTGACTACAAGAACGGCCATTGCTTAAGAAGGATGATTGCCTAAGATGAACACCATGAAGAACAATGGCCTGAGAAGGACAATAGCCGAAGAAGCGAACTGGTCCAAGAAGGACAATCGCCTATGAAGAAGCGTAGCCGGCTGGAAGCCAGTGTTGAAGAATTGAGAATCAGTCTCAAAGTTTGGATTTACATTTAGCCTCCGAACCTGAATAAGTGACCCGAAATATATCGATTTCCACCTTAGACTTAACTTATTCCAATTTCATATCCTCCATATGCTGAGCCTATCATTAAATCGATCCAACCACCCACCCATTGACCCAACATGCCCACCACCCACCCACCCATTCAACCACCCACCCATCCATCCATCCATCCATCCATCCATTCATCAATTCGTCCATCAATCCATCCATCCATCAATCCGTCCACCGATCCATCCATCCAGGAGGAGGAGAGGATTTATGAGGAGGAAGAGGCAAATGAAGAGGCACTTGAGGAGACGAACGAGGTACATGAGGAGGAAGATGAAGAAGCATTGATAGCCTATTTAGAAAGAGTAACTTGAGCGTTGTGTATAATTTGGCTATCGTCGCAGATAGATCTGGCTACACTAACGTATCGGTCTAAGCATACAGAGTGCGGCTTCTGTCGATCGGTTGCCTCAATGCGCCCTACAACGTCCTTCACGGAACATTACTTCTGCAGAGCAACGTTGTATATTTTACAACGAAATTGAAAGATACATCTACTGCCTTTTACGGTTAGAGAGAGAGAGAGGCATTGAGACAGACAGACGGACATACGGACGGACAGACGGACAGACAGACAGATAGATGGACGGACAAAAAGAGACGAGGAGTGAGAGCACACGGGTAGCAAGAGGAATGAGATAGAACGCAGAAATAGACAGATAGCAGATTGGAGAATAAGTGAAGGGCAGAAGAAGAAGTTAACAATTACTACAGGACTAGAAGGAAGAAAAGGAGGAGGAGGAGGAGGAGGAGGAGGATGGGAGGAAGTGGAAGCACGTTGGCATCAGATGACACGGTTCGAAGAGGCGTTTATATGAGGAGCATAAGGTGAAGAAGGTTATCAGGATCAGGACGAAGCAGAGGAGCAAGAATAGAAGGAGTAACAATGGAACTATACAGGCTATAGAGAGACGATTTGGTAGAAGATATGGCTACAAGATTAGCGAGTAGAGGATGTAAGAACAATTGGAATTAGAGGCATAGGTACATGAGGAGCAAGAGGAGATGGAGGTAAACGAAAAGAAAGTTTATGATGAAGAGCCAGATCCTACGAGATACAGGAGGAGGAGGAGAGAGATATGAGGAGATATATGACGAGGAGGAGAGGTATATGAGGATGATGAAGAGATAAACGAGGATGACGTAGAGTATATGGGAATGAGGCGACAAGGTCAATGAGGAGGACGTGAGGTACATGAGGTGAAAGATAAGGTATATAAAAAGAGATAGTGGTATACGAAGATTGAGGAAGATAAAGGTATTTTTGGAGGAGAACGAGGTACAAAAGAAGAAGAAAGAAGTAAACGGGAAATAGAAAGTGGTATCTGAGGAAGGCGAAGCGCCGAAGAGGTACATAAGGAGGCGTAGAAGGCATGTGAAGAATAGAAAGAGATAAACAAAAGAGGAGGAAGAGGTATTTGAGGGTTAGATATACGAGGAGGAAGAGGAGGAAGAAGAAGAGGCGGCGGAGGTGAAAATAGAAGCGGAAAAAGAAGTGGATCGGCAAAGGAGGATGAAGAGGCAGAGCGTTTAGCATCCTATGAGCGATTACTGAGATGACTTTCTGCAGCAGCAGCAGCAGCAGCAGCCGAGAGCGATGAAAGCAGGAGACGAAGAGCACACACCGACACACACGCACCGACCGACCGACCGACCGAGCGTGGAGTCTCATCATCCGAAAGAGAGAGCATCGCCAGTCTCATCAACCGAGGCATCAGCATCCCTCAACAGACGATCATTCCAAGGCACAACGACACGGAAGGAAGAAGACAGAGTGCGTATCTGAGTAAACATCCTTCTCTGTGTATCTGTCAATATGGGTGTTTGAGTGATTGTTTGTCTGCCTGTGTGTCTGTCAGTCTGCATGTATGTCATCTGCCTGTGTGTTTGTATGTTTGTCAGTCTGCCTGCCTGTCTGTCTGTATATCTGTTTGCGTACCGGTCTACGTCTGTCTAGGTGTCTCAATATGTCTGTCATTCTATGCCTGTCTGTCCATATATGCCTGTCACTGTCTCTGTCTCTGTCTGTCTCTCTCGCTTTCAGTTTGCGTGTTGCGGTCTGTGTTTCCTTCCCCTTCTGTTTGTCCGTTTGTTTCTGTCTGTTGTTGGCTAGATGTAGGTATGTTCTTGGAGATCCACCGATCTCTTTAGCTCTATTAATCCGGAAATTAATACGTTATCCAAACAATCAATAAGTCGATCGATCGATGTGATTCAATATAAGAAATTGATTCGTCTATTCACAAGCGAATGGGATCTAAAAGTTGGAGTGCATAGTTATTTCAAATACATGTACAGGTGATAGAGTGACAAGTGGCTGACGGACAGACAAAAAGAGTAGAGAAGGAAAGCAGGCAGGAAGATAGACAGACAGGTCACTGACTGATTGACTGACTGATTGCTTAATTGACTGATTTTGTTGTGAGTGATTGACTGAAAGGAGCGGATAGACAGCCAGAAGACAAACTCACTGACTCACTGACTAACTGACTGACTCACTGACTAAATGAGTGACTGATTGACCGACTGTAAAGTATAGAGAGACAAAAGAATCGAATCCGTATACTCTGTCACAGATCCTTGTACCGTTTACTGCCAAGCATATAGATGTGTCAAACGGCAGACGATTGTACAATGATCACTGACATACTGTCAGATAATCGCATCCACCTGCCTAGCAGCTGTCGGCTGACCTTGCATTTTGTCAAAAACCCTGCCTATGTCAGTACCACACGTGCAGAAAATCTGCTATTTAACCGACTCCCTTTCTCCGCATGACGCATGCAATTATTGAGTGAAGAATTTTTTTAGCGCAAGAATTTTTGCCGACTAAATTCATACGTTGCACCAGAGTCTCAGAAAATCGATGAACAGCAGATCATTTTTGCGGCGCCATTAGTTATGATGCTTTTAGACGCAATTAGCGTATTTCGATGATCGGGAAAGTGAGTTTCAGGTAAAATGCAATTTAAAATATGGTTGCATAAACCAAAAGCCTGCCGTCAAAAATTTCCCATTAGAACAAGTTGAGAATTCGTTATCTTCATTGCCATCTTCGTCGTCTTTTTAATTGCAATCTTCATCGCCGTGTTCATAACCATAACCATAACCATAGGTTTTTATTAATACCCGTCAGACAAACAATACACTATAATTACATTAATTCATCACTATAATTACTATAATTACAGAGTTCAATTAACAGAAGATAGAATGAAAGGGAAGAATAGAGAAAAGATAGTGCCCCGGTTCATAGATCCCGATGGCAGGGTATAACCCTTTCATATTTTAAATTTATAGCAGCTGGTTATGATGACATAATATTATAAGCGATACAGATGAACGTGTTTGCTAAATGCTTAATTATTTAATTATGAAATCGACAATCATGTACAGCGAACATAAAACAAAAACGCAAAGGTCAAAATCAAGAAACTGGACAAAATAGAAATAAACTCAGATAGTATTTCAACAATACACCGTCAGGGAATTAGGTTGTGCCAAGAGGTAAACATGAAGTCTACGTTTAAAAAGACATTTGTGTGGCGTCAGGCGCTAGGTAGATTATTCCAAGTTTTGGGACCAATACATTTAATAGAAAATGTACTTGGAGTGGTCCTCGAATGATCGGATCTGTCGGCCTAATTACACACGAACTCGTTTATCTGGAATAACGTTATTTGCTGGATGTTAAGCTTTAAGCTGTTATAGATGAAGTCAGTTGATGGAAATAAAGTGGTTGCGACCAGAAACCATGCGAAGGGTGTTAACCTGGATCGGTGGTTAGTAGTCAATAATTCGTTACAATAGAATAAGTAGGGATGAATCATGGTGCATAGTATACAATGCAATGCGGATATTAGGGATGGAAGATAAGATATTCGTGACAAGATTCCTATGCTTTTGACAATTTTCCCTGAGATACTTTGGATATTATCGTTCCATGTAAGACTCTGGTCTACACGAAAGCCTAGAGATATGGTTGAGATAGGCCTAACTCAGGGAATTGGGACACCGTCTAAATTAAGTATACCGTTATTAAGTGTACCATCTCTTACGATGTAAGTGAATAGAATGTAGTTATTCGACTTAAACCAATCGTTGACATATTCAAGTTCTTGGTTCATCGACAAAATTAGTTTATCATAGGATTTGTGAGATGGAAAATGGTTGGTATTATCAGCAAATAACAAGAAGATACATTAGGTAAATCGCTAAAAACATCGTCATCTACAAAGCCATCTTCATCGCCATCTTAATCGTCAGTTTTATCGCCATATCCATCGCCATCTTATTCGTCATATTAGTCGTCATCGCCATCTTCATTGTCATTGTCATCTTTATCGCTGTCTTCATCGTCGTAACATTAGTCGTCATTGTCATCATTACAGCATTATCTATTATCTTTATCCATTAAGCTCCGCTGTATAGTGACGTAGCTCAACGTTAATGCACAGTAATCGTCTGAGAGAAACAGATTCGAGTCCATAGCATTCAAGCTACAGGCGAGAGCTCCAACTGTATATGGGTTGATTGGTGACTTGATGTTAAATGACGCTATGTCCCAACAATGACTATTTTATAAATCAATCATAAAATCGATCGATCGATCAATCAATAAATCAATCAATAAATCAATCAATAAAGCAATCAATTCGTCTCTCAATCGATCGAGCGATCAATCAGTCAGTCAGCCAGTCAGTCAGTTAGTAAGTAAGTAATCAATGTGAGCTTAATATTCAGATTAACGTCGCCCTCCTTTTTTCTTCCGTCTTGGCTCTGGCGCTACCAGAGCAGTGACAATGTTTCAACCAGCACTGTAATAGACCACCGTATCCCACGCATGGGCTAAAAAGGTTCTGATTGTGACTTAACCAATCGCCATAAACCGTTTTCCGATGGCTGTAGATAAACTGCTTATTAAATGTCCTGAAAATCTGGTCTCGGCCCCATAGATTGTGTGAAGTCGCAATCATTGCGCATCTGGAATTGTTCCGTCTTGTTCATCGTCTAATTAACTCAATTATCCTAATTTCGTTTCTGCGTAATTAAGTCAGGCGGACAGAGGTCGCTACGATCGCGGCTCTTGCTCGAATTCGATGCTCAGAGAATTGCTTTGCGAGAGAAAAAGCGAACAACTAAGATTTCTTCTTATTCCTCTTCTTCTTCTTCTCCTCCTTCTCCCCTACTTTCGTCCTCCTCCTCTTCTCCACCTCCTCCTCTTCTCCACCTCCTCCTCTTCTCCGCCTCTACCTCTTCCTCCTCAACATCTTCCTCTTCTACGTCTAATTCACCTCCTCCTCGTCCTCGTCCTCCTCCTATTCACTTCTTCTTCTTCTCCTCGTATTTTATTATTCTCATCCTCTTCTTCTTCTTGTTCTCCTCCTCTTGCTCCACCTCCTCTTCTCTTATTCCTCCTCTTCTTCTTCTCCTACTTCATCTACCTCATCATCATCTTCTTCTTCTTTTTTTCCTTCTTCACATCTTCTGCAATTGAATCCAAGAAGTCGTGAACAATTGCGCATGCGCGATGTCTCTGTCTCTGCGTTCAATACGTATGCATACGTGTGTGTGTGTGTGCGTGTGTGTGCATGTGTATGTAGGTTTATGTGTGCATATTATGTGTGAGTGAATTATGTGTGCATGTATGTGCGCGCGTGTGTGTATGTGTTCTTAAATTTATACATCTCCCTAATGTCTCTCAAAGCGTAAACAAAGCGGTCGATTATCGTCTGCGAAATCACAGAAACACATCAAAGAAAAATCGAAGCCGCAACAATGACTTCTGGGAGAACAAAGACGTTGGATTAAAAAATGGCGATTTTCTGCCAACAAACAAAGGATCGGCGGAAGACAACAGAGTCATTTGTCAAAGACAATAGAACAAAAGAAAATTATTCTCACGATAGCCGATTAGTTAGATCTCTCCCTCGCTCAAGCCTCATCCTTATGTAGCGGTGCCTAATAAATTCATAATAATAATAATACTAACAATAATTACTACTTAGACTGGTTACCTCCAACGTTACAAGCCAGTAATTACCCAGTAACGCTAACTCTCTGTTTTGCCCAGACCTTTGTATTCGGCTCTCACAAAGGTTGGTCAAGCCACCTTGCAGTAAAAACCCCTTTAACACGACTGGGCTGGGCACCAATATGTTGGTGCCCAGCCCAGATTGACCATAGAGTAGCGCTTCATAAATTGACAGTCTGCGATTACGGTGTAATATGGCTGTAAGGAGTAATGTTACCAGACCAACCAGCCAACCCCCTCTGGAGTCAGTTG
Organism: Bimastos eiseni; assembly: GCA_959347315.1. Taxonomy (NCBI): domain Eukaryota; kingdom Metazoa; phylum Annelida; class Clitellata; order Crassiclitellata; family Lumbricidae; genus Bimastos; species Bimastos eiseni. Next base: position 39,170,333 of record OY365811.1, on the reverse strand, counting down.
CTTTCATTGCCGAAGAAAATACAGAAATCGTGTTCGTATGCGGAAAAACAGAAACAGAAAGAAACAGGGACGCACCGATACAATGGAACTTACTTATGGAGAGAGATAACCAGATAAACAGACAGACATGCAGATAGACAGAAACAGATACAGAGACGGTGACATAGATTTTGGGAGAGACAGAGATATAGAGACAGACAAAGAGACAGAGGCAGAGACAGTGAGGGAGACAGATACAGTCGCAGAGGCAGAGAGAGAGAGAGAGTGACAGAGGTGCATACACAGGCATACACACAGACACACAGGGACAAAGACAGATACAGAGACAGACACACAGACACAGACGCACAGGCACACAGATACAGAGACAGTGAGAGAGATACTGGTGAATGGGTGAGCAATGTGATGAATGTGTCTCGACCGCTGGGGACCCTGTCCGATTCGTCTACGATTACTATTATTTCCTTCTAGACGCACCCCTTCCTTTATTAGGCGCCAGTTTATCAACCGAAGGAACAATGCCTAACAAAGGAAAGGCTGACATTTTCATACGGCCCCGAGCTCCATGCAATCTCATTCACAGGATTTGTTTACATCGAATGCGATAGACCTATGCGAAGCCCAACTATTTTTTTAATTCTAATGCGGGTTTATGGGAAGGGAAGAAGAGGAGCGAGATGGAGAATGTGTGGGTGGGAGATAGAGGGTGATGTGGAAAAGAGGGAGTAGTATCCCACCTATAATATGTCACAAATACGATCGCTGTCGATACGTGTAGACGAGGGACTACTGCATGTATAACTCGTGGATGAGTTGGGTGCTTGAGAATAAGGTTGGACTTTTTGGATAGGGAATAAGAGAAGCAATTGGCAGAAATGATTGTAGTAACCATCTATGATGCATAGATTAGAGGAATTTGGAGGAAGTCGGTGAGGAAGATAGTTTATTCAACGTATTGGAGGAATTGGAGAAAGACATTTTATACATAACATCGGCGGAATTTTGAATAAGGCAGTTTAAACATAGAATTAGAGGAATTGAGAGGATGGAAGTGAGTTAGCGAGGAAGGCAGTTTATACATAACATCGAAGGAATTGGGTTCGAAGGCCTGCAAGAAGAGATGAATGCCGTATGAGAGAGGAAAGGATGAGTTTTGGGAAAGGGAACTCAATGACTGATATCATAGACGACTGTTTGGCCGAGTCTGACTGTACACACGGAGGAGGCCAGCAGGTGACCGTTTCTCATTCACCCGGAACATCGTCTCCGACCGATGCCTTGTCTACTGCTGCTGCTGGTACTGCTGCTGCTGGTGATGCTCTATCGCTCATGATGTAATGCATCCGGGCCTCAGAGGACGATAACTCGTAGACCGGTCGAAGGAACGGTCACAAGAATAGGCAGACGGATATAGAACAGATGTACACAGACGGATGGATAAAGAGAGAGACATGGACGGATGGGCGGGGAGACATACAGAGACAGAGAGTCAGACATAGACAGACTAAGGGACAAAAAGACAGACATAGACAAACGAACGAACAAGGAGACAGACATAGACAGACGAGCATATAGAAAGAGACAGACACGGCCAGACGGATTGACGAGGAGACGCAGATATGGAGAAGGCGCTGGAGATACTGTAGAGGGTTGAAGCGAACGATCCACCGGAAAGTGTATGGTGACCATGGTCGTATCTGGACATTCAGGTGATGGACGGGCTTAATGGCTCACTTACTCACTGATTCAATGGCTCACTTACTCACTGATTCAATGGCTCGATGGCTCACTTACTCACTGATTCAATGGCTCGATGGCTCACTTACTCACTGATTCAATGGCTCGATGGCTCACTTTCTCACTAACTCGCTCGCTCGCTCATTTGCTCATTTGGTCGCTCGTTGGCATGTTCACTTTAGCTTTTTCCAGGGCATCAGCTTATTCGCGAGAGCTGCGTCGCATAGGAGAGGTTGTCCATATATGATTTGCATGCATGTATGTAAGTATGCTTAAATGTCTCAATGTACGCATGCTTGGGCTACAGCGAGATCAGGTAACAGTGAGATGCAGTTATACAGATGGGCTTAGACTCTCCAATAATAGTCGTGTTGTTGTTGCTGCTATTTTTATTACTAATATTATTATTATTATTATTATTTTCATTATCATTGTTATTGTTATTGTTACTGTTATTATCATTGCTTTTACTGTTGTAATTGCTGTTGCTATCATGATTGTAATTGTTATCATTATTATTACAATCATTATTATCATTATCATTATTGTTATTATTAGGCCTATTACCATAATTATCATCACCGTTTTTATCATTACCATCAGAATCTGAGTTATAAAGTCAATGCGTTAAAGAATTCTCCTATAAAGGGTTGAAATCCCATCCTGTTGGCGTCTGTCTGATGGCTCCGTGTTTAGATTTCATTTTCTGTAGATATTAAGGCCGGCTGTTTTAATCTGGTGCCCCGTCGACCGATCTAAAGCCATATGTCGGAGAACATAGAGATCGCGATCTGTTGCCTCATTCGCCGCTAGATGGAGCGACGTCCGGCGGCTGAAAGGACGAAGGACGAAGGACGACGGATGTTCTGCGCTAAAAGCCGGTGTCCGATTCTCCTAGGGGAGTCATTGTAAATGAAGTTGCTGAGGAGGGTATGACGGGAGGAGGATGAGACAAGAGGTGATGGAATGGAGGAGGAATATCTGGGATAGGTGGGATGGAGGCAGGAGGAAGAGGAGGGAGATTGATAGATGAAGGAGGAGGATGGTATTAGAGGAAGGGGAGGAAGATGGAGGATGGAGGAGGGGTAGAAGAAGGATTAATCGGATGCTGTAGGAATTGGATGGGACAGGGGAGAAGAGGGAGAAGGGTTTAAGGAGGAAAATAGGAGGATTTTGAAAAATAGTGAGGGAGGGAGGGAGGGTGACAGGTTGAACGAACAGGAGGATGGAGGATAAGAAGATAGGAGGAGGAGGAGGAGGAAGACACCAGCGAAATAAAGTAGTAGGAGACAAAGTATTGGAGAAGCAGAGAAGAGGAATGCTACTTGAGAAGATGGAGGAAGAGAGAAGAACACGTAGATGAGGATGACGACAATGATCATCATGATAAAGACAATGATGATGATGATGATAATAAAAGATATAATGATGATGACGACGGCGATGATGACGACGGTGGTGGTTGATAACGACGTCGAACTCTGTGATGCACGATAGAATTATCCTTGGTGGCGTCCGAAGGGTCCCTTGGGTCCATTACACTGGCTCCCTTCCTCTACAGCTGTGGCCAATTGACTGAGCGATCTGTCTGTCGCAGAAGCAGACGTCGTCTGAAATTAATTGAGTCTAAGCAGATAAAAGAGGAGATGCTCAACAGGTCATACGATGCCACGAACGAAGGAAGAGCCATCTGCCTCAGCAACTCAACGATTCCATTCGACCTTGAACTCGCACGTACACACACACATACACACATATACATACACATTTGCACATACATGCACACGCACACAAACAAGCATACACACATACACATACATATATATATGTATATATGTGCTGGTTGGTTTCACGCTTGTGCGTGGGCCCATGAGCGATGACTCTTTTCAGATTACTGTGCATAGTTTTGCTAACAGATGTATTTCACTAAATCACTATAACTTCAACCATTAATGACCAGCGCT